>JAHRHZ010000076.1:15399967-15511920 GCA_024137785.1 Ginglymostoma cirratum | reverse complement strand
CAGATTCTCCAGCATCTGCAGTCCCTACTATCTCTGAATAGATTTAAGACAATTGCTTAAATGAGAATATATTTATCCACTGAATAATCTGGACTGCCTGCAAGGTTTGTGGAAGCAGATACAGTAGTAAGTTTCAAATAGAATTAGAAATTTAGAGGGCAACAGGAAAACAATCTGGCAAATATACGTTGGGCAGGATTTTCTACATCACTTTGACAGTATGTGAAGCACTTCAATATGTGTCAAATATTTGCATTCCATCTGGAAAATCTCAAATTAGCTTTAATGTTATAGACACGAGTTCAATAAAGTGAATAATATTTAGCAAAGATTACAGAAATACAACGTTTCAACGTAAAGCATTTTGTAGAATGTTATAGTGCATTTTGTTTCATAACTTTTGGAATATTACATCACAAACTTGCACGGGTATATTCCCTTTTCTTTTAGTGTCATAGGTTCAAATGGAGACCAGATACAAATTAAACAATGAACCACGCATTCTGCGTACTCTGGAGTTCTAATTCACAATTTAGCCACCAGTAAGGTGAAAAAGGCTTAAGAGTAGCCCATTCTATTGTCCCAGAGTGATATATTTCTTCAATACTTTAATCTAAAAACAAAAAAAGTGGAGTGTCTGGATTCAAGTGATAGTCAGTGGAACTGTATGAATACTTTGACCGAATACTTTATTATAACAGTGACTATATTTCAAAAGGTACTTAATCAGCTGTAAGGCACTTAGACATCTGGTAATATCATGAAATACATTACAAATATAGCTGTTCTTCAATGATAATTACACCAATTGGAAAAGGTGCTTGCATTAACGGTAACTTATTGTAATAACTTATTTTTAATGCTATTAACTGTCTTTCAAAGAATGTAATTTTTAGCAGTTTTCAATATTAATTGTGACCTATGCTTTTGATGTTTGACAGATAATCACAGATTTTGATATGACACTAAGCAAGTTCTTCCATAATGGGAAAAGGTGTCCAACTTGTCACAGTAGGTACTCTGAAATAATGCAGAATTGTGGCCATTTGAATTGATGTCTTCACATTGCTCAGAAGCAGAAGACTTGTGCCAACAAAGATCAAACCCATCACCTGAATGCTGAGCTTTTACTAAAATGCATCCTTAATTTCCTGTCACATTTTCAAAATGGCTTTATTGATACCATTGTCTTTAGTTGAATTTTTGTTTCTGAGGAGATGGTTAACCCAGTGTGGAATCAACCATCAAGCTCATACTACAGCTCCATATTTACTGATGAATGCTTCTAATTTGCCAATGTGTATTATGACATGCATTGGAGTTTCTCCGGTTTGCCATTAGTCTGACACATCAGATTTATAGTTCTTTCATCCTCTGTTCAAATGTTCTGTGTATACAAGTTTTTTTTTTCTTATTATTTAATGTGTAAATCATTTCCTTTTTAGAAATTTTGCCCTTAAAGTGTCAACTTGTGACTGTCACAATCATATGAGACAAAGGCCAAAGGGATCCATTGAATTTTTATTTTTCACTCTGGATTTGCAAACTGCTGGGGTCCTACTGTTGCATTGCTAAGAACAGCAATCTGACCTCAAGTTTTTACAAGCCCCCTTGATTTGAATGGGGCAGCTTACTGATTAATATATTACATCACAGCAGTATTGGTTGCCTGTTATCATTCATGGTAACAAACATTCTTAATCACCTACGCAAAATAGAACATTACTAAACAAACATTAACTCCACACAGCTAGACCACATAACTACTTTATATCTACTTAATAACTCTTAAAAACTCTACAATATATTTGGTTGAACATTAATTTTTATTCCTTTTTTAACAGATGTTATTGACAACTGTAAGTTAATCTCAGAGGACTGTAGGAAAAAGGTATTTGTTTCAGCAACAACAACAAAAAAATTTCTTGCATGTCGTGCTTTCAGTTTTCACTTGTATATTTCTTTCTTGCAGTTGCTCCAAATTAGAAATAAATACTATCCAATTGAAGTTGATCCTTCTCTTAGTGCTGAGGACAAGTATCCTTTCATGGTTGAATGGTAAGTCTTTACCTTTCAATAAACGGTGAACCTGAAAAAATGGTTGTCTAATAATTACAGTCAAATGATTTTGCTAAAGAATGGCTCCAAATGTGAACAGAAACTGACTTTGCCTAATTGCAATAAAATATTATAGTTATATCCAAAAGTGCCATTTTTTTTATTTAATATCAGAATTTGGGCATCACATTTATAACCATTACCATGAGAGTTTCTTCCCACGATTCGTGGCATTAGACTATTGCTTTGCTCTTCTCACTGGTGGTGAATGATAAGCTAGTTCACATCAGAATTTGGAGTCAAACTATGGTTTTATCACAGAAACCTGAGTCACTGCTGGAGGTTCACTCAGTACTTAGCCTATAATCTTGTCAGTTACTGCCTCAGTGGCTTGGGCTTTCTCAGGTGTCTTCTGCTTCAGTGACTTCAGTACGTTACTGGTCAAAATGTAGATATGAAATTTACATAGTTGAAGGAAAATGGGTAGGAGTTTTTAAACCTAAATTATTTCTTTTAAACTGTGTTAATGATCAAAGTATTTTTCACTTCTAAATTTATTGATGCTCTTTAGCTCTGAGAACCTCCATTTAACATTATGGTTCAAATGTATTTTGCAGATGTTTACTAGTCATTGGACCTACAACTTGAATACTGCAAAATATAAAATTCAAGACAATACAAGTTCCTTGATTTAATTCGTTAATGTATGGAACGAAGGGTGAAGCTAATTTAAAAGACTTGATACTGGCCTGAAAATGAGCTAACGGTTTCACTACTTACAAGTGAAATTTTGATAACATAACTAAGTATCTCTACAGTGATATAAATGGAATTCTTTCCTAGTTCTTCATGTTTGTGTTTCTGGTCTTGTATTTATCAACAGCTTTCAAAATAAAATCTCTTTTTTTTGTGCAGGTGGACCAAAGCCCACAATTTACTAATTGAACAAGGTATTGAAAAGGCAAAACTGGCTGCAGTGGTGAGGGAATCAGACGTGATGCTGAGGTACTGTGAGGATTTCAGTGATGTGGAGGGTGCAGTCTGTGACTAGTGCAGAAATCTAAAATTACACAAGCTCTTCATTCAAGCATTGCATCCTGAATGTTGTTTTTGCTTTGTTATACAGTGACAAATAATTATAATCTTAAAAAAAAATTACTCAGCGAAGTTGTGATCCTCCGGTGTGATCTGCAGTGCGTACAAATGACAAACAAGAGAAGGTCGGTCACTTGGACCTTTGAGCCTGCTGAGCCATTCAATACGTTGATCACTGATGTGATTTTAATCTCAATTCTATATTCCTGCATACCTTTGATATCTATCCTTATTTTAAAAATATCTAGGTTCTGCATGCACTACCTTTTTGAGGAAAGAAATTCCAAAGACACTCAACCCTTGGGGGATCATGTCCTCATCTGTCTTAAATGGGTGATAATTATTTTCAAAACTTAGTTCTATTTCTTTAAATATCCTGTGCAGTGATTTAAAGATTTGAAGTATAATGGGCAGTGAGAGCCAATAACTTGGACAGTTCCAGGAGTCCCTTGATGTGACAGTATTAACACATTATCTATTATCAGTTCACATACCTCTGAGAACATTTTCAATGATTGCCAATTCGGTTTGTTACCTTTTTGTTATTTGAAAATTATTTAAGCATGAAATTTGTATTTGTCTCTATTCTACTCTTATGAATTTTTAAAAGGCTTGTCAAACCATATGTTAAATGTGTTGTCCCATTCTAGAGATGGTTATGAACTGTTCTTTGATAAGCTGAACGAACACAACATCCCAGTCTTCATATTCTCAGCTGGTATTGGTGATATACTAGAGGAGATTATTTCTCAGGCTGGTGTCTTTCATTCGAACGTGAAGGTAGTCTCCAACTTCATGGACTTTGATGAAAAGGTATTTTGCTGTCTGAGTTCTTTTTCTACAATTTACAATATTGCAAAGGACTTAGTAATCCATTGCAAGAAGGAACTTCCATTATAACAGTGCCTACACTTGGAAACAGTCTCTTTGATATAACTCTTGTGAAAGATGTTTAATTGTGATCTGTTGAGCCACGTTTTTAAACAGTAATGGTTACTTTTAATTGATGGAAGGCATTGCTTAAAGTACCTTGTCCAACATGTTATGAGCCACGTGTGTGTTAGCTATTCGATAGCAAAAAGTCATTCAGCTGAGGTTTTTGTTTCTCATTTCAGGGTGTTCTGAAAGGCTTTAAAGGTGAGCTTATCCATGTTTACAATAAACACGACGGAGCCATAAGAAGCTCTGAATACTTCGATCAACTAAAGGAAAATTGTAACATCATCCTTCTGGGTGATTCGTTAGGAGACTTGACCATGGCAGATGGTGTTCAAAATGTTGAAAGCATTCTCAAGATTGGATTCTTAAATGATAAAGTAAGAAATATTATGACAAGTCATTAATGTTAATTGGAGTCGTAGGAACATAAGAATTAGGAGCATGTGTAGGCAGTTCAGCCCATTGAGCCTGCTCTGCCATTTAGCATCATTACGGCTATCTTACCTTGGTCTCAACTCCGTTTTCCTGCCCATTCCCCTCAGCCTTTTATTTGGCTTTTCATCAGAAACATACCTTTCTTTCTTTCTTGAATCTGTTGATTGATTCTGCCTCCATTGCACTTTGGGGTATTGGGTTCCACAGATTCACAACCCTCAGAGAAGTAGTTTCTCCTCATGTGTTTTGAATATACCTCCTCACAACGTATATCGATGACCTCTTGTTCTAGACAGTCACATAAAAGGCAAACAACTGCTCAACCCCCACCTTATCAATCCTTTAGCATTTTATATACCTTAATCAGATCCCCTCATTCTCCTGAACTCCAGCAAGTATGAGCCCAAACTGTTCAATTGCTCTTCCTACAACAGCCCTTCCAACCCTGGAATCAATCCTGGCGAACCTCCTGTGAACTGCCTCCAATGCCACCACATCCATCCTCGAGTAACAAGATCAAAACTGCACACAGGACTCCACTGGTCTCACCATTGCCTTTACAACATTACTTTTATAATCCAGTCCTTTTGCAATAATTCTTTATTATATACTGCACCTACATAACCACTTTCTGCAACTCATGCATAAGAACACCCAGATATTGCACTGATGCTTTTCGATTTCTGCTTCCTATTTAAATAATAATTTGCTCTCTTTTTTTCCAGACAATATGGATAACCTTGCACTTGTCCACATTAAACTTCATCTGTCAAATTCTGGCCCATTGTAGTCTATCTCCTCATCACTGTGCTTTTCCACCTATTTTAGTATCATCTGTGAATTTTACTATGTTACACGCTGTCCCTGGTTGCAGAGCATTTGTATAGATTGTAAATAATAGAGGTCTGAGAACTAAACCTTGCAGTGCCCCACTAGTTACAGTTCGACATCCAGCGACGAACCCATTTATCCTGACCCTCTACATTGTCAGTCAGCCAGTCCTGTATCCAAGCCAATACTGTACCATCTGTAGTGTAATTCCCCTTAATATTTTGTCAAAGAATCAGATATAATTTGGAGTGGAATTTCAGGAAGTGACATGTGGAATTGCATGTATTCCCTTTGTGTGCTTGATTTTGAAAATGAATGCTTCTGTTAGGCAAGCTTCACATTTGTCAGCTGTTCTTACCTCAATAGACTTATCGTACAGATGATGTACTGGAGCAGCCTAGCAAGACTTATTATTTCACTCAGATTTATTGTACTAGAACCTTGAATAAAAAATAATCAGATGAGTAGAGTCCTTGTAATTACGTGGCAAATAAATCAATTTTTGATTCTTATGATTTAGCTGCATTAATATTTTATATCTAGTATCCCAGAATTTGTAGATCTAAACATAGATATCTATCTTTTTAAACATGCACAGGTGGAAGAAAGCTTAGAAAAGTACATGGACTCCTACGATATAGTTTTGGTTAAAGAAGAGACGTTAGATTTGACGAATGCTATCCTCCAGAAGATTCTGTGATATGAGCGCTGAAGACATACACGCTTGTGGGAGCTCAAAACTGAAATACTTTTCAATTTAATATTATGTAATTGAACAGCCCCATTTGTTGAAAATGGTGTTCATTCTTCAGCATCTGGAACTTAAAATTTGCACAAATGTGTCTGCAGTGAATAAAGGGAATAATCTTCTAAGATTGGCAGTTACGTCAGCCACAAGCAGATTTTAAACTACCTCTAGATGTAATAGTTTAAATTCTGGCTTTAACATTTCAAAGCATCTCCGTGTGTAGTTTTCAGTATATGTTCTTTAAGAGTGGAGTATTGTAAGCTTGATGTACTGTGGCTAAATTGCCTGTGTACAACTATTGCAAGTTCTATACAAAAAAAACAAGCATTCTGAAGCAGTTTTTATAACTTTTCAAACATTTTGCAGTTGTAGATAAGTGAGGATGCTCTTGGTGTGCTTGGTCACAGCTTGTGTTGCCTATTGAACATTGTCATCTGCATATTTGAAAATGATGTACCTGAGAGAAATCGTTGTACATACATTAAACTTGGGAGAGTTTTTAAAAACATCGGAGCCTGGTTTCTTAAAGCCCTTAACTTGTTGTAACAGACTCTCCATTCTGTCTGAAAGAATAAAATGGGTGGCTGAAAGCTTAGTATGGGAGAAATGCGTTTCAATTCATGGGGTGTAGACATCAACACCAAGGGAGCAGTACTGTTGTGACAGTGTGGGAACTGTGCAGAGAGTAGTAAACTAGAGCATCAGTGTTGTAGTGGTGATGCTAGTGAACTTGTAACCCAGAACCCTAGACTGATGATCTAGGGCCAGGGGTCAAATCCTCCAGTTTGTGGAAATTCAATTGAAAGCTAGTCATTGGTAATGCTGCCAATGAAACAGTTATCGTAAAAATCCTTGTGGGTCACTAGTTTCCTTGCGGAAGGGAAATCCATTCATGAGTGGTTTAGCCTAAAGGTGACACGACCTATGACAGAGTGGTTGACTCTAACTGCCCTCTGAAATGGTTTGGTAAGCTACTCAATTGTATAAAACAGCTACAAGGTCTAAAGGAATGAAGCCAGATGCACTATGCAGTAGTTACTAGTCACTGGAAATGACAATGTGAAACCCAACCCTGAAGTAGGGTCTAGACCTGAAATGTCAGCTTTCCTGCTCCTCTGATGCTGTTTGGCCTGCTGTGTTCATCCAGCTCTACACCTTGTTATTCCTGTTTCAGCAAAGTTCTCTCAGTTTTGGCACAAGTCACCAGTAATTAATAAGGCTGTGCCACAGAATGATCATGCAACAGTCTAATTATAGTGCCCTTCATGGAATTGTATCTTACAGACAAAGTCCTAGATGTCACCACCCCTTCCTAGGTACTTACTGTCTGGATTTGAAGTTTGATTTTCTATTGAAGATTTTTATTTTAACAAGGGGCAAGTGGATGAAGTAACATAGAAAAATCACTAGGACTTAAGGCTGAGAAATATCCTGAACCTGATGGTCTGCATTGGTTGCAAATTTCCTGTTATAACTGAGGCTAGAAGAGTGCATTGTTACTCAACAGGTCACAGCATAAAATAGAAATACCCAGTTACCAAGATAGTGAATCAAATGCCTAACAGATTTTTTTAAATTTTAAAACCTTGTAAACCAGATTCACTTGATCAATGTGATTGTTGGTTTATTAAACAAAGTGATGGAAAATGCAATAGCTGGTTACTATACAATCCATAACTTGGAAGTATGGATATTTATCTTTCTGAATAAACTTAAAAAACACATTAAGGAAAAGAATCCCTGCAGAGGTTTACTAGAGAGAAAACATTTTCTGCCCATTAGGGTGACTCTTGAAAGCAAAAATAAAAACGTGGTGTTGAATGTTCCAGCACATCTGGTCATCATTAATCATGCAAAGTTGTCTCTGGAACAGCTTGGTCAGGAAGTACAATACTGAGGAGTTCCTCCAATCTCTTTTTTTTCAGAAGGACACTATTCAAACAGCAGAATAAGGATTGATTTCCAAAAACTTTTTTTTTAAAAAAAAAAAAATTCAATTTTTGTTTAAAAAGTCTGGTATTCCCACAAAACCTCAATTTTGCCACAACCCTTCAAAACTTAAGTCCTTGAAGTATTAAATATAAAGCATCTTTGTGATGTTCCAAAATTCCCTGGGTTCACAAAGGATCCAAGCAGATTGAAAAACTGTACATTTAAACACCTTTGTTCAAGAAAAACCACAGGAAACAAATGCCAGTTCATAGCACATCTGTCATTGGGAAAATTCTAGACTCCATGATAAAAGAAGTTTAGCAGGACATTAAGAAAACTGTAATACCAAGCAGTCAACTTGACTTTGAAAAAGGGAAATCATGTTTGACAATATAGTTCTTTTGAGACTGCAATAACTAGGCTGGGCTACGAGCAGCCAATAGGTTTAGTGTGTGGGATTTACAAAAGTTGTCACATAAAAAGGGAAGTGTGTTGTTTGGGATAACAGATCATGGATGGAAGATGGGCTGACAAACAAAGCTTATTTGGGACAAGTGGCTCATTTTCAGTTTGGCAAGCTGTAAATTGTGGAGTGCCATAGGGATTAGTGATAAGGTTTCAACAATTTTCTGTCTGTATTAATGGAGGAGGCTGACCATATTGTAGTTAAATTTCTGATGATACAAAGACAGGAGAGCATGTGAGGAGAATACAAAGAATCTGCAAAGATTGACAGCAGGCAAAATGTTGGATTACAATTTTTTTTATTCATTCATGGGATGAGGGCACTGCTGGCTAGGCAGTATTTATTGCCCATCCTTGATTGCCCAGAGGGCAGGTAAAAGTCAACCACGTTGCTGTGGGTCTGTAATCACATGTAGGCCACACCAGGCAAGGATGGCAGTGGACAAAGTTCTGTGTACACTGGAATGTGAATCACCTCATACAGGAATAATGTTGAGCATAAAAAAAATAAAATCGGTGAAATAAATGAAGCAGCATGAAAATCACACCTCCCTTAGGCCTCTTTCTGCTTCCCCCCCACCCTCCCCTCCAATATCCCATGCTATCTTTCTTTAACAGATGTGGAGGTGCCAGTGTTGGATTGGGGTGGACTTTTGATTTTACCTTTAACAAAAGTTTATTCAATTATATGATCCATGACCGCAGCCCTCTACTTTGGACTGAATGTCGAAGGTGAACGTTAATAAAGGCAATTACCGAAACAAAAGTCAAGACACCAGACCCATCTCTAGATGACAAATAGCTGAATCAACCTTTGTTGATGGAAACATCAAGCCCTACATCACTATCAAAGCATAATTTAAATTCCTTGCCCTCTCCAGCTTATGGAATGTTGTAAATACAGCAACAGGGTGCAATGACATTTGAATTGATGTAGTTATCACTATTTCAACTGGTCACATATAATGAAGAGTTTTATTACACAAAGTGTTATTGCATAACAGGTGAAATCCTAACAATTTAAAACCACTCCATAGATGGAAGATATAGGTAACCTTTGTGAATATGATTTGTTGAAATTGATATATACCATGCCAGAGTCAGAAGTTTGTGTGAATATAGCAGAACTTAAACACAAAAATTCAAAGATACATCCTCACTGCTTCCATTTATTCACCACAACATGCCTACGTACTACATGGAACCATTTGTTGGCAACATTTGTCCGAATTTGACCAAACAACAAAGAATTGGGCTGATCATGGAGTTTTTCAAAGTAAATTGTGTGGTATTTATCAAAGACAAAGAGTTAAATATTTATCACAAACTGCATAATTTTAGACTCCGGAAAAGTGTTGTCAAATGCTTCAGCTCAATCATAAATAAATTGCATCAAAAATTTCTCTACTAAAGCATTCAATGCTATAGAAATTGCTACTTCAAAACACAAGAATCAGCAATTCCTTTCACTGAAGGCTGAAAATTAACTTCGTCTACCCTCAAAAGAGTTATCTTTGGAATGCTTTGAAGTCAGAGAGCAATTAAGGCTTTTGAAATGCTACCAAGTTTCAAAGGAAACTCTGAATTCAAAAGGGAGGAGTGATACTTCAGCTGTACAGAGCCCCGGGGAGACCTCATTTGGAGTAATTTTGTTCAATTTTGAGCAGTGTATCTGGGAAGAGCACAATGACTTTGGAGATGATAAGAGCACAAATTCACCACAACAATACCAAATCTTGCAGGATCCAAGTACAATGACAGCATGCATAATCTTGGGTCCTGATGACTGATACTAAAATGACAGGAATGTGATAATTTCTCAATGTATGCTATTTCTTGTCATGGAGGAATGTGAAACAACGGAACATGATTTTAAAATTAGAGCAAGATAACTTGGGTAAAATGGCAAATACAAAGATTGATTTTTTTGTTAGACAATGATCTCAAACGTCATAAAACAAAATAGATCTGAAATGCAGATCAACCATAATCTAACTGTACAATGGAGGTGGTTCAAGAGACTGATGGTCACTTCCTGTTTGCACATCAGCCCAAAATCTTGATTTATAGGATGACAGCACTGTGGAGATTTGAATGGGGCTCTCAGAATCTACACTGCAGCTGCAGTGTGCAGTCCTAGAGAAACAGGACTCTAGTAGCAACAGATCTGTGTTCAAACACTCCTCATCCAGTAAGTGGTGATTAAGAATATTCAAATGACATCATGCAGAAGACATCTGTTGTAGACAACTGTACAGACGTACCACAGTTAGACAGTAAAGAACACTGATGTTGCCAAATACTTTGAATATCTCAGGTCGATACTGGATATTCAGATGCAGTCCTGCTAACGCAAAGTTTAGGGCCATCCCAATATTGCTGGACTGACAAATGGCCACACTTTTGATATTAGAAAGGGCATCCTCTGGGACAAAAATGACATCTTATTGGCTCGGACTACATGGAATCAAAAAGCAACAAATTTATTTTCCCTGCAGTCTGGTAAACTCTACAGATTAGATACAACTTGTATAATAGAAGCTGTTACAATGAGAGAAAGAGCTTTCTTGAGAAAACTCCATCTTTACATGCTCTTTCAAACTCTTGGCTTCCAACTGGAAAGTGATGTTCAGCTTTTGATTGGGTATAATTAGCAAGTTGATTTTTGACTACACTGCCGAAGGCAAATCCTTAATGACTATACACTGGATCATGGGAAAATGTTGTGACATTTCCCTATGGGTACGGCAAGGTGGCAGACCCTCAGACTACTGCCAGAACAGGAGTTGTTAAGCTGTTGGCAATCTGATCCATACACTAGGTAAAAGCAAAGCTCTGATGATGCTGGAGATCTGAAGTAATAACAAAGTGGTGGAGAAACTCAGGTCTGGCAGCAACTGTGGAGAGAAAAACAGTTAAATGGTTCAAGTCAAATATGACTATTTTTCAGAACCAAGCGTTCTGAAGAATCATTTTGGTCTCAAAGCATTAACTCTGTTTTTCTCTCTCTCTAGATGCTGCTACAACTGCCACGTTTCTCCAACAGTTAGCTTCTATCCCATTCATTAGCCACCTACAACTATACATATATACAAACACAGACACACACACATTATAGCTCTATATAACTATAGGAGAATGACCTCTTTGTGCTATAATTCAGCCCACTGTGTCTGTGCAAGTTAAATAAACTTGTGGCCATTCTAATTCCACTGACCAGCACTTGGTATATAGGCTTGCAAGTTACAGCGCTTCAGGTGCAGAGACAGATTTCTTTTAAATGGGTGTGGATTGCTGCCTCTATCCCCAAACTGGGCAATGAATTCCACACACCCACCACTCTCTGGCTAAAAAAGTTTTTCCTCATATCCCCTCTAAACCTGCAAATCACCTTAAATCTGTAATAGACCTCTTCACCAAAAGAAGCAGAACTTTACTGTTCATGCTATCTAAGCCCCAACTGATCTAACCAATTCTTTCAATGGTAAAACAAAAGCAGTTCTTTTGAGGGTAGCCATCAGATTATTGAGAAAAATTGAGAAATAATCAGAGCTATGTGTACTCTGCGAGAGAGCCACAGAGAAAGTCTAGAGAACACTAATGGTTTGTGACCTGGCTTTTGAGTTCTCAAAGAAAGTTGCAACGACAAGAGGTGTAGAGATCTCATATGTTGTGGCTGCACTACAGCAAGAGCTGAGAATAGGTTTCCGTGATATTTTCATCTCTAAGTTTACTTCACACTAATCATAGAAAAATGGAAAAATAAACACTAATGTGCACAACTGGAAGTGTTTTATGAAAAATGGAATCTAAAACACTGGGGTGCATTCAGCCATCACACCTAATCACTCTTTGAAAGTACTATTCCTTTAGTCCAACTCCCTTGTTCTTTTACTATAGCACTGAAGCAACAAAATTCAATTTGCAAATATGTTCCGTTCTATCAACCACAACACTAGCAGCATGCTCAAGAGAAAAAACAGAAGTTGCTGGAAAAGCTCAGCAGGTCTGGCAGCATCCGTGAAGAAAAAAAACCAGAGTTTATGTTTCGGGTCCAGTGAACCTTCCTCAGAACTGATGAGATGCAGCCAGACCTGCCGAGCTTTTCCAGCAACTTCTGTTTTTGTTCCTGATTTCCAGCATTCGCAGTTCTTTCGGTTTTTACTAGCAGCATGTTGTCCATAATCATTTGTTTGGTAATAAGTCTGCTTATAAAATATACATTAGGGTATGATTAGTGTTTATTTTGTTTAAAGCAAATATTCTTGAATCTTTGTTAGAGTACTGCAATTAGGTTATATCAGATTAGAGGATGGGAACACAGCCCAAAACCTGGACATACGAGAAAGAAATGTTAAATGATGCATGCCTTTGGACCTTGGGTATTACATATCATCACGACTGCAATCTAAGCAGCATTCTCCTCCAATGCTGTCGTTGGTCTGGTGGGTCTTGAAATGACAATTCCACACTACAATGGGCACTGAGTTTATTGTTAAATTACTGCTTCCCAGAATTATTTAACTTGAAAATGACGTGATCTCAAGATGAGAGCAGGGTGGGAGAAAGCCAGAGAACTGGCACCAATTCATCTACTGTTCTGTAGACCCTACTGGAGACAGTGATCAAGCCAAGTTCATTAGACTATGAACTAAGGCTAGAAGAACATTGTGCACATGTATGTCAATTGGGGCTCACAGCTGACAGATGGACTGTATCATCTGAATCCCTATTTCATGTTTCTGGTAATATTGAGAGGGAGTTGATTATTGCATGTTGTGACCTAGTTTTGGAAACTCCTGGTATAGGAGGTGCAGACCATCATTTAAAGGCTACATCCATTACTCATCTAGCAAGTTTAGAAAGATGAATACAAGTGCATACCCTACTTCGAGAAAATGCCTCATTCAGATTAAGACCCAGAGCAACTGTTTCCATGTTTTTCCTTCCTATATTCATTTTATGGATGGAGAGTGTGTGCAAAATTATATATCTTAAGTCATGTGTTAGGCAAAAGGCACTGAAGCTCTGCTTTCTATAGTAGTGTTGCATACTGACAATCATTCCTGGTCACCCACAATATAAATTAAAACATATCTGACTGTCTCTCATTGAATACATTATTGATCAACAAAAAAAATTATAACAAGTTGCATGATATGCTTTAACATACTAGTGGAAAATTTAAATCATTTGGCACAGAGTTGTGATCGTTGATTGTTATTGAACTGCATGTGAAACGATAAAACAGCTGAGATAAAACAAATCTGGAGTGTACAAAGTGGGACTGGGTATTGGAAAAGAATTTTCTCCTTACTAATATAGATTAAAATTTAAAGAACACTGTTAAAAAGCAAAACACCTTTTGTGGATCAACTATGCTCAGGAGCGAGTGACCCAGACCCCCAAAAAATAAAACATAATTTCGAATCAGGGTGTCACCAATAAGTTTTATACCTAAACTGCAACATGGGTAAAACCTACCTCAGAACCAACAAACCACAGGTTAACTCTTTACACTTCCACTCAACAGCAGCATTGATGTGTACACTTGGCCTTATAGTTCATCGTGATGAGTGTCCTCCTCTTCCTTCAATTTGAACTCATCAGCACTTATCTTGCCATCGCCATTCTGATCCTGACTGATAAACATGTTCTCTATGACTCTGTCTGGAGGAAAACCAGGAGCCAGTTTCCCCTTACCACTCTCCACTTGCAGGAGGATATATTCAGAGAACTGCAGGAAGGAAAACAGTAGATTTTTAACAAATAATAAAAAAAAGAGCTGTTACTTATATCACATGCTGAAAAGTGAAGCAAGGCATTTTATATTTTGAAGCATTAGCTTTGACTTTGAGATTAGCTTTCCTGTCCAAGTCAGAAAGTCAGGAGTTCAAGTCATACTTCATTAGACTTGAGCACAAAGTCTTGGCTATTTCTGCCAGTGGTAGGACCAAAAGAGCACTGTCCTACCATAAAGCAGTGCTAAGGCAGCACTTCATTGTGCTCAAATTAAAACAAGACATCAAGCACGTGGATGCAAAAGATTCTACGCATAATCCAAAATATCGTGTTGATTTGTGTCACAACACTAGAGGGAGCACTTACTGCACATGTGCAGTTGCAGTGCAAGTGTCAACCTGATTGTTTAAAGTCATGCTTTGAAATGCAGCTGTTTTCTTTCTCGGTCTTATAATGTTTTGCAAGCTGTGTTTCCTTTGCTATACAATCAATTAAAAGAAGAAAAATTGCAACTACTTAATAGCAGCAATTTTAAAATTCAAATTATTATAATGGCAATTATTATTCTAATGATTTTTTTCAACATTGGTTATCTTGAAATTTTGTCACTCTAAGATTTTTAGACAACTGTGAACTCCTAATCTGATCCAATTTAAAGGAAATTTGTTAAATTGCAGGAAATAGGAGTTCACCTTCAGTGAAAAAAATTTGAACGTGTATTTCCTTTATAATTCTATTACATATCTTTCTTCAGTGACGAGTAAGAAAAATCACCATCCAATGTGGGGCTTGAGGCCATGACCCTAGGATTAAGATTCCCAATAACCACCAACTGAACAAGGTGGACTGTAGACAAACTCACTCCACAGAGCCTTTCCAGCCTGAGTTAGAGCTTCATAAGAGATCCTTAGAGAAAGAGCAATTGTATAATTCAGAAATATTACATGTATTATATTTCTAAACATCAGACTCTTCAGAGATTAATTTTTATACTAATCGCACAACCCCATCCCAGTTAACAGAGACAAAAACGTTTAAAGGTTTTGCAAACAGCCTCTGCTCACATTTCTCCTCACCTTGCACAACTGCAGTAACTGGAATTTTATTGGGCTTCAACACCACATTCTGTGGAGATATTTTTTAAAAATTCACTGATGTTTTTGCCACTTGGTGGAAAGGTGTCAGGAATAGTTGTGCATGCAAAGGAAGCTGCAGTATGGGTCAAGTTTGCAAGCATTATTGTTAGGAACAGCTTTCTAGTCAGCAGTAGGTGTTAACCATGTATATTAGGACAAACAAAGGAGTTCTCTTCAGGTGTCCTGGCCAATATGGCTGTTCCTATTTTTAACAATGACAACACTTCAACAACAAAGCATATCTATAGAGCACCTTTAAAGGAGTAAAATGTTCCGAGGTGCTCCACAAGACCATTATTGAAAACAATTTGACACCATGATCAAAATCTTGGTTGAAGACTTGGGTCTTAAGGAGCATCTTAAAAGAAAGAGAAAAAGAAATGTCTAGGGAGACAATCCCAGACCTTGGAACTTTGGCCCCCCTGAAAGAATAATGACCAAATGTGGAGCAAATAAAATTGGGATGTTCAAAAATTGCCAGAGCGTTTTGGACTGGAGGTGATTACACATACAGTGAGAAGCAAAACCATGGAGGGATTAGAAACCAAGATTTTTAATCACTTAATCATGCTTGAGTACAAGCCAATGTAGGTCAGCAAGCAGAGGAGTGATAAGTGAATGGAACTTGTTTTTTTTAATACTCATTCACAGGATAAGGCAGAGGATGGTTAAGAGTCAACCACATTGCTGTGGTTCTGGAGTCATATGTAGGCCAGACCAGAAAAGGATGACAAATTTCCTTCCCTAAAGGGCATTAGACAATCAGATGAGTTTTTCCAACAATCGACAATGGTTTCATGGTTATCATCAGACTCTCAATTCTAAACTTTTTGTTATTGAATTCAAATTCCATCATCTTCCACAGTAGGACTTGAACTCAGGTCCCCAGATCATTACCTGGGTCTCTGGATTAACAGTCCAGTGATAATATCAGAAGGCCATCCCCTCCCCATATGAACAAATGAGTTTTGGATAAACTCAAATTTTTAGAGGGTAGAGTTCATACAGTTACGTAGACACACATTGAAATGGCTAAGTCCAGAGGTAATTGGATACGTAGACAATAATGATGGTTTCAGGTGCAGATGGAGCTGAGACAGAAGCAGAAGTGGGAAATACTATAGAGTTGGAAAACCATGTTCTTGGGAAGCTCACCTTGGTAAAACTGCAACAGCAAATTTGCGAACATTTTGGTTCAACCTCAAATAGTCAGCAGGGAGGGGGATGGAATTAGTAGCTAGGGAACAGAGTTTGTGGAGGGGACCACAAACAGTTGGCTAAATTTTACAAGGGCAAAGTTGTTGACTTGCTCATCAAGCTGAATTGTTTTCGTTCAGATGTTTCATCACCATGCTAGGTATCATCAGTGAGGTCTCCAATAAGCGATGTTGTTCTACTCCACTTGGAATTTATACTGTCCAGTCTGTTATGGTGAGTAGTGTCATTTCCGGTTTTGGTCTGTATGGGTTTGTATATAGGGTCTAATTCTATAGGTTTGTTGATTGCATTATGGGTTGAGAACCATGCCTCTAGGAATTCTTGTGCGTGTCTATGTTTGGCGGGCTACATTTTACAAAGGGCATCAAGGTAAAAATCCGATCTCAATATTGAGCTACCGGGAGTGGAGCCTGCTCAGCTATTTTAGAACAAGTAGCTTCCTAATTGACTTCCTAACTGTACCTCTTGGCTAACTAAGGCCTGTAGTTCACAACAATGTCACCACCACCAGGAGGGCCGGTGGCCGCTGAGGAATGCAGGAGACGATGAGAGCTGTGCCAGCTTAAGTATGGCAAACCCTACCAGGGTGGTCACTGAGGACCACAAGTACTGCCTTCTGTGCCCACAGCCACCATAACCCCTACCCTCGCCACCCTCCCCACCTCACCATGTGACTTTCCCTCCTGCCCTGCAGCTAGGAGGTTGCTTCATTTATTTAACAACAACATAAGAAACATTTTAACAGGCCTTAGCGTTTGTAAATCAGTTACCAACCTCTTTGGGGTAGCCAGCTTATTACATGCTGTACTACTGCTGGTAAAATGCACCTATGGTGCAATGGGATCAGGATCTGACCCAGTTCACTAGTTTTTCTAGTCCTATGCCTTCAACTCCCAAAGCCTAGTTAAATCTTGACCAATGACTTGACTCTTCCCAATATCCAGCTGGGAAAAATTTCACAAAGAAAAGGACTACACTATATCAGCTGGGTGAGACACTGAAATAGTTCGGGTCATGTTGCTTGAACATTTCTGAAAATATAGTTATTTGGCAGAGAAAACATGAGATGGAGCTGCACAAATGCTGAATTGTATGTTTTTCATTTTTTTGCGTGCATTTTGAATACTTGAAAGAGGAAAAATGCAGGGATATAAAGTAATAGAAAGGGAGGGGAACTCTTTCAAAGAACTGAAAAGGAACAAATGACCTTTTTCTGTACAGTAAGATTCAATGGTTTCTGTGACTGGTTCTAAAGCAACCAGAGATATTCTGTACTTATGAAAGGTGTGTTTTTTTCAGTCATTCACAGGACATGGTATCACTGGTTAGGCCAGTATTTGTTGTCAATCCCTAATCACCCAGATACAGTTGAGTGTCAGCCACATTGCTGTGGGTCTGGAGTCACATGTTGGACAGACCAGGTAAGGAAATTAGTGCACGAGCTGGGTTTTTCCTGACATCATTAGACTTTCAGATTTTTATTGAATTAAAATTGCACCATCTGCCACAGCAGGATTCAAACCCAGGTGGCAAGAACATTTCTGAAGAAGGGTCCTGACCCAAAATGTCAACTTTCCTGCTCCTCTGATGCTGCCTAGCCCGCTGTGCTCCTCCAGCTCCACACAGTTATCTCTGACTCAAGCATCGGCAGTTCTTACTATCTCTGCCCAGAACATTATCTGGGTTTCTCAATTAACAGTCCAGTAATAATAGGTCATCACTTCCCCGTATATTAATGCTTTTTAATGCTGTATTAATGCTTTTTCTACTGTTACCACATCAAGCAACTCAACACAGCGTTGTGTGTCCCAAAATATGAACAAGAACTTAAAGCACTCCCGTTGGAATGTTCTTCCTCTGTCTCAGAGAGGAATTTAAATTTGGTTGAATATTAGATTCTACATATTCTGCCACGTATTATCTCTGGCAAGACTGTAATAACATCTGTTAGTATCACTAACAGAGTTGCAGTGAATATAGTCAGCATTTATTTTCTCTTATTGCTTTGAGCAGACCCATTTATTCCATCACATTTACACCCAGAATATGCCATCAGTTGCATCTGTAACTAAGACACTTTGTAAAAATAAACACACCAAATGCTCAAAATCAATTAATGAAAAGCCATTCATACCATTTAAGGTTTCCACCGATCAGAGAAAGTTTTACTTGCCGACACCCCACAGATCTCCTCTCCTTCATATGTTCTCCTCTGCACACTTGCATACCCACTCTTACCCAGGTCCCTGAACAGCCCTGCTGCTACATCCACCTACATGCACCTCCCAAGAATCCACACTCCCCTTTCCCATGCCTCCTCCCAAACAAAATTCATCCATACACATTTTATGTACACAACTGTCCTTCTCCACCTATCTTCAAAAGCACAACCCCCACTCCACATTCACCATCCACAATCTCAAAGTCCCCCCAAACCTATCCTCCCAACCATCAACATCCTCCTCATACACATGCGTGCACATCTCCATATGCGTACACACTACCAAATCTGAGGTTTCACCATTAAAAGCCATTAATAATCTTGCCTCTTCTAGACTGATTTCCTTGTTTTTGTCCTTGTCGATTTCTTGGTAGAGATCAGGAGATAGTTCTGACGAAGTCCAAACGAACATATAACCCTCTGGAAGACCTGCGACAAGTTCTACCAGCTCAACGTCAAAAATGAGCACAGCGCTGCCTGGTACTTCTCCAACTGCAAGATAGAATCACAATGTTTAATACAGCCGTGTCACCAATAAACAGTATCTCTCTTCACACTTCATTGTTCGAAGTGTCATTTTAAGTTCCAGCACTTCTTTATAATGACCAAAGACAGTTCACCTCATCCTGCAGCCCTAGGTGGGATTCACGGGATGAAAAAGACAAAAAAACAGAACATCCAGGGACTCATTTACTTCTATAGTGAGGGATCCCACTAGGCTGGAATAGGAAATATCATGAATTCTAGATTTTGAAGTTTGGAGAGTCAGTGGCATAGTGGTACTGTCACTGAATGAGTAATCCAGAACACCAGGCAATTCTCTGCGAACATGGAACATGGAACATGGCAAACAGTGAAAGTTTAATTCAATAAAATTTTGGAATGAAAAGGTGGTTTAATGGTGACTATATCTATCAATTGTTATAAAAATCCATCTGGTTCACTAAGAGATAGTAAGAACTGCAGATGCTGGAGAATCTGAGATAACAACGTGTAGAGCTGGATGAACACAGTGGTCTGGACCCTTCCGACACGTCAGCTTTCCTGCTCCTCTGATGCTGCTTGGCCTGCTGTGTTCATCCAGCTCGACACCTTGTTTTCTCTGGTTCACTAATACCTTTAGCGAAGGAAATCTGCCATCCTTACCTGGTCTGACCTCCATGTGACTACAGACCCACTGCAATGTGGTTAATTCTTAACAGCCCTCTGGACAATTAGGGATGGGCAATAAATGCTGGCCCATTCAGCGATGCCCACATCCAATGAGTTAGTATAAGAAAGTTCGTAAGATCACAATTTTGGTGTAGTCACACAGAAATAATACTGTACATCCATACAACCTATAATATACAAATCATAATTCAGACTTATTAACCTAAAAATGATCATTTGAGTTGTTATCCAAATTTTCAGAGTTTGCTAACAATGCTGGCAACACCTTGGTCAACAGTGGGACTGACTATAGAGGTCACAAAATCAGTTACAGCTGACTTTTCATCTAGGTCACTTCTGTTCCAACCAATTATCAAACTATTAACAAGCAAAATCCGTGGCTTGCGTTCTTATACTTAAGGTTTCTAAACTCCATAGCAGGGGGTTGTTACATACCGATTCCACTCTCTCCATAACCCAGATGAGGTGGGATAATGATAGTTCGTTTCTCTTCAACACACATATTGGTTAGACCCATGTCCATCCCTATGACCACTTGACCAGAACCCAGGACAACATTGTACGTTTTTCCATAATTGTGTCTGAAAGAAAATGCAACTTTGCATAAGCAGTAACTCCAACATTCTGTCAGTGGTTAATATGTGAAGATTAATAGCAGCTAAAAAAATTAAAACACAGACAAAGCTGAATTGGATTAGTCAGCATGACATGGTAGCACATTGGTAATATTACTGGACAAGTAAACCAGAGGCCAGAAAGGGGACGTGGGTTGAGTTTATAAATCTGGAATATAAAGCTAGTCTCAGTATTGGCATCATGAAACTACCATCAATTGTCACGAAAAATAAAATTTAGTTGATTTCACTTAAGGGAATGAGATTTGCCATCCTTACCCGAGAGTCCAGACTCACAGTTATGTAATTGACTCTTAGCTGCTTTCTAAAATGGTCTAGCAAGCCACTCAATTAAAATGGCAATTAACGATAAACAACAAGTGCTAGCTTTGTCAGCAAAGCCAATATCCGCGAAACAATTTAAAAAAAAAAATCAGCAGTTTATATTGCTAACTGCCAAAACCTTCTCATATATGTTTCTCACCTCAGCTACATAAACGATCTGCTTACAGACATTGATCAGTGGTGTCTAATTTGAGAGTGGATGAAAGCAGGGGTGAAAGAGTGTAAGAATGAAAAAAACAGTCTCCATACAAAGATTAAGTAATCAATGTGTTAAAAATTCCAGGACAAAAACCAATATTCCAATTTTAAACACAAAATCTGCCTTGGTCTGTTCAGTCTACCAACCTAGGGTCAGCAGAACTCTTGTATCTGAATCAGTCATGCATTCAAGCTTCACTTCAAAGACTTCAGCTTGCAATTTAGGCTGGCACCTCAGTGCAGCGTTGTGGAGGCATTCTACACAATCAAAGGGTTATCTATTGAACACTGCTTCTTTCTTTGGCAGACACTCGAGGTTGAGGATGATTCGCTTAGTGGAGGTACGCTCTTTCTAATACTTGCACTTTGCCTTCACATGCTCCACTTAGTGATGTTCAAGTCATTGGTGCCATCTTGAATGTTTCTTCTTTAGTTTGTACGAGGGCAAGCAATTCCCATGTCAGTTTGGATGTTCATTTGTTTGGCGACGCTTCCAGGAGGCCCACGTAACATTTCCTCTGCCCTGCTAATGATTGCTTACCATTGCAGAGGTCACAGCAGAGTATTTGTTTAACGAGTCTTGTGTTGAGCATAAGGAAAACGTGGTCTATAGATCTCAGCTGGTCCTCAATGCTGGGGTTGACGATCTGGGAAAGGACACTCACTTTGGTACACCTATTCAGCCAGTGGATTTTCAGGATTTTGCAACAGCAATGCTGCCGATAACGGTTCAGGGATCCAAGGTGTCTAACGTACATGGTTTCTGATGCATACAGGAGGGTGGGACTATGGCTGCTCTGTAGATCATGAACTTGGTACTGGGTTTGAGGTCAGGTCTCGGACATCAAACACTCTATTCCTCAGGTGTTTGAGGGCTCACTGGAGTCAACATTGGATTTCATCAATATCTGCTCACATCAAGAGGAGGCTCCCGAGCTATGGAAAATGATCCATGTTCCCCAGGGGCTCACCATTGATATTGATGATTGTGGGGGTGCGTTACTGACGTGTGGCAGGAGCGAACTTGTTGAGATCCTTTGTTTACCAGATGCTTAGTCCAAGGACAATTCTCCCACACACTTTGGTGAATGTGCTGATAATGGTTTGTAGCTCAGTCTCTGAGTATGTGCACCCACAGACACTGCATTCTGTAGCTCAATGACAGAAGTTGGAGTGGTCTTGGTTCTTGCTGAGGCATAGTTTTAATAGTTTCCCTGCCAGTTAAGGAATGCCTTGCATTTGTGGCCTAGGAGATCCTCAATCTATTGATCATTCTTGAACTAGTCGCAGTGTTTCCTGGTCAAGAGGTCGAACATCTCAACACAGTTGCTGACCATAGTTTGCTTTCAGGGTGGACCAGGCACTACACTAAACCAAAAGACCCATCTACCTACTCCAGGGGACATGGAAAGATTTGAAGAGTTGGGGTGATCTCTTGATGTTCAGCCAATACTATTCCATCAACCAATATCAGCAAAGCGGATTTCTAATCACTGATCTCATTGCATTTGGAGGTAAGACTGGAGGAGCTTGATTTGTTCTCTTTGGAACAGAAGAGGGCAAGGGAGACCTAACTGAAGTATAAATTATGAGGGATCTAGGCAAAGTGGTCAGGAGGATCCTATTACCCTCAGTTGAGGAGTCCCTACGCCCAAAGCACAGATTCTGAGGAGACTTCTTTCACCCAAAGGATGGTGGTAGCTTGGAACTCAATGCATGAAATGGTGGTAGCTGCTGAAATTCCCATTACAGTTAAAAAATACTTTAATATGCACTTGAAATGCCAGGACATATAATGGTAAGGATAGAATTATGCTGAATGGCTACATCAGTCAGCATGGACATGATGGGCCAAATAGCCTCCTTTCATGGAGCAAATCTCCATGATTCGATGAAGCCCAGTACAAAAGCATTTGATAGCTCACATTTTTGAATCTGAGAACATTGGTCTTTTAAATTGCTAGACTTCAACTCCACTGTCAACTTTTCAACATCAGTAGGTGGTAGACAAACATGGAGCTAAGAGCTAAGGAGAAGTCGTTGGAACAGAAACCTGCATCTGAGATTTTTTACACTCATTATCTAAAATCTGACTCACAGTCACAGCGAGTGTGTACTTGTCTCAAAAATGTAATGGATCAGAGAATCTGAGTAATTCACATCCTCTTTGAAACAACAGCTGCATCAAGGATTACACATGGAAAAAGCCATTCAGCTCAGCCAGTTCTAAATGGTATTCATCGTCCACATGACTAGCATCCTCACTGCATATACTCAGCTGTTCTCACATTCCTTTTGCAGCAAGATGTATAGAAGTAGAGATGTAATGCTAAATCTACATAGTTAAAGTACTTGGACTCAGCATTAAAGGGAGCACAGTGAGGTAATTTGTGGAATACAGCACAGATTCATTGGACTATTGTTTATTGAAGTAATACAGATATGATAAAGAACACAAATTGAGGCTGTGCTCATTATAAAGGAGGAGCTGCAGGGCGATTTAAGAGCACAAGAAATCAGAGCAGAAGAAAATCATAATGCTTGTCAAGCCTGCTCCAATATCGAAATGATTATGAATGATCATAGGCTTCAACTGCAGAAAACTATAAGAATAGGAACAGGATTAGGCCATTCAGCCCCTCAAGCCTACTCCACCATTAATTAGGATCATGGCTGATCTGGCATTCCACATATCCACTTTCTTGTCCTTTCCCCACAATGCCATAACAAGGACTCTGACCCCATAGCTCTCTATTGCAAGAGTTTCAAAGACTCTCAACCTGCAGAAAAGAAATTGCTCCTCTTGTCAGTTTTAAACTGGTGTCCCTTTTTTCCTGAAATCAGAGGATTGGATAGGGTGGACTGTGAGAGCCTTTTTCCTTGGATGGTGACGGCTAGCACAAAGGGACATAGCTTTAAATTGAGGGGTGATAGATATAGGACAGATGTCAGAGGTAGATGCTTTACTCAGAGTAGTAAGGGCATGGAATGCCTTGCTTGCAGCAGTTGTAGACTCGCCAACTTTAAGGGCATTTAAATGGTCATTGTATAAACATATGGATGATAATGGAATAGTGTAGATTAGATGGGCTTCAGATTGGTTTCACAGGTCGGCGCAACATCGAGGGCCGAAGGGCCTGTACTGCGCTGTAATGTTCTGTGTTCTATTATGCCTTCTGGTTCTAGACTGTCCCATGAGACATCTCTCGGCATTTACCCTGTAAGTTTCAATCATATCACCTCTGGTTCTTCCAAACTCCACTTTCTTGCTCTCTCCCAATATCCACTGATTCACCTAAAACCTACGTCAACCTTAAATATATTGAATGATGGTGTATCCACTGTGCCTGATGTAAAGGATTTTAAAGATTCACAACGCTTTGTGTGAAGAAATTTCACTTCACCTCAGTTCTAAATGATCAACCCTTTATCGTGAAACTCTTCCAGTTATTGTAAGATTCCCCAACCTGGCAGAATGCACTTTCAAATTCCTTTATAATTTTAAATGTTTCAAAGAGATCACCTCTCGTTAATCTAAACTCTGGAGACCATAAAAATAATTCCCTCAGCCTTCATCATAGGACAAGGCTTCACCATAGGATAACCCTCTCATTCCAGGGACCAACCTGGTGAAGTTTTGCAGTATTGGTTTAATTGCTTGCATATCCTTCGATAAACATGGAACCTGAAATTAATCAAAGTTCACAAAGCACCATAAAATTGCATCAAACTTCTTTATTCTTGCATTTCAATCACCTTGCAAAAAAAAGGTAATAAACCATTGCTTTCGTAGTTGCATGTATGCTTTTGTGTTCTCTGCATGATTACACTAGAGTATCTCTGTCCATTTTTTAATTGATATTTTGTCATGGGATTAGCATATCACTGGCCAGTCCATTTGTTAACCATTTGAAACTGCCTTTGAACGGAGTGGCTTGCTAGGCCATTTCACAGTGCAGTTAGAACTAACATTTGTGGAGCTGGTTGTTGCATGTAGGCTAGACCAGGTCAGGATGGCAGATTTCCTTAAAGTACGTCACCGAACCAGATAGGTTTTTACGACAGTTAAATATTAAATTCTGCCAGCTGCTGTGGTGAAATTTGAAGCTGTGTCCCCAAAGCATTAGCTTGAGCCTCTGGATTAGTGCAGTGACACTACCACTACACAACTTTTTACCAAAAACAAAGAATGCTGGAGAAACTCAGTAGGTCTAGCAGTACTTGTGCTGAGGGAAAACAGAGTTAATATTTCAAGTCCAGACTTGAAATGTTTACTGTTTCTCTTGCCACAGATGCAAGGGTTTGTTTCAAATTTCCAGTAGCCATAGCAATTTACTTTTATATCCCATTTCACATCTTTTAAAAAAGTATTTTGTTTTACAATTTTTAAAATCAACAACACTACACTTACCCACAGCATGCTCCACGTGCTACCCTACTGCCCATTCAGAAAACCTATCTGTAGAGATTGTAATGAGATCAGTCAGGTGGACACGACAGAATGTAAGTCCCCTGATTGGACTAGGTTAACAATCCCAATCAGGGAGCACTGGCTGACAGACATAAACAGGTGAAGCGTCAGCGATTCTTCTCATTCTGAGAGCTGGCTCTGAGGGGATCAGATCAGTGCTCAGAACTCGGCATATGCAAATAAAGGGTGACTTGGTGACAGGATACCAGCCTCTCTGGCATTATTGGACTATCTGTATCTCTTTGCAGCCTCTGAGTCCTCCTCACAGATTACATTCCACTTTGCTTTGCAGTGATTATAAAAGTAGTATAAATACATGTACAGTGAGGTTAGAACGAGAGATTTAAAATGAAGGCTAAATTCTGTGAATTCCATTGGCAAGCCTTGATCCATTTACTCACTGCTCATTAACTTCACTTCACCCAATGATTTTTAAAATGATACTGGTAGGACAAACAGAATAAAGTCAAAATCAACACCACACAAGCTGCAATGGAAAGAAACCTAGACTGATATTTAAAAGATTTTCCATAAATTAAACTAATGAAGTTTGCATGTATGCCTATAAAAATCTTCACCATCAGACCACAATTTTTCATGTGACTCGTTTAACAGCAATGACCATCATAGCCTGAGGCTTTAGCTGACTGATGCTAGGTGAAAGGAAAAGAAAAAAAATTATTCCATACTGTGCTGAACACAGGTTTCTGTGGCTTGATCTCCACATAACAGAAAACTCATTGGATATACAGGCTGCAAATGTCATCTGGCAGGGTGCTTACAGCTAGGAGTTCTAATGGAGAAGGGATTTGCATCATACAGCACCTCCAAACACACACTGGCAAGGACAGTATTTTGTTGCCAATCCCCAATTGCCCTCGTGGTGAGCTGCCTAAGTGCCAGCCTAGATTGTGCGTTCAGCTCTCTAAACCCACAACCTTTTGACAAGAGAACAGAAATATACAGCTGAGTAACAGCTGACTTGCCAAGCTGTATGTAGGCTTTATTCTCTCTTGGGGAATGTAGAGTTGGCACTAAACAAGAAAAAAAGTTAACAAAAAGGGAGCTTAAAACCAAAGTCCGTCTTTTCCCTCCTCCCTTCTCTCCCCCTGCAATCCTTACAGAAGGATCTCCCTTACCTTTAGCTTATAAGCTGTAGATATTTGTAGCTGCAGGGATTTCCATTTTTAAAGACGTGTTATGGAAGAGGCTAGAATTTCTGTTGGAACTGCTGAAGTCTCCTATAACATGTGTTTATGATTTTGTGAAAAACAGACTCTCCCCATCCCCCACACTAGATCTCACGAGTGTAAGCCATAAGTTACAATGGATACAAATTAGAACCTCGTTCCTCTGCCCCAGGCCTGAAACATACCCCAGCCAAATCAGGAAACCAAATCTCTGCATTTTCTCAGCACGTACAAATTAACCACAGAGCATCCTGTACCCACATTGTAAATATTTAGGAAAAGGACCCCACAGTATACATTTCAGGTGGCCAAGACATTGAGCAGACAGATTTACAAGAGTCTGGTACAGGGGTTTTATGTGGTTAATTGATGAGCATCACCTCCAACATTCATTCATTCCTCTAGCTTACTGACCTGTTAATTAATAAAAATATTCACAAAGCCATGAAATCCACAGGCATCAAAAATATTCAGAAAAAAAAATGCTGAAACCTAGAGATAGCAAGAACTGCAGATGCTGGAGTCAGAGACAATACAGTGTGGAGCTGGAGGAACACAGCAGTCCTGGCAGCATCAGAGGAGCAGGAAAGTTGATGTTTTGGGTCCGGACCCTTCTTCAGAAACGGAGAGAGGGAAGGGAGCTGGGAAATAGAGAGATAGGAGGAGTGGATCTGGGGAAGGTAGATGGGATGGTGATAGGTGAATGCAGGTAGGGAGTGGTGGGGATTGGTCAATGGAGGTAGGAGGGGCAGATAGGTTGGAGAAGATGGACAGGTCACGTCAGGTCAAGGAGCCGGGAATGAAAGGGAGGGTTGGACATGGGGTGAGGCCAAGACTGGGGAGATTTTAAAACTGGTGAATTCTATGTTTAGGCCATCAGGCTGTAGGCTCCTGAGGCAGAATATGAGGTGTTGCTCCTCCTGTTTGCGTGTGGTGTCATTGTGGCACTGGAGGAGGCACAGGATGGACATGTCACCCAAGCAATGGGAGAGGGGTGTTAAAATTGTTGGCGACTAGAATATGTTGTCGTTTGTCATGTACAGTGCGTGAATGCTCTACAAAATGGACTCTGAGTCTACGCTTGGTCTCACCAATGTAGTGGAAGCCACGTCGGGAGCAATGGACACAGTAGACTAAGTTGGCGGATGTGCAGGTGAACCCCTGTCTGATATGAAAGGTTTGCATTGGGCCTTGAATGGAGGGGAGGGGGAGGTGTAGGGGCAAATGTAACACTTTGTGCGGTTGCAGGGAAAGGTGCCGGGGGTGGTGGGGTTAGTGGGGAGTGTGGAGCAGACAAGGGAGTCGGGGAGTAAGTGGTCCCTATGTAAGGCAGATAGGGGTGGGGAGGGAAATACCTCTCTGGTCGTGGGGTCGGACTGTAGGTGGTGGAATTGGCAGAGAATGGATGCGGAGGTTGGTGGGGTGATGTGTGAGGATCAGGGGGATTCTGTCTTTATTTTTGTTGAAGGAGGAGGGGGTTTGAGGGCAAAGCAAACCTTTCGTATTGGACAGAGATTCACCTGTACATCCACTAACTTAGTTTACTGTGGCCTCCTCTACATCGGTGAGACCATGCGTAGATTCAGAGCCCGTTTCGTACAGCACCTGCACTCTGTACGCGACAAACAACAACATCTTCTAGTCGCCAATCACTAACTCCCACTCCCTCGGTGACATGTCCATCCTGTGCCTTTTCCAGTGTCACAATGACACCACATGCAAACTGGAGGAACAGCACCTCATATTCTGCCTCGGGAGCCCACAGCCTGATGGCCTAAACATAGAATTTACCAGTTTTAAAATCTCTCCAACCCTGGCCTCAGCCCACATCCAACCCCCTCCTCTCATCCCCAGCTCCTTGACCTGACATGACCTGTCCATCTCCTCTCCCACCTATCCACCTCACCCATCCCACTGACCAATCCCCAGAACTCCCTACCTGCATTCACCTATCGCTATCCCACCTATCTTCTCCAGTAGTCAGGGGATATTTTACCTTCAACTGAGTGGAAAAGTACCTACTTTCCCCAGCCCCACCCTTCCTTTTTCTTTTTATTGCCCAATTTCCCTACCCCCTCCCCATTTCTGAAGAAGGGTCCCGACCCAAAACATCAACATTCCTGCTCCTCTGATGCTGCCAATGCTGAAACCTAGTCATTTTTAAACTGGGGAAAGAAGTCCAGTACACCAAATCATGATTGTGCTGGGTCGAGATGACGGGCAGGACACAAAAGGTTACGGGAAGTCACAACTGAGTATGCACAAGGGTGGAGAACGGAACAGATACATGAGAACATCACTATCTGCAAGTTTCCCGCCAAGCACACTCACAACCTCAACTTGGAAATATACTGACATTCTTTCAACAGCATTGTGCATGTACCTACGCCAAATGGACTGCAACCACCACCTTCTTAAGTACAACTAGGGACATGCAATAAATGCTGACCCATCCCTTGAAGCCCATTTCCCATGAATGACTTTTTTAAAATCTCACAAATGAATTTAGAAAAAACTCAGCTCTATCCAATGTGTAGCACTTTCATCTATGTGTCAAAAGGTCATGCGTTCAAGTCCCTTTCCAAAAATTTGAGTGCAAAAATCTAGGCTGATACTTTAGTGCATTACTGAGGGAGTGCTGCAGTATCAGATGTATTGACTTTTGAATAAAACCTTAAACCAAGGACTTACTTTTCCACTCAGTTGAAGGTAAAATGTCCCTGACTACTATCAGAAGAGGAGCAGGGGTGTTCTCACCTTGTGTCCTACCCTACATTTATCCCTTAACGAACATTAAATAAATTATCCATATGTTATCTGAAAGGAAGATTTGCGTTTTTATAGAACCTTACACAACCTTAAGGTGTCCCATAACACTAAGTCAGAGGGAATTAAGTACTTTGGAAGTATAGTCACTGATGGTGATGCAAGAAATTCTCTCATTGTCTGTGATGTTCCCAGCATTACAATATAACTACATTTCAAAAAGTTAATTATCTGCAAAGCACAGAGGGAGATCCTGAGGTCAGGGATAGCACTTTATAAATGCAAGTTCGTTTCTTCGACCAAAACTCTCTTCCTGAAATTTCCCCTCTCTGCAAACCCAAGATGTTGGGTCTAATTCACAAAACAGGTATTTCTGCTATAACGTGTGTGTGTTTCGTTAACATGAATTGGTTGTAACACAACTGATGAATCGTGGAAGTTGTTTGGATAATGTGAACTTTCTGCTATAGATACAGTAATTTCCCTATAACACAATTTTCTATAGCCGCAAGGTCACACAAGAGTGCAACTATCACATTAAAGGAGAAATATCTTTAGTCCTAAAGTGTCAATTGACTCTGCATGTTAGCTTCTCACTGGGAAAAAAACTGGTTGCTCAATCAGAATAAGTCACAAATAAGGCACTCTGCCTCCATAATAACGCTGCAAACTGGATCAACCACTTCTTGACCAACAGACCACAACCAGTGAAGGTAGACACCAGCACCTCTTCCACGATAATCCTCAACACTGGCACCTTGCAAAGGTTCGTACTCAGCCTCCTACTGTACATTCATGACTGTGTAGCCAAATTTCATATAATGCCACCTACAATTTTGCTGACAACACCATCGTTGTAGGCCAGATATCAAAGAACGATGAGTCAGAATACAGGAAGGAGACAGAGTGCTTGGCGTCTTGGTGCAATGATAACAATCTCTCTCTCAATGTCGGCAAAACAAAAGAACTGATCATTGGCCTCAGGAAGAAAGAAGGAGGACATTCCACCTCAGCTCCATTGATGTAAGGGGGTGAGAGTCGAGAGCATCAAGTTCCTAGGAGTGACAATAACCAACAATCTGTCCTGGACCCCCCACGTAGATGCGACAGTCAAGTAGGTAAAACAATGCCTCTTCTTCCTCAGGAGGCTTAGAAAATTTGACATGTCTGTAGGAAAACTCACCAACTTTTACAGATGCATCATGGAAAGCATTTAATCTGGGTGCATGAGATAACAAGCATGGGGCTGGATGAACACAGCAGGTCAAGCAGCATCATAGGAACAGCTTAGTACAGCAACTGCTCTGCCCAGGACTCTAAGAAACTACAGAAAGTTGTGTGCACAGCCCAGACCATCAAGGAAGCCAAATTCCCATCCCTGGGCTCTGTTTGCACTTCTTGTTGCTGCGGAAAGGCAGCCAACATCAAAGACCCCTCCCACTCCAGTAATTTAGTCTTCTAAACCTCTTCCATCAGGCAGAAGATACAGAAGCTTGAACATGCGCACCAACAGTTTCAAGAACAGCTTCTTCCCTGATGTGATTAGACTGCTGAATGGGCCTCTCTGATTTCAAATCTAATGTTGACCTTGCTTTTGTACACTTCTTGCGCAGGGGTGACCTTGCATGCCTCGCTCTTTCTCAGCTCCCTACGATTTCTATGTTGTCTCTTGTTATGAACTGCTTGTACAGCTCGCAAAACAAAACTTTTCACTGAACTTAGGTATATGTGACAACAATAAATCAAACCAAATCAAAGAGCAATACTTACGTAGAATCTAATTTTGTTCCATCCATCAGTGTTGCATTGTAATGATATTTGATGTAGTCTCCTTTCTTGCTCAGGACGGTGCAGTTGGTGGGTTTGTGGTAGGTCTGGACCTCAATTGTATCAGCTGGGTTGTGAACATCAATCATATGGATATGAAAAACGAGAACAGCAGAGCCAGGGATAGATCCACCTATTTCAGTTGTGAAAAGGAAGGACAGGGGAATGCTGGTTAACACCCAGAAGAAAATCCTCTCAGCACAAATTTCTGGGTGACAAGCAATTAAGTTCATGAGTCAAATCATTCTTTAAAAGTGTTACTGATTCAAAGTGGTGAGACTAGAGGAAGAAGTCCAAGAGATATGAGGCCAGGGCTCAAAATACTTAAGTAATTCTTTTGTTAGGAACAAGTTTATGGATTATTCAAACTGAATAACAATGATTCAATAATGTACAAATGCCATTGATTTTTCACTTTAGCTAAAATGGTTCAGCACAGATAGGAAATCAATTCTAGGATCCACAAGAAAACTTATTTTAAAAATTTTAATTAAATTTCAAATGAATCAATTTTTGGTAACATAAAAAGTACTTTAAACAAGAAAATCAGAGGGCATACATAAGTTACACTGCAGTTTTAAAATACTGCTGGACTTTATTTAGATTTATTTATTTTAGATCCTTTTTCGAAAATCAGAAAGTTGGAGGAAATAATACAATTACATACAACTTACTTATTCCTTCTTCACCATATCCCAAGTGAGGTGGAATTATAATTGTTCTTTTCTCCCCAACACACACATCCAGTAATCCTTCTTCCATCCCTGCAATAATGTAGCCCTTCCCTATGTATGTATTGTAAGTGTGAGTACGGGAATAGCTGAAAAAAGAAAAATCAGATACTGTCATTTCCTCATTTCAGACTTCAACAAAGGACTAAAAAGGTAACAGCAGACTTGACTGGCCCAGTCTGTACTGTGTCTCTCCCTAACACATGCTCACAAAATCCAGAGGGGTTAACAGCATCCGTGACACATCACAGATGTATCAAAAAGCTTTTCTTGAGGAATTTCACTCCTCATAGCAGTTGTTTAGAAGAGACGTGAAAGATTCAACACCTCATGGACTGGCGGTATAAATTGTTTTAGGAATGAAATACCACAATTGCCTTTTATTGGGATGCAACAATACAGCAGGTTTGAGAAGCTTTAACTGAAGAACTTTGAGCTATGAGCATCTCCGGCATCTTAGGACATGTAGCCATCTTCATTTAATTTTCAACAAAAGTACTCACGATTTTGGGGATGTCAATTTAGACATGAGAAAAGACTCCTCAAGAAATGAGACTACTTTGTGTAAAGAACTCTCAGTTTTGAGTCTTTAATATCGTGAAACTCAAACACTAAAGAAAGTTCACATCAAGATTCAAGTTTCTTTTAGAAAGATTATCTGATGAGAGACCTTAAGAATTTGATTTTTTTAACTTCTTGCAAAGCGCCACTAGAATAAAACTAACTGGAACCTGGTAACAAGCCAAATGCAAAGGTACCTTGAATCAAACATAGTGCCATCCATAAGTGTGCCATTGTAATGGTATCGCACAAAATCTCCTTTTTTTGTTTTCCTGAGACAAGGATCTGGAACAAACTCCTGTTCAATGGCAACACTGTCTTTAGGATTGTGAAAATCAACCAAAGTCACCTGGAAGACTAGAGTAGCTTGTGAGGGAATATCCTTTCCTGCAATATTAAAGCAGAAATCACAAGTTAGCCATGGACAACATTTAGAAAGCCAATCCTACCAAACCACTAGAGAAAAATCAAGTCCAAGATGGATGGCAGCCATTTGAGGCAGTGTTTTACCACAATGTTTTCAATGGCAATTAGAAATGGGCAAAAAATATTCAGTTACTGCAACGATACCTAAATATAAAACACTTTTCTTCAAGTAGTTTGTAAAATGTGGATTATGATTTTCTATCCTTTTAGCAAAGTTGAATAGCTTCACATTTCCATACTTTATAATCAATCTACCATCTTTTGCCCACTCACTTAGCTAGTCTCTCTCTCTCTCTCTCTCTCTCTACGTGGCCTCTTTGTAGCCTCTGTACAGCTTACCTTCCCATCTTCCTTTGTATCAATCAGCAAACACAAATACATAACGCTTTGTATTTTCATCTAAGTCATTAACGTAGATTTTAGAGGATCATAAACTTTTAGAAAGGGCAGTGGAAGCACAGCATTTTTAGGCAGAGTATAATGTGCATCCCGGGACATTGTAGGAAGCTAGAGAAAAAACTGCAGGGCCCCTAGCGGAGATATTTGGATCATCGACAGCCACCGGTGAGGTGCCAGGAGACTGGAAGGGTGGCTAATGTTGTGCCATTATTTAAGAAATGCTGCAAGGAAAAGCAAGAGAACTACAGATTGGCCTAATGTCAGTGATGGGTAAGTTGTTGGAGATGATTCCAAGAGGCAGGTTCAACATGCATTTGAAAGACAAGGTCTAATTAGGGATAATCAGCATGGCTTTGTGCGTGGAAAATCACGTCTCACAAATTTGAGTTTTTTTAAAGAGGTGACAAGGAAGATTGATGAAGACAGAGTGGTAGACATTGTCTACATGGACTTTAGCAAAGCCTTTGACAGGTTCCACATAGCAGACTGGTTAGTAAGGTTATAACACACGGGATCTAGGGAGATCTAGCTAATTGAATATAAAATTGGCTTGACGGTAAGAAACAGAGGTTAGTGGTAGAGGATTGCTACTCAGACTGGAGACCTGTAACCAGTGGTGAGCCTCGAGGATTGATGCAGCATCCACGGTAGTTCATCATTTATATCAACGATTTGGATGAGAATATAGGAGGCATGGTTAGTAAGATTGCGGATGATACCAAAATTGGTCATATAGTGGACAGTGAAGAAGGTTATCTAAGAACGCAATGAGATCATGATCAACTGGGCCAGTGGGCCGAGAAACGGCAGGTGGGATATAATTCAGATAAATGTGAGGTATTGCATTTTGGTAAGACAAAACAGGGCAGGACCTACTCAGGTAATTGTAGGTCCTGGGGAGTGCTGTCAAACAAAGATCTTTCCATCCAACTCGTCCATGCCAACCAGGAATCCTAAAGTGAACTAATCCCATTTGCCTGCATTTGGGCCATACCCTTCTAAACCTTTCCTATTCATGTACATGTCCAAATGTCTTTTATTTGTAATTGTACCAACTTCTACCACTTCCTCTAGCAGCTCATTCCATACACACACCAACCTCTGAAAAGTGTGTCCCTCAGGTCTCTGTTAAATCTTTCCCCTCTCACCTTAAACCTCTGCCCTTTAAGCTACGGACTCCCCTACGTGGGGAAAAGACCTTGGCTATTCACCTCATCTATACTCCTCATTATTCCAAAAGGGCAGCAGGCAGGACGCACTTGTCATCGATAACTGGTCACCATTTCATAGACCAAATCAACAACTTGTTGCCAGCCTAATGCCATTCATACACTGGCCTTGGCTCCAGCTCATCTGTAACTAGACTTTCCCCAATGCTCGAAGCAGCAGCTGTATAAACAGCCCTTGACACACATCAAAAGAAATGCAGAAATTCTCCAATAATCCTTGGCTTTTAAACAGTTATTTACCCATTCAGTCCAAAATCAAAGATATAAAAACATAAAAAGATACAATCTTGACAAAAAAAAAGTTCAAATCATCCATGGATAACATAGTGTGGAGCTGGAGGAACACAGCAGACCAGCAGAAAATTTTCTGAAGAAGGGTCCTGACCTGAAACGTCAACTTTCCTGCTCCTCTGATGCTGCCTGGTCTGCTGTGTTCCTCCAGCGCCACACTGTTATCTCTGGCTCCAGCATCTGCATTTCTTACTATCTCAAATCATTCATGGGTCATGTTAAATGACACAGCAAGCCTAAAGTGCCAAATAGCCTACTACATTCATAAACAGCTGAAGACCCAGCAGTGACCTTTACAGTACTCCACTATCTTCTGCCTATAATTTAAAAAGACCCCATTTATGCTCACTCTATCCAACCTGTCCTTTAACCAATCCTCTGCCAATTTTAATATCTTGTTTTCAACTCCATCAGCCCTTAACATGCTGATTAACCTATTTTGTGAATGTCTTTATCCACTTGTTCCACTGTATCTATCTTACCATTTACATCAAAAACATATAATTCACCTTGATTAGTGATCAGCTCATAAGCTGAAATATCAATGGGGATTCAGAACAGATTGTACGCCGCTTGGTATACACATTTCATACAATCAGGTAAAGAGGCAATGATGTTGCTGGCTGTCTTACCATCCCCTCTGATTCCATATCCCAGGAAAGGTGGAATAGTGATTGTCCTCTTCTCCCCCATGCACATACCCAGCAGCCCCTCATCCATGCCTGGAATCAACCATCCAATTCCAACGTAGGTGTCGTAGGTTTGTTGCCGAGTGTGGCTGCAAGGTCAAGACAGATAGTAGAGGGTAACAGGAGACAAAACTACGCAGTCCACAATTTCAGCAAGTCAACACCAAAATGATTAATAATTATATAACAACATGTAATGAGCATATGCAAAGAAATTAAGTTTCAATACCTGGAGTCAAAAAGCATACCATCCAGAAGAGTGCCATTATAATGATAACGGACAAAATCAGACACTTGTACTATACGACTGCAATTCTCTGGTTTATAGTGAACTTCAATTTTCACTTTATCTTCAGGGTTCCAGATATCGAGCATCAACACATCAAAGAACAAGGTGGCATCAGGTGGGATTTTATCAGCTGTGCATTAAAAATTAATGCCATGTAGATTAGTGCATTCATTGCTGGATATTGTACCACAGAATGGATACTTTACCCTCAAGCTAGTACAATGCAGATTCACCAGAATGGTACCAGGGTATAGACAGCTATATTACAAGAACACTGTGCATATGCTAGGCTTGTATTCCCTTGAGTATAGGTTTTTAAAATGTTAGAAACATTTCAAAGGGCAGATACTGAAAAGCTCTTTCTTCTGGTGATTAAGTCCAGACAAAGGAGTAAAAATTTAAAATTACAGCCAAGGACAAAATCAAGAGGGAGGTGAAAATCTGGATCTTGCAGAGCCATAGAGTCATACAGTACAGAAACAGACCCTTCAGTCCAACTCATCCACGCCGCCCAGGTATCCTAAACTGAACTAGACCCATTTGCCTGTGTTTGGCTCATATTCCTCTAAACCTTTCCTATTCATGTACCTGTCCAAATGCCTGTGAAATGTTGTAATTGCACCTGTGTCTACTTCTTTCTGGCAGCTCCTTCCATGCACCACCCTGTATGTGAAAAAGTTGTCCCTCAGGTCCTTCATAAATCTTTCCCCTCTAAACCTTAAGCCTATGTCATCTAGTTTTGGACTTTCCTACCCTTGGTTTTACACCTTATTTATGCCCAACAGGATTTTTAAACCTCTATAAAGGTCACAGCCTTATGCTCAAGGGAAAATAAGTCCTAGCCTCTTCAGCCTTTGCTTAAGGTAGACCAGCCTCCCAAGGACGCCGTATTTATTGAAAATCCAAAACAAAGTTGAAATCAAAATTGTAATTAAAGACAAAGACGGCATTAACTAGAATCTTACTTACACATCCCTTCATCGCCATAGGCCAGGTGAGGCGGCACTTTTATGAAGCGTCTTTCATTCACGCACATCCCAATCAGAGCTTTATCCATGCCAGCAATCAGTCGTCCTTTACCCACAAACACATCATAGGTGGAGCCACGATCATAACTGAAAGAGGGAGACAGGATGATTGAGACACTGCAAACTCTCACATCATGAATAATAGACTTCAAATATTACATAACCCCAAGCACAACTCAGAATTGAAACATCATTCTAAGGATTCACTGAAACTAAAAAGCAATGATCTTTCCTACATTATATAAATACATGGACTTAAAAACCATAAACATTTTAAAATTCATTCTCAGAGTGCAGGTGTCACAGGCTGGGCCAGAATTTGTTGCCACCTGCCCCATGAAGGTGCTGTTCAGCCATCATCTTGAACTACTGGGCCAGTTATTGCAATGAAGGTGCACCCATTATGCTACAAAGGGGAGAGTCCCAGGACTTTGACCCAGAGACTGAAGAAATGGCAATGTAGATCAAAGTCAGGATCGTCTCTTGATTGCATGAGAACTTGCAGGTGGTGGTGTTGTTCTTATGTATCTCCTACCCTTCTAGGTGATGGGATCACAGGTCTGAAAGATGCTATTATAGAAGCAAGTTGTTGTAATGGACCTTGTAATTAGTACACACTGCTGCTGCTGGCGGCAGAGTGAGTGAATGCTTGAGGTAGTGACCACTCAAGCAGGTTGCTTTGTCCTGGATAGTGTTGAACTTCTTGAGTGTTACTAAAGCTGCATGCATCTAGGTAAGCTGGGGTGGTGGATCTGTGCCATCACATACCTGATTGTAGCTAGTGGACAGGCTTTTAGGGGGTCAGGAGACGAGTTACAAAATGCAGGGTTCACCTTTCTTAAATTGCTGTTGCGGCCACAGTAACTATATGGCCACTCCACTTCAGTTTCTGTTCAATGGCGACTTTTTGGATGCGGATAGTGAGGGATTCAGTGATCGTATTGCCACTAAAATCTAAAGGGAGATGGATCGATGCTCTCTTTTCGGGGACAATCATTACCTGTATATTTGCAAATGTTACATCCCAGTCATCAGGCCTACCCTGAGTCTTTAAGGTCCTGCTACATAAGGACACTGCTTCAGTACCTGAGGACTTGTGAATGGTACTGGTCTTCACACAATTGCCAATGCTCATCCTCACTTCTGACCTTATAATAGAAGGCAGGTATTTGATAAATCAACTAAATATGGTTGGGTCCAGGACACCATACAAAGAAACAAGATGCACCTGCTCCAGAGATGTATCATAACATGTCTGAACAGGTTGATTAAAAATATCTACCCAAAAGGTATAGGACGGTTTTTCCATCTGATTTTCAATTATTTCCAGGTTTTGCTGGGCTTCTGAACCCACACTTGCTCAAGCGCAGTCTTTCTCAAGTCAGCTCGAGTTCAGCTGTAAGGTGGCCCTGACGGAACCCAAACTGAGGATCGGTGAGCAGGTTACTTACTGACAGTGCCACCTGACAGCGCTATGGGACAACACCGTCCATCATGTTGGTGATGACTAACTGTACAACAACGGGGTTACAATTGACCTCGTTGGATTTGCCCCGACTCTGGATGATATATACTATAAAGAGAGGATAAAGATGAATCAATGTAAATGCCGTCAAGCAGACATTAACGAAACCCCTCCAATTCAGTCTGAAAAGGGATTCGCCTTCTGCCCGCCAATGCGTGGAAATTGGCATGTGGCTCCTCCAACTTCAGTCGCTGCAAATCAAATAGATTTTAACAAACCACATCGGATCTCCGGACTGACTCCGGGCTCTCCAATCCGTATTGACTAGGCATTGCCCAAATCCAGATTCATGAGTTCCCGGACCTTCTCCGATTCAGTACCTGGAGTCGAACTGGCCTCCCCCAGGGAAAGTCCCCAGGTAATGATATCGGATGAAATCTCCGGGCTCGGCCGCCCGGACGCACTCCTTCGGTCGGAACTTGCTCTCCACCGCCACATCATCCAGTGGCACTGAAGGTGGTGGGCTCCCCCGCGCCCGAACCAGCAGCAGAGCGGGGACAATCAGCCACCGAAACGCAAGGATCATCGCGTCCAGTTTGGTCAGACCCAGCACGGCCTCAACAATCTCCGAAAACTGACTGCGGCTGCCAAGTGGAGACGTGGGACAGGGGTGGGGAAAGGAAAGAGGGGAAGGGTCCGCCGTCTATCCTGGGGGGGCGGGCCTAGCTCTGCGTGGGGGCGGGATGTGAGGCCGGCCCTGGTTTGATGGGGATGGGGCAGGACCGAGCCCGGCCCTGGTTGGAAGGGGCTGAGGGCAAGCAGCAAGGGGGATGGGGTCAGCCAGACCGAAGGAGGGCCCAACCTTTACGAAATCAAGCTGCTACACAGCTGCCCCAAACCGCGACTAGGGGCGGGATTAGTAGTTGGGTGGGGGTGGGGGGGATGGGGCTTTATAGAGAGGCGGGGCTTTTCACGGGAGACTGTTGTGACGGGGAGAGGTGGGGCTCGAGCCTGAGGCGTTAGAATTTGAAAGCGAGGGGGTGGGGCTGGCTTCAGGGGCGAAGCCGTGTGTGTGTGTGATAACAAGGTGTAGAGCTGGATGAACACAGCAGGCCAAGCAGCATCAGAGGAGCAGGAAAGCTGACGTTTCGGTACTAGACCCTTCTTCTGAAGGGTGTGTGCGTCGTGGCGGAGGAGGGGCCTACCGGATAGCGGCCTTTCGATTGGATACCATAAGTCCAATGGTAAGCGGGTCGTTTCAGAACCTCTGCTATGATTGGTTAATCACGGTGTCAATCATCCACGAGGCTTTTGGGATAGGCCAGGGAGACGGGGCAAGTGGTGTTAATGTGGCGGAGAGCGATGAGGCGACACGCTGTACTTTCCTTGCTGTTGATGTGTTGTTGTGTTGGTCACGCTCAGTATGAGAAGTACAGTTTCCGGAGCTTTCCTCGGGACGAGTTGATGCCGTTGGATTCGGCGTATCGCCATGCGCTGGACCAGTATTCGGCGGAGAACTGGCAGGAGAGTGTGGATTACCTAGAGATGAGCCTCCGCCTGCACCGTCTGCTCCGCGACAGTGAGGCTTTCTGTAACCTCAACTGTAGCTTAGTATTACCAGACCAAACCACTCGTTTCAGTGGCTTTCCCGAGCTCCAGCTCTTTGGCAGCATCATGAAGAGAGCACAGTGTCTCCGCAGGTGTAAACAGGGTTTGCCTGCTTTCCGCCAATCTCAGCCCAGTAGAGAAACTCTGGAGGACTTCGAGAAGCGGGAGGTCTACAAATATCTGCAGTTTGCTTACTTTAAGGTGAGAATACGACTTGGAAGCACTTTATGAAATAAGGCTAAATTGACACTCAGTAATGAACATACTTCCCTTGTGTTTCTGATCTACAGAGACATGTAAGATAATTCGAATTGAGGCCAGGATAAGATCAGCCTTGGTCTTATTGAATGGCAACGCGGGGTCGAGTGGCTGAATGGCCTTCACTTGCCCCTGTTTATTATCTTTGTTCGCAGCATTCTCTTCCGTCTACTAGACTGAGAAGATCATGTCAACTGTAGATCTTCCAATTGCAGCCAAGATCTGCAGTCTGACAACAGCAACGCGGACAAATGATTCTCTAATGATGCTTAGCAGGATGATTGCTCAATTGATGTTGCAATTGCTGCAGTCGTGCTTGCTGTTGCATGGCGTCACAATCTTTCTGTCACGAATAACCTAGGACTGCACTAGAGATGCAAAAATTTGTGTAGATACTGCAGGAGTGCTCATTTCCTCTGCTTAATGAGTTTGGGTGATTTGGCATCAGCACTCAGAGATTTACCTTTAAAGATTACTAAACTATTTTACCCTGAGTTCAATATCCAGGGCTTTCATATGGTGTCTAGAACTTTCTGAATTACAGTGTCCTTTCTATATTCTAATTCAAGATTGTTTGCACCCATCTCTCCAATGGTTTATTGCATTTGGTAATGTACTGAAAATGTGGATGCTGGAGATTGTTGACAGCTTTGCACATCTCGACTCTACAATCACTAGCAATCTGTAACTTAATGCTGAAATCAACATGTGCATCCAAAAGCTGTAACTGTTATGCTCAAGATGATTAGTGTGTGGAACAATAACCTTACTGACAATACCAAGCTGCAAACCTACGTAGTCTGTATTCACAGGAGCACTATTCTCCAATTATACAACCTAGATAACATAGGCTATGTAAGAAAAAAATGTTGAACAGTATAATCTTTTATCCTCAGCATTTCTTGGCAGGACAAGGTCACCAACTGAAGTCCTGGAATGTGCTAACTTGATCGTTATACATTTATTGCTGAGCTAAGAATTTTGATGCTGGTTTGACCATGTTAGTCAAATGGCTAACAACTGTGCACCCAAAGACATATGTGAATTGGCCACTGGGTGCCATTCCTAGCTACAGATTCACTTGCAATGAGATGTGAAGATGGCTGATGCTAACACTGACAGCTGGAAATAGTCACTGACACCCAGGACCATGGAGGCTGACAGTTTGGAAGAGGGTTGTTCTGCTCGCCTCTTCCAGAAAGCTAAAATGGCCAAGTAAAGGGTCCAGAGAAAACAGATGCCAGCAAATCCAGCATCGTCTTCCTCTGCAGCAAATGTGGCAGAGACTGCCAAACAAGGTGAAGTTTAACAAAGTTGATCACCGTGGTGCTAACCCATCATCTTAATAGATGGAAAACCTGTGTAGAACAATTACTGATTTTTTTTTTTTTCAATCTTGTAAATCATACATAATTTTCAGTTTATTCTTTCTGCTGTCCTTGCACGATGAGGAAGACCCTGTACTATGATTTTAAAGAATGCTGATTCTTCATGTTTCTGTCCAAATATTATTGTTACTACCTGCATCGACCACTTTTTCTGGCAGTTCTTTCCACGTACAAACCACCCTCTGTGTGGAAAAGTTGCCCCTTAAGTCCTTTTAAATCTTTCTGTTCTCACCTTAAAAATATGCCCTCTAGTTTTGAACTCACCTACCCTAGGGAGAAGATATTTGCTATTCATCTTGTCGATGTCCCTCAAAATTTTATAAACCTCTATAAGGTAACCCCTCAACCTCTTACACTCCAGTGGAAAAAAAAAACCAGCCTCTCCTTATAACTCAAATTCTCCATTCCTGGCAACATCTTTGTAAATCTTTTCTGAACCCTCGCCAATTTAATAATATCCTTCCTTTAGCAGGGCAACAAAACTATACACCATTCTCCAAAAGCAGCCTCACCAATGTCCTTTTGGTACTGGGGTGGCATGGTGACTCAGTAGTTAGCACTGCTGCCTCGCAGCACCAGACACCTGAGTTCAATTCCACCCTCTGGCAACTGTCTGTGTGGAGTTTGCACATTCTCCCCGTGATGCATGGGCTCCCTCCCACAGTCCAAAGATATGTCAGTTAGGTGGATTGGCCATGCTAAATTGTCTGTAGTGTTCAAGGTTGTTCAGGCTAGATGGGTTTGCCGTCAGAACTGCAGGGTTACAGGGATGGTGGGGGGAGGTGGGGTGCGGTGAGGGGGAGGTTGGTGTGGGCTCCTTGGGTGGAATGGCCTGCTTCTGCACTGTAACGATACTATGATTCTGTACAACTTCAACGTGATGTCCCAACCCAATGGTCTGAGCAACGGAGGTAAGTGTGCTAACCACCTTCTTAACCATCCTGTCTACTTGTGATGCAACTTTCAAAGAACCAGGTACCTGAACCCCCAGGTCTCTCTGTTTCACATTATCCATTACTACCATTAACTGTATCAGTCATTTGTTCGTTTTATCAAAATGCAATACCTCGCATTTATCCAAATTAAACTCAATCTGTCACTCCTAGCCTATTGACCGAATTGATCAAGAAGCCTTTGTAATCCTGATAACCTTCTTCACTGTCCACGATACTACCAGTTTTAGTGTCATCAACAAATGTAATAGCCATGCCTCCAAAATTCTCATCCAAATTTTTGGCACTGTTCTCAACTTTTTCTGCCCCTGTACAACCAACAACGCTTTTGTCTCTGATTCCACCAGCTTACTTTGAGACTTTGTAGTGATTTGCACAACTGAGTGGCTTACTGGGCTATTTCAGAGGACAACTGAGAGTCAACCACATTGCTGTGGGTCTGAAGGCTCGTGTAAGCCAGACCAGGTGAGGGTGGCAGGTTTCCTCCCCTGTAGGACATTAGTTAACCAGATGGGTTTTTCCAATGATCGACAATAGATTCATGGTCATCAGTAGACTTTCTTAATTCCAGACTTTTTTTAAAATTCAAATTCCGCCATCTGCCATGGTGGGATTCGAACCGGGTCCCCAGGACATCAGCTGGGTTTCTGGATTAATAGCCAAGTGATAATACCACTATGCCATCGCCTACGCTATGTGTACCCACCTCAAATGTCATTTTTATTTTCACTTAGAAAGAGTCCAATGTTGATGTCTAATGACTTTGGATTGAACTGGGTATAAGAACAGAAATAGGCCATTCAGCTCATTGAGTCTGCTCCACCATTCATTGCCATCATAGCTGATCCAATAATTCTCAACTCCGCCTCACTGCCATTTTCCCGACATAAGACCATGAGATATAGGAGCATAACCCTTAATTCCCTGACTGATTAAAAATGTTTCTATTTCAACCTTGAATGCATATAATGATCCAAACTCTACAGTCCTTTGCAGTAAAGAATTCCACAGATTCGCTATCCTCAGAGAAGAAATTCCTCATCTCTCTTAAAATGGTGCCCTGCATTCTGAGATTATTCCTATGATCCTAGACTCTCCCAAAGGTGGAAAACAACCTTTCTGCATCTACCCTGTTAATTCCCTTAAGACCCTTATTTGTTTCAACAAGGTCACCTCTCCAGGAGTACAGGCCTAACCTACTTGGCCTCTTCTCATAAAACAGTCCTTCCGTATCTGGTACTTTCTCAGTGAAGGATAGGTAAAGGGGAACCGTATTTAGATTTTCAGAATGTACTTGATAAAGTACCACACGTTAGGCTACTTGTTAAGATTGCAACCTATGGTGTCGGATTTGCTAACTAATGTTAACCTTCTCTGGACAGCCCCCAACACCAGTACATCTTTCCTTCGATAATGGGCTTAGAACTGTTCTTGTATTCCACCTGTGGTCTGACTAGTGCCTTGTAGTTTCATCTAAACCTCCCAGCTTTTACAGTCCATTACCTTTGAACTGAAAGCCAACATTCAATTTGCTTTGTAGACAAACAGGAGGCTGGAAGAACACAGCAGGCCAGGCAGCATCTGGAGAAAAGGAGCAGTGAACGTTTCAGGTGTTACCCTTTTCCAGTCCTGAAGAAGAGTAATACCTGAAACGTTGACTGCACCTTTCCTCCAGATGCTACTTGGCCTGCTGTGTTCTTCCAGCCTCCTGTTTGGTCTGTCTTGGATTCCAGCATCTGCAGTTTTTTTGTCTCTAATCAACTTGCTTTCCTGATTACCTGCTGAAATTCAATGTTAACGTTTTGTGATTCATGGATGAGAACTCCCAACCCCTCTGTTCTTTAACTGTTATGCAGTCTTTCTGCATTTAAGTAATATTCAGCTGCTATATTCTTCCTGCCAGGTGCGTAACTTCACATTACCCCACATAGTATTTCATCTATCAGGTTTTTGCCCGTTTGCTTAAACTACCTCTGCAGACTCTTTGCATCATCCTCATCACTTACCTTCCCACTGATTTGTCATCTACAAATTTGGTAATCGTACAGTCACGTTCCTCATCTGAGTTAATGATGTACGTCGTAAGCAATTGTAGACCCAGCACTTATCCCTGTAGCGCACCACTAGTTGGAGCTTGACATTACTGAACATGCTTTCCAACTCTGTTTTGTGTTAGTGAGCCACATTGAATTTACATCTACAATTTTCTAGAAGGCTTCAACAATGCACCAGAGCTTCAACGGTGAGAATATTGTTTTCTCCAGCATTCTTATTTTCACAGCCTGTATTGTATGTAGATTGATTGATTAACCTAGAATGTTCTATTTGTGACATCTTTAATCCCTGACACCACATTTAAAGTTTACAAGGTTTCTTTTAATAATATGTAACTTGGACTAGTACGTGGAATATCTTTAAACAATAGTCTTACAGAGAATTAAAATTATACGGGTGGTACGGTGGCTCAGTGGTTAGCATTGCTGTCTCACAGTGCCAGGGACCAGGTTCAATCCCAGCCTCTCCACACAGACATTCTCCCCATGTGTACATGGGTTTCGTCCTGGTGCTTCAGTTTCCTCCCACAGGCAGAGCTGTGCAGGCTAGGTGGATCGGCCAACTTAAATTGTCCAGGGATATGCAGGTTAGGTGGGTTAGCCATGGGAAAATGCAGGCTTACAGGGATAGGATAGAGGGCCTGGATCTGGGTGTAATACTCTTCAAAGGGTCAGTGTGAATGCTGTGGGCTGAATGACCTGCTTCCATTCTGTACGGATTCTGTCATTCTGTACAGTTCTCTGCTTCTTTCCCCTGGCTAGAGCTTTAACCTTATCTCGGTTCCTTCCCAATCCAACATCGATCTCCAACTTGATCAGAGACGCTTGAGATTTTTTGTTGCCAGATTCTTCCATTATTGATAAGTGATTGTGCATGACAAATCTTATATTGAACAAGAACCCTAAAAGAGATGCTTTTCCTACAAGGCAACCAGCACTAACTTGTTTGCACCCTGGCTTCAATCTTCCTCTACTTAGTACAAAACATCCTTGGCTATTTTTTTTTCCCCATGAAGTGCACTGTAGTTTCAGCAAAAAAACTACACCACAGTGCCAGTTAAAGTGGATAATCAGACAGCCAAACCCTGGACCATCAGAGGAATAAACAACTTTTGATCACTTCAGTATTTCTAGCTGTCAGAAAAACCTACAAGCTGTAGGAATAAAGAAACCAGAAATGGCATTCATATTTGATTAATCCTGATTCAAATTATGCATATTTTTTATTCATTCGTGGGATGTGGATGTCACAGGCTAGGCCAGCATTTATTGCCCATTCCTAATTGCCCAGATGCCAGTTATGAATCAACTACATTACTGTGGGCATGGGGTCACAAGTAGGACAGACTAGGTAAGGATGGCAGTTTCCTTCCCTACTGGACTTTAGCGAACCAGATTCCTGGCAATCAACAACAGTTTCATGGTCATCATTAGTCTCTTAGTTGCAGATTTTTTTATTTAACATCTACTGAGGCAAGATTTGATCCCAGAACATTACCTGGGTCTCTGGATCAATAGTCTGTCAATAATAACACACACCATCACTTCCCCTATATGTGTATTACAATTAGTGTATCTTATAGATTCATCCTCCAATATCAATCACTATCATCCTACTTGAGCTGGACTGATTCCTGTACCTAAGTGTTAACTTCAAGATTTATGTCCTCACTTTCAAATAATTTAGTAGACTCATTCCATTCTAGTTCACTATTTTTCTCCAGTCACAACAACATATCTTTTTTTTATTCTGAGATGTACTTTTAATATGATGAGTTTTTTTTTATTTAGAATAGAACAGATGAATTGTCATGATGACATTGCTTCAATTGTGACTCTTGATTTAGTGGTTTGAGTCATGACTAATCCTAAATTTTAATGGTTAGGAGGCTTGTATAATGTTGTCTGACTGGTAACGATGATTATCCCTGTGACAAATAAAACTGAAGTAGGAGAGTATTTTTGGTAAATGTTGCTGCTTTCCATCTTTATTATAGGCAGCTATCTAATATTACTCTGAAGGGGAAGGGCTGAACTTGCAGAAACTATTGCAGCTATCGAGTTTGTACATCACAATATACCAAGAACTCTGCAAGATAGCAATTAAAATGTTGTAAGGTTATTTTAAGCTCTGCACTTCAGACAAGTTCACCACCCATTTATTTTTTGGTCTTTCATCTACTTCACTTGAAGCTTAAATTACTGTTCTTTTGTAACTTTCCCATGGTAAAACGTGGACTGAAATAATGTGCTTCAAGTTAATGTGGAAGGCAGACTCAGTGACTCTTGTTTTCAGTATTGGAATGTGTGTGCATTGTCAGATTCAGATTGGTTTGTTTGTGATGGTCACCACTTTTGAACAGCCTGTCAACCTCACTGACCACACTTACACAAAAAATTGATTGCCTGGTTAAAAACATAGGAGTTGATAGAACTGCATCAAAGATAGGCATATAGGAAATGAAATCAAAAATAAAATAGAACTTTCAGAGCATGGGATATGAAAGTTCATTGAGCTCTTCAAACCCATTCCCATAATGGATTCTGCACGATCTACCTTATTATTCTTCTAAGGAGCTTATTCCTGCTGACTCTGCAAAAGTGATTAAACAAAACACGAAAACAATTGCTGAGAATATTGCAAGATGATTTATATAAGTGGGAGGCCTTCGGATTTCTTGCTGTTTTCTGGGATGGTTCCATCTCTGCAGAGCCACATTATACCCCAAAGGATATCTGTTCAGCTAACTCTGCAACTACAGTCTCATTCCAGCCATGCACATCACCACCTGCTTTGGTCACTTGATTCAGAATGTGTTAAGTGTACCCCAAGTTAACTTGCTGATTTGGAACCTGAAATTTTAACTTTGTTTCTCTTCAGATACTGTCAGAACTATTGTGTTCCCAACATTTTCTGGTCTTATTTCTGATATGCAAATTTGTATTTGTTTCTGTCTAAAAACTTTGCATGAATCTAAATGTATATTTTCTCAACTGTGATCATGATAATTTGTGCCCAGTGATACATTCTACTCTTTACAAATTTCTGTTCTTTCAAATTTCACATTTAGGTACAGAATGTTCCTAAAGCCATATCAGCAGCTCATACCTTCCTTCAGAAGCACCCCGATGATGTGATGATGCAGCAGAACATGGACTACTACAAGTCTTTGCCGGACTCTGATGACTTCTTGAATGACCTGGAGATGAAAAATTATGAGGCAAGTAGATTGATTCAGTGGCAGTAATTTTAAAGTAGACCGGATTGGGTTATATTTGGTTCTTGTTGTCGTAGATTTCATAGGGAAAGTAATAATTGAATAGGGGTATAATTTGAGCTAGCAGACATGTTAAGCTGTTGCCACAGTGACTGTAAATAGGCTAAAGATTCATTGGTTCTTGTTTTTGCATTTGTAACATTTCTGGTTTTGTTAATGTTCTTAAGTTATTTAGATTCCAGTAAAAATAGCTGAGAGAAATTGGCGTACAGATATGTAAAGTAAGTTGGTTTAGTAAGTAGATAAGGCAATAAAAAAATTTAGAGTAGAGAGGTTTCACCTGTAGTCCACTGGTTAAAAATGTGCTCCTACAGAAATCCACACACTGACAGAGAAGGACGTCGGCATTTGACCCCACTACAAAAGCTATACAGATACTTACGATGAAACTTGGAACAGGAAGTTTCGGGAAGTGCACAGGTTATGTGGATTAGCCATGGGAAATGCAAGGTGATATGGATATGGTAGGGGAATGGGTCTGGGTGGGAAGCTCTTTGGAGGGTCAGTGTAGACTTGATGGGCTGAATGGCTTGCTTCTACACTGTAGGGATTCTATAAATGGGACTTGAGCTCAAGATACTAGCAGCAACATTTCGGAAGAGCTTACAATAATGCAGGATGGAAGATTACAGTCCAGCTAGGACATTTTTTGAAAAAGCCAAGTCTTGAGCCAACGAGGAAATGATTTAGGTTCCAGATTGAATTTCCCTAAGGCAGGGAGGTGACGAGCAATTTATGGAAGTAGGAATAGATGATCTTGACAGCAATGAGGATATGAGGTAAGATCAATTTAGTTTAGTCTCAAACAGCAACCAGTACTGGACGGGTAGAAGAAATTAGTAACTGTGAGTGGGACATAAGGAGCAGGAGGAGACCAAGAAGCCCTTTGTGCCTACTCCTCCATTCAATACAATCTTGTGATTCAAATTCAATTGTTTGTAATATTTGTCATACCTGTTTTTCCCCTTAGTGTCTAAAAATCTAACAATCTGACTTTACAACTGAGCATCAGCAGCACTTGGATAGGAAATGAGCTTTCAATTGAGGCTGGAGACAATGGTGTGTTCAGTTAATTGGGAATTACCAGAAGGATTCTCAATTATTGTTTTTAATCACCGCAATCCAACTCGTTGACGTCTATGCTCCTGTCTGAGCAAGCACACTGCTAAAGAAAATATTTTCATTCTTGTCCTCTACAATTGACTTACTTTGATTAATGTACTTAATTTAATATTTAGAAGTTCAAAGGTTAAATGATACTTGGATCCTCCCTTGCTTATGTCTATTTAAAGTTTGGTTTAGAGCGATTTAGTGTTCCTTTTGTTACCTCCCTCAAAGTGACAGTCAGGATCTCATGCTAGGAGGCATAGTGCATTTTGCTGGCAGTCGTAGTTTGCTGAGTCTTGCATCGTTGCATTCTACTATAAGCCATAACATGCTAGGTTTTTATCCCAGCATTTTGAGTTGGGATTGTCGAGTAGGTCTGCAGCATAAGATACAGGACACGACACCATTCCAACATCCCTCAGTTGCTTGTAACCTGAATGTTATTGGATTTTAGAATCTGTTCATCCAAGCAGTGAAAGCTTACAATGGTGAGAATTACCTGCAATCTATCACAAACATGGAACTGGCCATCCCAGAATACCTCAAGGCATATGATGAATGTATTGCTGCCTGCGAGGGTCCAAGAGAGGTGAAGGAGTTTAAAGATTTCTACCCCTCAATAGCAGGTCAGTGCAGGTATTCCAGATGCGAACTATGCTTTTTGGTTGAAGTTGTATTTAAAAAATATTGCTGCTTCCCTTTGTTTCCCCATCTTTTTCCCCCCAAGTTTGCTTTCATCATCAATGTTCTCTCTTGAAACGTCACTTCCCTTCAGTGTCTCTCTTTTTTCTTTCTCTCTCTCTTTTTTCTTTTTTCTTTCTCTCTCTCTCTCTTTCTTTTTTCTGTCTTTTTTCTTTTTTCTCTGTCTTTTTTTCTTTTTCTTTTTCTTTCTCTCTTTTTTCTTTCTCTCTCTTTTTTCTTTTTTCTTTCTCTCTCTTTTCTCTTTTTTCTTTCTCTTTCTTTTTTCTCTTTTCTTTCTCTTTTCTTTTTTCTTTCTCTCTTTTCTTTCTCTCTTTCTTTTTTCTTTCTCTCTTTCTTTTTTCTTTCTCTTTTCTTTTTTCTTTCTCTTTTCTTTCTCTCTTCTCTTTTCTTTCTCTTTTCTTTCTCTCTTTCTTTTTTCTTTCTCTTTCTTTCTTTTTTCTTTCTCTTTCTTTCTTTTTTCTTTCTCTTTCTTTCTTTTTTCTTTCTCTCTTTTCTTTTTTCTTTCTCTCTTTTCTTTTTTCTTTCTCTCTTTTCTTTCTCTCTTTTCTTTTTTCTTTCTCTCTTTTCTTTCTCTTTCTTTTTTCTTTCTCTCTTTTCTTTCTTTCTCTTTTTTCTTTTTTCTCTTTTTTCTTTCTCTTTCTCTATTTCTTTCTCTCTTTTCTTTTTTCTTTCTCTCTTTTCTTTTTTCTTTCCTTTCTTTTTTCTTTCCTTTCTTTTTTCTTTCCTTTCTTTTTTCTTTCCTTTCTTTTTTCTTTCCTTTCTTTTTTCTTTCTCTCTCTCTTTTCTTTCTCTCTCTCTTTTCTTTCTCTCTCTTTTCTCTCTCTCTTTTCTTTTTTCTTTCTCTCTCTCTTTTCTTTTTTCTTTCTCTCTCTCTTTTCTTTTTTCTTTCTCTCTCTCTTTTCTTTTTTCTTTCTCTCTTTGTCTCTCTCTCTCTCTCTTTTCTCTCTCTCTCTCTCTCTCTCTTTTCTCTCTCTCTCTCTTTTCTCTCTCTCTCTCTCTTTTCTCTCTCTCTCTCTCTTTTCTCTCTCTCTCTCTCTCTCTCTCTTTTCTCTCTCTCTCTCTCTCTCTCTCTCTCTCTTTTCTTTCTCTCTCTCTCTCTTGCGCACATTCTGTTTAGCAATCTCTGACTCTTGCACATGAGCCTATTCTCTCTGTCTCTCTGTCTTGCATACGCCGCTCTCTGTTACTCTTACCCTTTTGAGTCTCTGTGCATGAGAGAGAGCAAAATGATGCTCTTCTGAGAACTGTGTAATCACAACCGGTGAACTATTCAGTTCACTGAATTGTTACTGGTACTAATGTTTGTTAATAGAAACGTGATTTTACTCATTAACAAAATTTATTTTAAAGCCAGGTTAATAATAATGTTAACTTTGTTTTATTCTGCTGTGTTTTTGTTGCTATTTTGAAATGCTTGAACAGTGTCTAAGTTACCAACAGCGTTCTTTAATTTTCAGAACATTATGCTGAAGTACTACAGTGCAAAGTGAAGTGTGAGCATGACCTAACTCCTGTCATTGGAGGCTTTTTTGTGGAGAAATTTTTTGCTACTATGTACCACTATTTGCAGTTCACTTATTATAAACGTGAGTACTTTGCAGTTGGTAAATTTAGGTTATGGAATAGATATGGTTTAAAATCTTCAAATAGAATCATTAGCAAATGTAAAGTTTGAGGAAATGATAAGGAAATAACGATGGTGGAGGTAAAGGACTACAACTTTGACATGCCTGAGATTCCAGTGCATGCACAAAAATGTCATGAAATATCTGTATTGGTGGAAACTCAGCCATATGACCAGGCTTTTGTCATAAAAGATGTTTATAGCCTCCACTCAGGTGGACCAGCAGAAATCATACCTTGGTTAGATGCTGGGTTCCAGGCAAACCCAATGGGACACAGTTTCAGGAGATTGAATGGCTAGGAAGTAGGCAGTTGTTGGAGCTGGTATCTGATTGTCCGACAACTCATCTTGGACAGTAGAAGCAAGGTGTTTTCCAAGCTGAGTTGCTATGGAAGCAAAACAGAAGCTATATCTTCAAAGGAAAGGAGCTGAAATTCCTTATGGGTAAGACAGAGTTTAAAATATTTTTGTGACTGTGATCACTGATGTCTGAGTAGATGGCTGAGAAATTTATGGGATCAGTCTTGGTTTTGCCTGTCATCAATATGCAATTTGTGCTGAGGCCAACCATTTTTACCTGCTGTTTCATGTCTATTTACCTTTCTTTTTTTTTTTTTTTTAAAAATTCCATTGTGGGAAATGGGCATTGCTGGCTGGCTAGCATTTATTGCCTGTCCCTAGCTGCCCTTGAGAACGTGCTGGTGAGCTGTCTACTTGAACGACTGATGCCCATGTTCTGTGGATTGACCCACAATGCCATTAGGGAGGGGATTTCAGGATTTTGCCCCACTGTCAGTGACAAAATCGTGGTATATTTCCAAGTCGGGATGATGAGTGGCCTGGAGGAGAACGTGAAGGTGGTGGTGTTCCCATATATCTGCTGCCCTTGACCTTCTAGTTGGAAGTGGCTGAAGGTTTGGAAGGTGCTGTCTGAGGATCTTTGGTGAATTTCCACAGTGCACCTTGTAAATAGTACACTCTGCTGCTACGGAGCATCGATGGAAGAGGGAGTGGATGTAGTGCCAATCAAGTGGGCTGCTTTGTCCTGGATGGTGTCAAGCTTCTTGAGTATTGATGGAGCCGTGCTCGTCCAGGCAAATGGGAAGTATTCCATCATGTTGACTTATGCCTTGTAGATGGTGGACAGGCTTTGGGGAGTCAGGAGGTGAGTTACTCGCTGCGGTATTCCTAGCCTCTGACCTGCTCTTGTAGCCACTGTGTTAATGTGGCGAGTCTGGTTGAGCTTCTGGTCAATGATAACCCTGAGAATGTTGATAGTGGGAAATTCAGTGATGGTAATGTCATTGAATGGCAAAGAGCGGTGGTAAGATTGTCTCTTTTATAGGTGATGGCCATAGCCTGGCATTTGCGTGGCATGAATGTTACTTGCCACTTGACAGCCGAAGCCTACATATTGTTCAGTTCTTGTTGCATTTGAACACGGACTGTTTCAGTATCTGAGGAGTCACGAACAGTGCTGATCATGGTGCAATCATCAGCAAACATCCCCAGTTCTGACCTTATGAGGTTGTGAAAGTCATTGATGAAGCAGCTGAAGATGATTGGGCCTAGGACTCTACCTCTGAGGAACTCCTGCAGAGATGTCCTGGAGCCGAGTTGACTGACCTTCAGTAACCACGACCGTCTTCCTATGTGTCAAGTGTGACTCCAACCATGGAGAGTTTGTCCCTGATATCCAGTTTTGCTAAGGCTCCTTGATGCCACATTCAGTCAAATGCAGCCTTGATACCAAGGGCTATCACTCTCACCTCCCCTCTGGAATTCGGCTCTTTTGTCCATGTTTGAACCAAGGCTGTAATGAGGTCAAGAGCTGAATGGCCCTGCCAGAGCCCAAACTGGGCGTCACTGAGCGTGTTATTGCTGATCAGGTGCTGCTTGATAGCACTGTTGATGACAGCTTCAATTGCTTTTCTGATTTGAGAGTAGACTGATGGGGTGGTAGTTGGCTGGTTTGTTCTGGTTTTTATGTGCAAGACATATCTGGGCATTTTTCCGAGATACAGGTAGAAACCAGTGTTCTGACTGTACTGGAATAGCTTGGCCAGGGGAGTGGCAACTTCTAGAGTACAGGTCTTCAGGACTTTTGCCGGAATTTTGTCATGGCCCATAGCCTTTGCAATATCCAGTGTCTCCAACATTTTCTTGATATCACATGAAGTGAATCAAATTAGCTGAAGACTGATTATCTGTAATTTCTGGCAACCACTAGATGAGGCCGAGATTGATCATCTGTTCGACTCTTCTGGCTGAAGATTACTGCAAATGCTTCAACCTTATCTTTTGTACAGATGTGCTGGGCTCTTCCATCATTGACCATAGGGTCATTTGTGGAACCGCATCGTCCAGTGAGTTGTTAATTGTCCACCACCATTCACGAGTGGATGTGGCAGGACTGCAAAGCTTAGATCTGATCCGTTGGTTATGAGATCGCTTAGCTCTGTCTATCACTTGCTGCTTTCGCTGTTTGGTATGCAAGGTGTCCTGTTTGGTGGTTTCATTAAGGTTGACACCTCATCTTCAGGAATGCTGCTCCTGGCATGCTCTCCTGCACTCTCCATTGAACCAGGGTTGATCCTCTGGCTTGAGGTAATGGTTGATTGGAGTATATGCCAGGCCATGAGGTGACAGATTGTGCTGGAGTATAATTCTACTACTGTTGATGGCCCACAGTGCCTCTTGGATGCCCAGTGAGTTGTTAGATCTCTTCGAAGTCCGTCCCATTTAGCACAGTGATTGTGCCACACAACGTGATGGAGGCTACTCTCACTGTGAAGGCAGGACGTCATCTCCACAAGGACTGTACAGTGGTCGCTCTTACTGATACTGTCATGGAAAGATGCATCCACAGCTGGCAGATTGGTAAGGATAAGGTCAAGCATGTTTTTCCGTCTTGTTTGTTCCCTCACTACCTCCCGCAGACCCAGTCTAGAAGCTATGTTCTTTCGGGCCTGACCTTTTCGATCTGTAGTACTGCTGTCGAGCCACTCTTGGTGGTAGAGAGTGAAATCACCCACCCAGTGCACATTTTGTGCCCTTACCATCCTCAGTGCTTTGTCTAGTTGTTGTTCCTCCAGGAGGAGTACTGATTCAGCAGCTGAGGGAATACGGTACATGGTAATTTAGGAGATTTCCTCGCCCATGTTTAACCTGAAGCTGCGAGATTTCATGAGGTCCAGAGTCAATGTTGAGGACTCCCAGAGCAACTCCCTGTATTTGGCTGTGCCACCATCTCTGCTGGGTCTGTGCTGCCTGTGGAACAGGACATAACCAGGGATGGTGATTGTGGTGTCTAGGGCATAGGTATAATTCACTGAGTATGACTAACAGGCAATGTCAAACTGTTGCTTGGCTCATCTGACAGACAGAGCTCTATTTAGCACTAGTTCCCAAATGTTAGTAAGGAGGTCTTTGCAGGGTTGACAGGGCTGTTTCTGCGGTTGTCTTTCCAGTGTCCAGGTCGATACCAGGTGATCTATCTGGTTTCATTTCTTTGAGACTTTGTAGCGATTGGTAGAACTGAGTGGCATACCAGGCTATTTCAGAGGGCAGTTGAGAATCATCCACATTGCTGTGGGTCTGGAGTCATATGTAGGCTAGACCAGGTGAGGATGGCCGACTTCCTTCCCTAAAGGACATTAGTGAACTAGACGGGTTTTTCCGACAGTCAACAATGGTCATCAGTAGATTCTAAATTCCAGATTTTTTTTCGTTTTGAATTCGAACCCGCATCTCCCGATTAGCTGAGTTTCTGGATTAGTAATCTAGCGATAATATCACTAGGCCATCGCCTCCCCTCCTCAAGTTAGTTCTGAATGTTAGAGCATGGATATATAACATTTAGTGTTTGTTTTGGCTACTCTTCTTGAATAAAATATCTCTGTTTAAAATTGTGGCATTTTGTGCCTTTATTCTTGTAGTAATTAGCTGGGATTTCAAGTTTCAACTTCTTTATAAATAAAAAAAGTTACCAGTCTCTGACTGAATCATGATAAAATTGAGATTCATATTTGTAGTAACACAGGTGACTGGGCGTATCTCTGTTGATGTTTGGTTGCTTCTATCATCATAAATGAAATTCACAATATAAGGTTCCAGGTTACTTGCAATATGGTAAGTCTCTGCTAAAACTGTGCTGTGTCCTAACCTGACATCAAGTCTTGATATCATTGTATTCAGTAGCACCAATGAACTTGAAAGGAAAGACTGGAATTTGGCTATAGCCATCAGGAAGGAACCATCTTCAAGATCCAGCTTAGCTCTCTGTATGTCAAGGTTGTGCTTCAAATATATAGCCTAAATTGATGGCTCACTGTGGGACTGAGGGAGCACTGCAATGTCAGAAGATCTGGCTTTCAGATGAGACATTAAACCAAAGCCCCAATTGAGCTGTTTGAGGTGTAGAAAAGATCATATGATCACTGTTGGATCCCCTCTTGTGCGTTAGGCAATATCTATCTCATAATCAATATGATTATATGGATTTCCTGCTCATTATCCTATTGCTGTTTATGAACTTTGGTCCATTTTATATAACACTTTGACAGCTTTAAGTTCCCAAAAAGCTCACAGCCAAGAAAAGTCTATTTGAAATTTGAAGTCAGTTATATGTAGAAAATATGGTGGCCAATTTTCAGATGGTAAGCTCCCGAAAATATCAGTGAAATAACTGCATAAGTGGTAATAAAACAAAGAACTACAGATGCTGGAGATCTGACACACAAACAGAAACAGCAGGTCTGGCATCATTTGTGGGAAGAAAACAGAGTTAACATTTCCAGTCTGGTGATTATTCATCAGAACTGTTGGCAGCTAGTAAAGAGTGGCTTTATGCTCAAGATGTTATGGGAGGGGGAGGAAAGGGGAGAAATATGAAATGTGTGGATAGGTGGAGATGGAGCCCACATGGAAAGACATATATGAAAGGTAAACAAGGAGATTGTGGATAACTGGCCAGAACAAAAGAAAAACTGAATAAGTGATAATCTGAGCTGAGAGTAGGAGAGAGTGATTGATTGGTAGTGAAAACAAATCATAAAAAGTGATAATAGGCCTAGGAATGAGTGAGATTGCGTGATGGTGCCTAAGAACAAGCCATGTCATAACAAGTCCAGGCGTGGGATGGATTTTAAAAAAAATGAGGGATGGAATCAGGCTCTAAAGTTATTCAGTTTGAATTGAGACTGCAGGGTCCTCAAGCAGAAAGTGAGCTGTTGTACTTCGAGCTTGTGCTAAGGCTCGCTGGAGCATTGCAGCAGACCTGTAACAGAATTGTTGGCTTGGGAATACAGTGGTGTGATGAAATGGTAGGCAATTGAAAGTTCAGGGTCATTTTTGCGGACATAATATAAGTGTTTTGCAAAGCGGTCAGCCAGCCTGCGTTTCATGTCCCCAGTGTAATGGAGACCACACTGAAAACAACAAATACAGTAGACTAGGTTAAATGAAGTACAGATGCTTCATTGGACGGTATGTCTGTTGCCTTGAAAAGTGAGAAGGGAAGAGGTGAGGATGAGCGCAGAAGTGCAGGAGATGGGTCGAACAAGACTATGGGACCTGTCGACCATGGCCTCAGAAATGTCTATTATAAAACCACTGGCTTCCACAGTTGCCTCAACTACCCATCCATTCTCCATCTCCGTTGCATATGTTCCAATGATGCCACCCTCTGCAAGGGAACCTCCCAGAAATGTGCATGTTTTCCCTTAACTGAGGATCCCCACTCCTCCCTCCACTATGCACACACGAACTTTGTGTTCAGCATAAATATCACTTTTTCCTAGTTGCTAACAGTTCTAATGATAGGTCACTGGACTCGAAATGTTAACTCTGCTTTCTTCCCGTAGTTGCTGCCAGACCTGCTGAGTTTTGCCAGTAATGTCTGTTTTTGTATCAAACTGCGTAAGTAAACTTGATTGAGGGGTAAATATTGGACAGAGCAATGGTGAAAAACCTACTGAACCTCTTTTAAATAGTGCCATGGAATCTTTAATATCCTATCTAAACAAACAGATGGACCTCAATTGATCACATCTGAAAGATTACACCTTTGCCAAAGCAACATTCCCTCAATTCTGTAATGAAGTGTTGGCATTGGCATAGATTTTCTGCTCAAATCTTCATTCAGTGTGGGAGGGTACCGGCTAAACAAGGAGTCCTCCCTCTATTGAGGGAATTGGCTCAGGTGTTTTCTAGGGGAAGTGTTCCTCATATGAAAATGCATCCTGCTGTAAAGCAGGAAAGGAAAGGACAGGACTGGATTCTTGGCAACTACTATAAATAATATTTGGTAAAAAATGCAGAGAAGGTCTACTGTGATTGCATTTTTTAAATAAGCTCCTTATCTCTGCAATATCCAAGACTCTCAGCAGTTTGAGTTGCACCTGTCTTTACAAATCATTGAGAATGCTTTTACCGAGTGAGGAGGGGTGAACTAATTTGTCTCTGTTTCCAGTCGTCTTTCGACTTTGTAACAGAGTTTTGGGAATTTAAACAATTGTATTCGAGAATTCTATGTTCTTAACTGTTCAGATCTGTATAAAGAAATTAGCCAGACAGGCTTTTTTTTTAACAACTAACCATTTAGTTTTATTGTACTGACACCTACCCAGGTAAATATTTTTCAACATGTTAAAGTATATCTCACCACCTACTAATGTGCACAATACACCAGCAAATTGAAGCATGCAAAACACACGAATTACAGACTATATGATGATTTTGTCCAAGTTAAAATGTAATTCAAGAAAAATGGAAGTCATTAAATGTTCAATGGTTGCATCCAAAGTTTTTGGTTCTCAGTTGTTTAAAATCACATTGGGTATGTTCTATTTTCTTTACGCTGCTGTAGAAATTCAAATATTTCTTCTGTAGAAGTTCTCTGTCTGCTGTCAAAAATAAAGCGAGCAGTCACATGACACCAGGTTATAGTCCAACAGGTTTATTTGAAATCACAAGCTTTCAGAGCGCAGCCCCTTTGTCAGGTGCAATGAGAGACCAGAGCATGCGGACCCAAAATTTCTAGGCAGAGAGAGAGCAGAAGATCATACAACTGGTGTGAGTGGAGTGTCAGATGATAAGTCTCTGCAGGTGACCAAGAGTGTTAGATGGTCAATAAAGTGTCAACAGCTGAATGACCAGTGAAGGGATGACCTATAATCTGATTAAGTGAGGCGCAGAGATAATTACAAATAATTATAAGTAAAGTGGTGGTGCCGACAAACTATATGATTGGAATTACATGCCAAATTCAAAACTGTACAAACTAATTAAGGTAGAGAGATCATAACAATTTATCAAGGTGATGCTGTCAAAACAGGACAGTGAGGAACATTTTACAGATGCAGAGCAACATCGTGGGGTCACCTGTTGCGCAACATGAACCCAATATCACAGTTGAGGCTGTCTTCACAGCCACGGAGCTTGGCTATCGGTCTCTGCTCGGCGATTCTGCATTGTTGTGTATCTCAAAGTCTGCCTTGGAGGGCATTTATCCAAAGAACGGAGGCTGAATGTCCTTGACTTCTGAAGTGTTCCCCGACTTGGAGGGAACATCCCTGTCTGGTGATTGTTGCATGGAGTCCATTTCTCCATTTTTATAGTGTCTGCATGGTTGTGCCAATATACCATTGGCCATCTAACACTCTTAGTCGCCTGCAGAGATTTATCATCTGACACTCCGCTGACACCAATTGTATGATCTTTTGATCTCTCCACCCTTGATCTCTCTGCCTATAAACTCTGGGACTGTGCGTTCTACTCTCTCTCTGTGCCTGACAAAGGGGCTGCCCTCCAAGAGTAAACCTGTTGGATTATAACATGGTGTCGTATGACTTCTGACTTTGTTCACCCCAGTCCAACAACAGCACCTCCACCTCAAGAATAAAGACACAATTCAGAACATAAGGATATGTGAACATAGCAGGTGTAGGCCAGCTCCACTCTGCTGTCTGTACTTCATGCACCTTGGCTCCCTTCAGAAGCCTATCTAACCCAGCCATGCACAAATTTAAAGATCCAGCCTCCAGTATGCCATGGGGAAGAGAATTCCACATGTTAACAATCCTCAGAGAAAAGATTTTTCCTTCTGCTTACCTTAAAAAGGCGTCTTATTCTTAAATTATGTATCGTTGAATTAGTCTTTCCCACAAGATGAACTTCCTCCTGATATCTATCCTTTACAATTTCCTCAAGATCTTGTATGCTTTAATAGGATAACCACCTCCTCCTAAGCTCCAATGCCTAGAGGCATAACCTGTTACTTAAGATAAAACCCTCAGTGCAGGAATGAGCTCAGTGAACCTTCTTTGGACTGTTCCTAATATATATGGCCGATATTCTGGCTAAATGTAACAGCTAATTTGCTTGGAAATACCCCACAAACAATAAGATGAAGCTCTAATTGGGGGTATGTTAGTTGAAGGATCTGCGTTAGCTACACAGGAGAGATGTTACCATTGTGTCTGTAACTAATGATTGAATGTGACACTGGGTGGGATTTAGTATCACCTGGAACTCGTGACTGTATAAACCTAACGCTTTGTTTTTAATTATGCTGTGTCTCTTTTGTAGTCAGTAATATGAAGAATGCAGCTCCATGCGTAGCAACGTACTTGCTGTTTGATCCTGAAGATTCAGTGATGAAACAGAATTTGGTGTATTACCAATACCATAAGCTGAAATGGGACCTGACAGAGGAGGATTTCCTGCCGAGACCAGTATGTTACTGATGTACAGATAACCAGCACTAAATTTTAGCATGTGAGAAGAGGAGGAAGGGTTTAGGGATTAACTGGGAAGAATACAATCTAAGATTATGTTGATTTCATTATCGGGAAGTTATTTGTCCTTCATAAACGCTGGACAAGGAAGCACCGACTAGTTCATCCAGGGAATCATCATTAATTGGCTAATTCTCCAATTAGCTGTACAGCTCCCTATCCACCCTAAACTTGAGCAGCCTCACGCACCCGATATCAACATTAATGGGTCCAGTGAGCTGTTCAGCTTATTTCTAACAGCTGTAATGCCTTGAGCTTTGCAATATTTGCATTCCTAACCCCACCTTGAACCCAAGTAATCTCCTGGTAGAGATTAAAAACGTATAAACACTGTGGCTAAACAAAAGCAAAGTACTGGAGAAACTCATCAGAAATGGCAGCACCTATAGAGGGAGTTAATGTTCAAGTCCAGTGATGCCTTCACCAGGACAAAGAGTCTCTAGACTCAAAGTATTAACTCTGTTTTTCTCTCTTCAGATGCTGTCAGACCTGCTGAGTTTCTCCAGCACTTCCTTTTGTTCTTTTGATTTCTTTTTTCCAGCATCCTCAATTCTTTCTTTTTATTAAAGACTCTGACTGACTAATTGTGGTGAAACATTTTGAAAGTTCTCCAATCCCCACTTAGTCATAGGGGACAGAGGTAGCAGTGGAAGAATGCTTTTCGGAATGGAGGGCTGTGACTAATGGTGTCAGGGATCAATGCTGGGACCTCTGCTGTTTGTGATCTACATAATTGATTTGGAGGAAAACGTAGTTGATCTAATTAGTAAGTTTGCAGACGATAGAAGGATTGGTAGAGCTGTGGATAGTGAGGAGGACTGTCCGAGGATACAACAGGATCCAGATCAGTTGGGGGCATGGGCAGAAAAATGGCAGATGGAGTTTGATTTGGACAAATGTGAGGTACTGCATTTTGGAAGGTCAAGTACAAGTGGAAATTATACAGTGAATGGCAGAGCCCTTAGGAGTATTGATATGCAGAGAGATCTGGGTGTGCAGGTCCACAGATCCCTGAACGTGGCAGCGCAGGCAGATAAAGTAGTAACAAAGGCTTATGACATGCTTGTCTTCATTGGGATGGACATTGAGTATAAGGATAAGCAAGTTATGCTGCAGCCTCATAGAACTTTAGTTAGGTCACGCTTAGAATATTGTGTACAATTCTAGTCACCACATGATCTGAAGGATGTGGATGCTTTGGAGAGGATACAGAAAAGATTTACCAGGATGTTGCCTGGTATGGGGGATTTTATCTATGCAGGAAAGTTGGATCTGCTGAGTTTGTTTTCGCTCGAATGCAGGAGGTTGAGGGGCGATCTGATAGAAGTTTATAAGATTGTAAATGGCATGGATAAAGTGAAGTGTGTGAAGCTTTTTCTCAGGGCAGAGGGGTCAGTTAGGGGACACCGGTTCAAGAGGAATGTTTAAAAGAGATGTGCGAGGCATGTTTTTCACAGTGTGGTGAGTGCCTGGAACGCGCTGCCAGAAGAGGTAGCAGAAGCAGACACAATAATTGCATTCAAGAAGCACCTGGGCAAATTCATGAATAGGAAGGGAGTAGAGGGATATGGGTCCTGTGAGTGAAGACAGTTTTAATATGAAAGGGTAAAATGTTTTGGCGCAGGTTGGAGGGCCAAAGGGCATGTTCCTGTGCTGTATTGTTCTTTGTTGTTAAGGGATTGAAATTAGCCTAGAAGATCATATTGTCAGTTATTAACATTATACTGCATTTAGCAAATAAAAACTGCGGATGCTGTAAATCAGAAGCAGAAACAGAAATTGCTGTAAAAGCTGAGCAAGTCTAGCAGCACATATGAAGAGAAATCAGAGTTAACATACTGGGTAGAATGACCCTTCGTCGGAACCGGAAGGGTCATTCTACCCAATATGTTAACTCTGATTTCTCTCCATAGGTGCTGCCTGACCTGCTGAGCTTTTCCAGCAATTTCTATTTTTGATGCTGCATTTAGTTCCTGTCCAAGGGAATCTTCACCCCATCCAGAAAAAGGTCCACAAAGAATGTTTCACTAAGATGGCCTCTTATTCTTCTAAACGGCAATGAGTACAACCCCAACCAACTCAACTTCTCATAAGGCATGCCTATGTAGCTATTATCAGCTTAGTAAACCATCTCTGGATTGCCTACAATGCCAGTGAATCATTTCTTATGCAAGGGGCCCAAAACAACTGTTCGCAGTATTCCAACTGTGATCTGATTAATGCCTTGTACAGTTTTACCAAGACTTTCCTATTATTATATTCTATTCTCTTTACAGACCAAAACAGGATCTAATGATATGTGATGCCTCACCAAACTCTTGTTTAAGATCAAAATTATTGTCCTAGTCAATTATCCTGTGAATAATCCTAGTATACTATTTAATGCGTCAGAGTTGCACCAAATCCATTTTGCAATTGATCTGCAAAAAAATATTTTTTAAGGATGAGGATTTGTCTTTAAAATAAAGCTTCCAGTATTTTGTAAATTGTATTTGAAATGCATTCCCCTTCTTTAGTACCAGACTTAAACCACAGATACGTTTCTCTAATCATATCTACCCTGCATCACTTTTCTTGTGACTTGGGTACTAATCCAGAGATTATTACCTTTTAAGGCTTTACTTTTTAGTTTGCCCCCAAACTGCTCTTAATCCTTAAACAGAATATTTTTCTCAATCCTGTCAATGTCATTAATACCCACATGGATCACAACAATTGAATCCACCCCTCTGTTCCTTTTTAGATACAAGTTTCTTTCCAGCGCACAGTAGATGCCTTGTGTCCTGTAACCAGGCAAGCATCCCAGCCTTCTGGACTCATGCTCTTGGTTGCAGAGAACTCTGTCCGTTCCTCGGCCTATACTGTCCACTCCTAACACAACATTCCTGTTTACTCTCCCAACTTGAATGGCTTCCTACCACAGGGCATAAATCAATTCACTCATCACTGTGCAGGCCTGCTCTTATTGATACAGAATGCAAGAATCTCATCTGTTGGACGATTGTAAAGGCTGATGCAGCTCTTCTTTTACCTTCTGGTGCCCTTACCCGCCTCACTTGCAATCACACCCATTGGTCTTTGACCACTGACCAAATCAGATAATTCTGTCCTGAGGGGTGTGACTGCCTTCTGGAATAAAGTGTCCAGGTAACTACCTCCCTCTTTTATGGGCCATGTCTGTCCCCACCTTCCACTATTTTGTGTGCTGTGTCTCCAGTTATTTAATCACTGTATAAGAGTATTAAATTGCCTGATTCCACTGTTTGATTTACAGGAGGCTTTACGATACTACAACCAGACCAATTTTCAGTTGCAAATGTATGAATTTGCCAAACAACATCTACAAGCTGATGATGAAGTAAGTAACCAACTTTAGCAGGACAATTATTAGCTGCTGTTCAATTTGCAGAGGCTTGAACAGAAAACAGTGAAGAAGTTAGAAGTATGATCTCATAGAAATATATAAAATCCTGGTGGGATTGGACATGTCAATGTTGGGGAAGTCCAGAACTAGGAGGCACAGTCTAAGATTAGGGATAAGCCATTCAGGACTGAGATGAGGAAGACTTCCTTCACTTAGAGTTGCAAACCTATAGAATTCTCAACCACAAAGTGCTGGGGCCAAGTTGTTAGATATATTCGAAAGGGAGTTGGACATGACATTTCTGGGTAAAGAGATCAAGGGGTGTGGAGAGAAAGTGGAAGTGGGATACTGCAATTGCATATAATTGCTATAACCATATCGAATCGTGGTACAGGCTCGAAGGGCCGAATGGCCTACTCCTGCACTTATTTTCTATGTTTCTGAAATGAACTTGTTGTCCCAATCACTCTAGAACCTGGGTTTAACCGTCAGTATGAATCATTTCTCAGTAGTGTTTTGCAAACAAACAGGTTTAACAACTCAGTAATATTGTCTGAAAGCAGCATTATTTCTCATTTGGGTAAGACTTTGCCCGAGTACAGTCAAAGCCACCACCTGGTGGTGATTATGTTGAAATACGTGCTGGAGACTGTCAGACCTCAAGTATAATTGAACCTGTACAAACTGATCACAAAAACAAATATTTTCGCACATTAATAAGAGATGTTTGAAAAAAACCTTCATTGTTTTACCAGGATCAAATGCAGCACTGAAAGTTAGAGAAAACTTTAAAATTCAGATTTGATGTAGGTTACCTTTTCATTTGATTTGGATTTCAGCATAAAGGGGCACTGAGAGTGGAATCAGGGTGGTGGACAGATGTTTGTAGCCATGGACACTAATCCAGAACCCACCCCCCCACCTCTGATTTTTTTCCACATATAATCCTCTCCAGTCTAATGCCCTATGAGAAGTGTCAGGTGTCATCTTCAGGAGCAACTGTGCAGAGAATCAAGTCACAAGCTGCTTCGAGATTTCATGCTATCCTATTTGGATTTTCCGTAAAATCAAAGGACAAGCCTAATGTTTATTTTTTGTGAGGTTGGTGCCCATTATTTGTACTTAGTTTGCAGGCTTGTATCCCAGCAACCAAATACAGTTGAGAGTTCCTATTCATTATGTTATGGGCATGTCTGTTGACAACACATGCATTTGCTATGCACTGCTTAAATTCGTGCCAATTTTTTTGAAAAATTTAGGGTTAAACTTGGTCATCCCAGTGGATGGGAGTGAGAGGAGGGACCCTCCTCCTCAATCATCCTGCTGTCCTCTCTACCACCATGCACCCCACCCTGTCATCCTCTCTATCCCCTGTCCTTGATACACCACCCCAGCCCCCATTTCCATCCTGACCACTTCCCCACTCTAGTCCTCGTTACCTTGCCCTCCCCTTCAGGGGACCAAAGGGTATGGGAATAAAGTGGGAACAGTTTGGTCAGCTGTGATCATATTGAACTGTCATCAGGCCTGAAGGGCTGACTCCTGCTCCTATTTTCTGTCTCTAATATGAACTTATTGTAGATGAGGTTATTTACTCAATCCCAGAGACCATTGCAAAATCTGAATTTCGAAGTTTTCCCTAACTTTTTCACTGCAGCATTTGATCCTCGTAAAACAATGAATGTTATTTACAGTTTTATTACTCTAAATTTTTCAAATGTCTCTCATTTATGTGGGAAAGAAATTAATTGTTTTTGTGATCAGTTTGTGAATGTTCAGTTATACTTGAGGTCTGACAGTCTTCAGTATGTATTCTACTCAACACCACCACCAGGTAACAAGGCGTGGGGCTGGATGAACACAGCAGGCCAAGCAGCATCATAGGAGCAGGAAAACTTGATGTTTCGGGCCTAGACCCTTCATCACCACCACCAGGTGGTAGTTTTGACTGCACTTGGGGAAAGTCTTACCCAAATGAGAAATAATGGCGCTTTCAAACAGTATTACTCTGTTGTTAACCCCACTTCTGTTTTGAAAACACTATTCTGGAAAATGATTCGTACTGACAGTTAAACCCAGATTCTATAGTGAACTGAGACAACAAGGCCATTTGAGAACTCTGGGGTGGCCATCTTGCCCTTTGCAAGTTGCCCCAGGCCAAGGGCTCAATGCTGAGGGTTACAAGCCGTGGCCAACACTGAAACCAGCAGGTTCTTGTGGTAACAGTGGAGGGGATAGAACCTCCAGTCACAGTGGTTGCTTACTAGGAAAAGGATCCTTTTGTTACATTTCCTACGGTATCGTTTTGCTAGTGATACTGTATTGCTCGATTAGAATTGAAAATGGAAGGCTCTTGAAAGCAATAGAAGTTGTTTATAGGAAATAAGAGCAGGAATAGGCCATTTGCCCCCTCAAGCTTGCTCTCCCATCCAACAAGATCAGGGCTTCTCTACCACAAAAAATTTTTCTTTACTACCCCTTGTCCCTTGACGTTAAAATAAATCTGGAAATTTATTGATCTCTGTCTAGGATATGCTCAATGATGAGCCTCCACAGCCAGTGAAGAAATTCCTCCTCATCTTAGCCTGATCTGGCGTATCTCTTATTCTGACACTTTGTCCCCGTGTTACAGCCCAGCCAAGAGAAACATCCTCCTTGCATTTTCCCTATCAAGTCTATCAAGTACGAATAGGGACTGGGGGCATTCTGGCGAAGTTTGCCGATGATACGAAGTTGGGTGGACAGGCAGGTAGTACGGAGGAGGTGGGGAGGCTGCAGAATGATTTAGACAGTTTACGAGAGTGGTCCAGGAAATGGCTGATGAAATTCAACGTGAGCAAATGCGAGGTCTTGCACCTTGGAAAAAAGAATACAGGCATGGACTATTTTCTGAACGGTGAGGAAATTCATAAAGCCGAAGTACAAAGGGATTTGGGAGTGCTAGTACAGGATTCTCTAAAGGTTAACTTGCAGGTTGAGTCCATGATTAAGAAAGCGAATGGAATGTTGTCATTTATCTCAAGAGGATTGGAATATAAAAGCAGCGATGTGCTTCTGAGACTTTATAAAGCTCTAGTTAGGCCCCAATTAGAATAGTGTCCAATTTTGGGCCCCACACCTCAGGAAGGACATACTGGCACTGGAGCGTGTCCAGTGGAGATTCACACAGATGATCCCTGGAATGGTAGGCCTAACATACGATGAACGGCTGAGGATCCTGGGATTGTATTCATTAGAGTTTAGATCCCCCCCTCAACCTTCTAATAGAAACTTACAAGATAATGCATGGCTTAGAAAGGGTGGACGCTGGGAAGTTGTTTCCGTTAGGTGGGGATACTAGGACCCGTGGGCACAGCCTTAGAATTAGAGGGGATCAATTTAGAACGGAAATGAGGAGACATTTCTTCAGCCAGAGAGTGGTAGGCCTGTGGAATTCATTGCCACGGAGCGCGGTGGAGGCCGGGACGTTGCATGTCTTCAAGGCAGAGATTGATAAATTCTTGATCTCGCGATGAATCAAGGGCTACGGGGAGAGTGCGGGTAAGTGGAGTTGAAATGCCCATCAGCCATGATTAAATGGTGGAGTGGACTCGATGGGCTGAATGGCCTTACTTCCACTCCTATGTCTTATGCTCTTATGGTCTTATGTGTGCTTCAGAAGACAAGACATGGGGAATTGATCAGAGGCCAGACCCATTGACAAATCTTTGCTACTTCAGAAAATGAGGTTTTGCCGATTAATGAGGACTAAGCAAGTGAATATTTTCATCAGTTTCTATCTGTACTCAGGTGTAGTTCTAAATAGTCTTTTTTTATTTTCATTTTTAGCTTCAATTTCTTTTTTGATGATACTTAATACTATAACTTTACAAAGCCTGGGTGGCATTTTGGATTTTGTTCATTGTGCATAACATTAAAGTTAACCTATTGTATTAAGAAAAGGGTCTCCTAATGTCTGAAGGTTGTTTTATGATGAGCACACAAAAGGTTTCTTTGAACTAGTAACAATTGGGGAAAAAAAACAGTGAATAGTAAGGTCACCGAATCGAGAAAATTTGCAGGCCATTCAACCCATCAGCCCTGTGCTATTTTTCCTTCACGTCAACCACCTAGGAAAGTCTGACAATCCTGTTGAGACTCCAGACCTTTTAATAAACCACCATGTCTAACCCCACACTCCATATACCCCCCCATACCCTTTAATAAATCCTACTCAGTTTCATACTACTATCCTCACTCCCATACCCTTTTGTATTACCACCCTGCCTAATTTCAGTTCCCTTTTGATGCATTTCTTGGTTAGTCACATTATAGAAGTAACCAAGTCCATTTGAAGATTGGTAAGTGCAATTTCTAGTTCTTTAAATCTGCCCATCATAGTGGGAACCTTCTGCAACAAAAGATTTCCATGCAATGTATAGTAAACAGTGCTAGAAATAGAGGTACAAGGCACAATTTAAAAATAAGGGGATCTTGCATTTAAGATGGTAATACCAGTAAATTTTTCTCTGGTCATTAGTTTGTGGAATTTCTTTCCCCGGAGAACAGTGGAAGCTGGATCATTGTAACATTTTTAAGGCTGAATTGAATAGTTTTGATTGATGAGGAAATCAAAGGGTTTGGGAGTAGACAGGAAAGTAAAGACCACAACAATAGCAGTCATGATCCTGTCAAATGGCAGAGCAAGGTTCAAGCAGGCAAATGGCCTAGTTTGGCTCCTATTTCTTTTGTTTGTGCTGAGTGTAGAATTTATAGTCGGATACAGAAGCTCTGAACATCTCTGTGCAACCCAATGACAATGTGTACAAACAGCTGTAATCTGTAAGACTGTATAAATATGTATTTTAAATTAAACAGATCCTTGCTTTTTCCCCAGTAATAGAAAAGGAAAATATTATAAATATGAAACAGCTCTGGCAGTATTTGTGAAGAGAAAGAGAGGTAATGTTTCAGATCAATGACCTTTTTATTAAAACTTTCAGGGTATCACCTGAAATATTAACTCCTGTTTCTCTCTCCGCAGATGCTGCCGGACCTGATGAATAGTTAAAATATCTGCAGTATTTTGCTTTAGGTTGGCTTTTTCACATCCACAGTGCTTAGGGAACATCAATATAACTTCATTGTGTAACTCTGAGATGAACACTTTTCTTTGTTTCATGAGGTGATGGTGTTTCTTTCGTGAATGCAATTTCTTTTAGTCGTTTTCAGTCTAATTCAATAGACTGAAAAGCAAAGCTTTGAATGTATTGTGTTTTTGAAGAGGAAATCAGGCTGAGTGTTGCAGCATTTATTGTCCAGCCCTAATTGCCGTTCATAAAGTGGTAGGAGCTGCCTTCTTGAAACGCCACAGACCATCCACAGTACTGTTTGGGAGAAAGTTGCAGATTTTTGATCCAGTGGCAGTGCAGGAACAGTGATGTAGTTCCAAGTTAGGATAGTATATGACTTGAAGGGGAATGTGGTGTTCACATGTATTCGCTATCCTTGTCCTTTTCACCTGGAAATTCTATTGTGTTGAAAGTTTCCAATGAGTGCATTAGTGTCCTGAGTAAGGTTCACCAGTGAAGAGAATTGTGGCCAAGACATTGAATGTTTTCAAGGAGGTGTTAGATATAATTCTTGGGGCTAAAGGGATCAAAGGATATGGGGAGACAGTGGGAACAGGGTACTGAGGTAGATGATCAACCATGGTCATGTTGAATGGCAGAGCAGATTCGACGGGCTGAGTAGCCTACTCATGCTCCTATTTTCTACGTTTCTGTGTCTGTGACCACGCAGAACTGCACAACATTGGCCTGTGTTGCCCCTAATTTATAAGATCAGTGGAAGGGTGGCTACTGGGCAGTTGAGGTCTATTTGATGTCATCAAGGACTTTTCAGAGGTTTTGATTCAGAGATTTGGTTAGAATTGCAGGAGCTGCATCTAACCCATGTTTAAACTCCATACTACCACAAGGCAAGCTAAAAATAGAAACCTCTTCTTAACCCCTTGCTAGTATGATGGATGTAACTAATAGTGACAGCATGACAAAACATACTTAAAATAATTCTTGTGTACAGTCTGTATATTGAGTACATATTTGTCATGTGTGTGAAGATATCCCTGTTTACTTGCAAGAAAAACTGCAGTCTAACAGTAGCATGAAACTATCAGTGTAAGCTCTAAACAGACAGTGCAATTACCATCGCAAACAAAGAAAAACATCAAAGGAACGTTCATATTTGAATGAACCCGCCATATATTCTGATTGATGTTTCAGTTTTATAAACAAGAAGCACAGTCTTGAATTTAATTAAAATATTTGAAAGTATTTGCTTTAGTTAACTGCTATTTAGTGGGACAATATTTGTTAGTGAGCAGGGATCAATCCAAATTTAATCCCAATGTACAGTGGAAAATCCTCTGTTTTGTGTTCAAACTATAACTGTAGCATCAGTAAAAATAGTTTTGCTGCTCACCAATTATAACGCGTCTGCATCCTGACTTCTGAGTCACTGCAACAAAGGGAACACTTCGGACAAGTGGAAGCTTCTTGTGTTTTGCTTTAGAATCACTTTGAATCTCAATACCTAAGTTACACTGTACATGTTGAATCTTTGGTGTGAAAATGAAAGAATTTTGTACCAGGGTTCAATGTACAGTGTGACTCTCTAATGCTCAGCCAGTTACACATACGCTTACACCTCACGTTTTCTGTTTGTGCAGTTCACTTTTTCACCTTCTTTGTATCCACTAAATTTCAGGTCTAGTGAATTCCTGCAAAATGTGAGTTATAATTCTGTAAATCTCTTTGTTTATTTTTGATCATTACTATTGAAACAGCAGGGGGAGACTTAAGTGCATGAAGTCTAATTTCATATCCTGACTGCAAGCGTATGTGTTGAATCACTAATACTAAGGTTTTGGGTTATACTCTTGTTCCGGGCAACATTGATGCACCTATTAATTATCCAATCTCACTCATTGTCAATCTGTTGTCTCAGTAATTATTGAACCATATCAGAAACAGCAGATTGCAGTACATAGAGTGAAATGGCTAATTTATCCTTTAAGTTTCTAGAATATGCAGTATTTTGTTTTTGATTAGATTAGCTAAATTAGGTTTGGCTAAGGAGAAGCAGAGAGTCGGCATAAATGGAAGTTTGCAAGTGAACCAAGTGGCTACCAGGGGGATTGATGCTGGAACTTCAACATGTTTACAATTTATATAAATGACCCAGACGATGAGATGTAAGGTATGGTTGCCAAATTCGCTGACAACTCAAACTGATTCAGAAAATAAGTTGCGAAAAGAACCTTAGGAGACTACAAAAATAGGTTAGAGTGGGCAATGATGTGCCAAATGGAATTTGATGTGAAAAAATGTGTGAAATTGTCCATTTTGACAGACAAGATGACTAAAATATTATGGCATTAGCTCAAGAGTGCAGTTTTTAAAAATTTAATCCTCTCAGCTGTCCTGTTGTGTTGATATGTGCTCATGAGGTAGGCAATCCAATCCACAATAAATCACAGGATCTTCAAACAGCATGTAACATTTAATAACAGTACACAGATTTTGACAGTGTTTCAAGGATTCTGATTGTGATGCAAAATGAAACCAGCAAATGTCTGTAATAAGTTTGCGTTGTAGACTACAGTGCCAAATAGTTGTTGGAATGGTGGCAATTGAGTGTCTTAAGTTACTACAAAAAACTTTCAGTGGGAAGTGATGAAACTCAGCACTTGAACTGTGCTTGTAATTTCTCGGTCCTGTACAGCAAGCAGTTAGTATGTTTTCTTTATTGAAAATAAATGCCATTGCAAGATCAAACATATTTCTTATATTTAATCATTTTAATGATTTGGTTATTATAAAACCAAAGCAAGTCTTTCAGAAGAATAAAACTGGAATTGTTGCCCCTGTGTTGTGTGTGTATATTAGTAATTTTATTGTATGGATAAAAATGAATGAACCTAGAATTATAGAAAGTAAATCAGGCTGAGGTCTGAACACTAATGTTTGTTCCATTTGTTCAGGATGAAGTATTGGAGTATATTGACGATCTTCTGGAAGAAGCAGACAGTTAATATTAGCAACGGAGCAGAGTCTGCAGTAAAGACGGTGTTGGTTAAAAACACAAGATGAATCCAAGTTCTCCAGCTGCTTCAACTCAGGATAATTTCCTCAAATTCTGAACTCTTCCCATATGTGCTTAAAGTCTTAGTTTTTTTTTTAATATAAACCTCTCTTTGTTTGTTCATCTACGTGCCTGAGTGGCAGCCCTTTTTTTTAATTTGGAGATGTGCCTTTTATTACTTAATAGAAATTTTTTAGCTTTGAGCAGTTGCCTAATTATACATTTAGCTTCCATTGTTTTCATTTTCATTTCTTCTCCAATCTAGCTCAGAAATAGTTTCTAGAGATGAAAACCATCACAGCTTCTTCAAAATTCTTCCGGGCTGCTATCTCAGATCATTGGACTGTTTTTGTTTTCTATGGTTGTACTGATAGTCGTTTTTTAAAAGACTGTTTATTCGGTTTCTTCCAAAACCCAAATGACGTTTAAAGACACTTGGCATACATACTATATGTAGTTGGTTTAACTAACATGCTTTCCATTTCTGAGCAACTTGGTTGGTTTCAGTGCTAAATGTCATCCTGAATCAGCCCCAAGACCATGTCGATCTTGACTGTAGGGGAGCTGAATTTTTGAAAGCAATATAAATCAGTAAAATCTGCTTCATGGATTCACACTGAATAGAGGTATCAGTCAGTAATATGTGTTCACATCTATCAGGATTAAATTTAGCATTACCAGTGAGAATGGAAGCCATGTAGGTGCTGTTTGATCTAATTGGCAAGAACCCATTTAATAATATCGGGAAGATCTCGTATTTAGAAAAAGATGTTATGGGTTTTTTTTTTTGCAAGTTGTGGAGAAGAATGTTTTGGTATAATTTTTGTTTAAACATGTGACTAAAAAGTATACAGATTGTAAAGTTCAGAAATGTTTACTGATTATGATTCTATATCAAGGACTTAAACCAAACTTGTTTCGTATTTGCCTCAGGATTCCACTAGCTGTACTGCCTCAATGCCAGGGAAAACATTGACTCATTTATTAATGTTTGAATATAGACCCTTGATGCTGTTTGTAGAGAGTCAATGTGAAAAACCCACAACTAATCCTTCAGTACAGCTGCCTTGTGCCTGGACGCTTGGTTGTGAGCCATGCCTTAAACAGCAACCCCTTTTACACAGTCACCGGTGGATTGAATAACATAGTGTAAACTCACCAAACGATTAGAGATTCTCACAAAATAACTGCTGCCTTGATAACATGAATAATCTGTAATCTTTCTGGCCCCAAAATGTTCTTTTCAGAAGAAACTAAATTGGATACCATTTGAAATTGCATGAAGGTGTACGTGAGTGCGAATCACATAATACTAACCTTTGTTTGGTCATTTGCACCAACCTCAACCAAAAAAAAACCCTCAAAGCCTGCCCTTAAATTCTTTCCATGTTTACTTCAGGTCACAAACTATCTTTTTAATGTATAATCCAAACTGCTTGAAAAATAGAAAAGAAATAACACTAAATTTATTTAACTGAGATTTATATTTGATGATTTAAAGCAAACTGTCAAATAGTATGATGTAGACAGCCAGTCACTCCCTGCTCCCTTACAATTACTCCCCTGCCTACCCCACCCCTCCAACCCCACCTTCAGCTCCTCCCTGCCCCCATATTATGATCTTCACTCTTTTTGTATCTCAATGCATCATGTCTGGACTGTGAACAGCAACATTCTTGTGGTAAATCCTGTTTTTTTTTTAAAAAAACATGAATCACATTAATATAGTAGTATTAATCTTTCTTTATACACTACAGCCATTGTGTGCCTATTTTATCTTCAGAAAAGGATAGAATCTGTACAACTGGGTGCAATAAGCTAAAATAAAATTTCACCTTTTTATGGAGAGATTGTATTGATATTTTTAAGATGGCCTCATTTTATGAAAGATGAGATTTGATTTTCTTGGCCATTATACAGAACAGTGTGAAGCTATTTACTAAAAGACAGTTGCGTATTAAAGTAGAATAAATACAGCAGGAGTAGAATGAATATCGCATTTTCTCAAAATTAAGTTCACTTACTTGCAGTATTTTGGATTACAATTGTTAAACACATGCAGACTGTTAGAACAAAGAACCTAAATAGCAATTATGTACAAATCTTTACATGATTCTGACATGAGCCACCTAAAGTTCCCACCCTTAATTTTATAAGATTCTCCAGGATGTCCAGTCAAATTTAATGTCCAATTGCGACTGAATGAGAGGGTGTCCCTGTTCAGAGGTCATTGGTACACCCATCATTCTTCCAAGGGAAGCAGTGTTTTTTGTTTTGTCTGCTTAACCAATCAAACTCATTGTTCATTCTGCTTATTCCATGTATTTTAAGCATATTTCTTTGTAATAGTAAGTATTGAAAGCATCTTTGAATTAAGACAACTCATACTGTATCGGAATGCTTCCCATTTTTAAGTTGGGTCAGTTCTGATAGCCCCACTTTTATTGCAGAACCTTCCTCAATAAGCAATTTTTAAAATTATACTTTATACTGCATCTCAATGTGCTCAGTGCGTCTCACTTGTCCCTTTCCATTCAGTTGGTATATGGAAGTTTTCTGATGCCTGCGTTTGTAGCACCATACAGCCAATATCACTGCTAATACCAGCAGACCAACCAGTGTTACAATGACAGCAATTATGGGGCCTTTCTTTGAGTGCAAACATTCATCTCCTGTGCAACTGTCAACAGTGGGGAGCAGTTTGGCCTCAGTGCCATCACTGAAATTCTTCCCTTTAGCAAATACATCAATAATGTCTATTTCTGTAAAGTCCATCAAAGTCTGAGTACTAGCTGCAGGTGTGCTTAAAGTCACAATATTATGGGTTGAATTCTCGTCTGTTTCTGTGGGGATTGGGGCATTCTCTGCAGGGTGTAAACCTTCACTTACTCCAGTGTTTTCTAGAGATGGTGAAGATTCGGTCATTACATCAGAGGATTTCCAGGACTCATCAACACCTGTAATCAAGAAGGTAGTTGTGTAGAAATTGACATCTTCGATAGCTTTACTGGTACTGACATTTTCAGGTTCTGTAGTTGGTGTTTGACCAATGTCCACTTGTCTAACTCCTTGATCAGGCATTCTAGTTGGTACACTTATCTGCGTGTAGTGAATGGCAGAGGTTGTGGTTGGAGTATCGGCCCTGCTGATCTCAATATGGTTGGAATGGTCTGTGGTGACAATAGTTTCATCTTCTACTTGCATTGATCCGTCAACCTTCTCACTTTCCTCTGTGTTTTCTGATACAATAGGATAGCCATCTACCCAGGTTTCATCTGTGCTAGCAATAGTTTCCTCAATAACTTTAGTTATGGATGAAACAATGGATGGTTCAGAAGGTAAATCTTTGCCTTGAGCTGTTTGGACTCCTTTGATAACATCAGTCTTCACTCCAATTTGATTATCACTTGAAGTAATTTGAAGCTTGGACTTCGTTTCTGGTTCCTTGGTATCTGGTGGCTCAGTATTGGGAAACACTTCAGAAGGGAACCAAAATAGATGCTTCTGGCTGAGTAATGAAACTGGTAACTCAGTTGATTTAAGTGTTTCTTGGCCATCCTCTCCTATTGATCCATCAGTACCTTCATCTAGTTGATCGACCATACCTGTCTCGCCATTCTCTGAAACAATGATTCTGCCTTGCTCATTAAGATCAGAAAATGACATTGAGTCTTCATCTGGGAACTTGTCTTCGTAGTCAACATGTCCCTCAGTTTCACCTTTTTAAAAAAAAAGCATGCTTTAACTAAATTTACTTGGATTTAGCTTTCAAGGGTAAGTGAGTTGTGATTTTCATGCAACGTAGAAACTGGCATACAGATATTAATCTCAAATGTAATTGAGAAATTTTAGTTTCTTTCAGCTATGGATAGATATGTGTTAGTATTCTCAAATGAATGGTTTCTGAAATACGTTTATATCACAAGTGGTATAATGAGTTGAAAGTTCATTTGCAATGTTGGTTTTAGCCTGCACTCTTCTGGAGTGCAAGCCTCCTATCCCACTATCAATAGGAGGAGGTAGGAGATAAGGTATCCTGTCCCTGGTCTCTGCCCCATCTTTAATAAAAATCCTGTATTGGAGTTCCATCCAAAATGAGAACTCCACAGCCAAGGCCTCTGATTATCCAAGCAGTGTTCCAAATGTTGGAAAAACTCATGAGCTGAATTGTACTTGTGTTTTGGCTCAGTCCAAGTTCTGTTGAGACTTTTGGAGGGGTTGTTGCCACAATGAGTTCTCCCTCTGTATCTAAACAAACTCACTACATTAATGCCCCGATGATGTGTTTCCCATCCAATTTCCACTCTGTCTTGCCACACACCGTTCCCACAACTCACCACTTAATAGATGTCAGCATCCCTTGCATCTGTGCTATCTTTAAAATGTGGCAGTGCACCTGTCATTTGCATTCCAAATCTACTGTGCTAATTGAAGGGCCTGTCCACAAAATGTCCTTAGACTATAAGATTTGGGAGCAGCATTGGGCCATTTGGCTCATCAAAGTTGCTCTGCCATTTAATCGTGGCTGACATGTTTCTCAACCCCATTTTCCTACATTCCTCCTGTAACCTTTGATCCCCCTTTATTAATCAAGGGCCTGTTTCTGACTTAAATACGCTCAATGTCTTGGCTTCTACAGCCTTTTATGGCAATGAGTTCCACAGATTTTCCACGCCCTGGCTGAAGAAATTCCTGTTAGTTCTAAAGGGTCAGCATTGCACTCTAAGGCTGTGCCTTTGGGTTCTAGTCTCTCTTACCACTGGAGTCATCTTCTCCATATCCATGCTTTCCAGGGCACTCAGTATTCTGTAAGTTTAAATGAGATCTCCCCTTGTCCAGATTGTAATGTATAATGTGAATAGTTGTGATCCCAAAATGGACCCTTTGAAACTCCAATAGTCACCAGCTGCAATCCTGTAAATGACCCCTTTATCCGTACTCTGCTTTTTGCCAGTCAGCTAATCCTGTATCTACACCGGTACCTTGTCCCTAACATGATGGGTTCTTACCTTATTTCGAAGCCTTCTGTGCAGCACCTTGTCAAAAGCTTTCTTGAAATCCAAACAGATCAGTTCCATTGGCTATCCTTTGTCTATCAGATTTGTCAGGCATGACCCACCCTTGAAGAAGCCATGCTGATTCAGCCTTATTTTACCATGTACTTACAAGTACTGCGCAATCTTATCCTTAATGATAGACTCTTAAAATCTGACCAATGAACCAAGGGCAGGCTAACTGGCCAGTAGTTTCCTATCTTCTCATCTCTCCCTTCTAATTTTCCAGTCATATGGTACTCTCCTTTACTCCAGTGATTCATGAAAGATCACTACCCATGCCTCCAAAATCTCAGCTCCTAACCCAAAGCTTATTGCCTTTTTGGTTCTGCTTTCTAATTTAGCCCCTGACTGCTCATATTCCCTCAGCAGAGCTGAATTCTTCTTTCTACGTAAAGTGCTGGTGCTTAAAGGAACCACAACAACTGGATGTTTCCCCTCTCACTCCGAGGGACTCTGCAGCCCAGATGAGTATCTTGAGCCCAGCACCAGGCAGGCAGGCAACATAGCCTTCAGAATTCTTGATCTTGGCCATGGAGAACAGTATCTATTCCCTTGACCACACTATCACTGATTTACAGCTGCATTTTTCTGCCCTCTGTTGCATAGCTCCTTGTACCGTGGTGCTTTGGGCAGTTTACTCATTGGCCCTACTCTTGTCCGTGCAGGGGGCAAAAATCTCAAGCCTGTTAGACAAGCTCAAGGGCTGAGGCAACTTCAGCACTACCTCTTTGCTACCTGCCTCGCTCATAGTTACACCCTCCTTTGTAGTCACACCTTTGCTGATAACTGACTAAATTTGAGGTAGTTGATCTAAGGGATGTGACTGCCTCCTGAAACACAACATCATTTTCTGAAGAAGGGTCCAGACCCGAAACGTCAGCTTTCCTGTTCCTCTGATGCTGCGTGGCCTGCTGTGTTCATCCAGCCTCACACTGTTTTATCAAGCTAATACTCCTCCTCCCTATGTATTGCAATGATCGAAGTTCAAATTCCAGCTCAGAACTGATGAGCTGGAATTTGAACTTCGGAGTTCCTCAAGCAACCAACACTTGCTACAAATGTGGTCACTATGAAGTCTAGCCTCTTTTCATAGCTGAATCACACCAGCCCAGGCAACATCCTGGTGAATCCTTTCTGCACCCCCTCTAATGCAGTGACATCCTTACTGTAATGTGGCAATCAGAGCTGCACACAGTAGTCCAGCTTTGGCGTAACTTATATTATATACAACTCCATCATAACCACCATCTGGATGAAAGGCTGGGGGCATTCTGGCGAAGTTTGCCGATGATACGAAGTTGGGTGGACAGGCAGGTAGTACAGAGGAGGTGGGGAGGCTGCAGAATGATTTCGACAGTTTACGAGAGTGGTCCAGGAAATGGCTGATGAAATTCAATGAGAGCAAATGCGAGGTCTTGCACTTTGGGAAAAAAGAATACGGGCATGGACTATTTTCTGAACGGTGAGAAAATTCATAAAGCCGAAGTACAAAGGGATCTGGGAGTGCAAGTACAGGATTCTCTAAAGGTTAACTTGCAGGTTGAGTCCATGATTAAGAAAGCGAATGGAATGTTGTCATTTATCTCAAGAGGATTGGAATATAAAAGCAGCGATGTGCTTCTGAGACTATAAAGCTCTAGTTGGGTCCCATTTAGAATACTGTGTCCAATTTTGGGCCCCACACCTCAGGGAGGACATACTGGCACTGGAGCGTGTCCAGCGGAGATTCACACAGATGATCCCTGGAATGGTAGGCCTAACATACGATGAACGGCTGAGGATCCTGGGATTGTATTCATTAGAGTTTAGAAGGTTGAGGGGCGATCTAATAGAAACTTACAAGATAATACATGGCTTAGAAAGGGTGGACGCTGGGAAGTTGTTTCCGTTAGGTGGGGATACTAGGACCCGTGGGCACAGCCTTAGAATTAGAGGGGGTCAATTTAGAACGGAAATGAGGAGACATTTCTTCAGCCAGAGAGTGGTGGGCCTGTGGAATTCATTGCCACGGAGCGCAGTGGAGGCCGGGACGTTGCATGTCTTCAAGGCAGAGACTGATAAATTCTTGATCTCGCAAGGAATCAAGGGCTACGGGGAGAGTGCGGGTAAGTGGAGTTGAAATGCCCATCAACCATGATTAAATGGCAGAGTGGACTCGATGGGCTGAATGGCCTTACTTCCACTCCTATATCTTATGGTCTTATTCTTGTATTCAAGGCATTGACTAATAAAGTGTCCAAATATGTTCCTAACCACCTTACCTACTTGTCTTGCTGCCTTCGAGGATCTATGCATATACACAACAGGTCCCTCTGGTCCTCTGTAGTCCTAGGGTCCAACTATTCAATCTTTGCTCCCTTGTTAGTCCTCCCAAAATGTGTCAGCTCACTCCATTGGCACTGTTCGTCCCATCTGACCATTCCGTCTATATCACCCTATACCCGAAGGATTTCCACCTTGCTATTTACACCAGCAGTTGTCTTGGAATTTTACCAAAAAATGTGAAGAAGAGAAAAAATTTCACCTAATAATTATTGAGATTACACGAGCAAAGACAGTGCAAGCATTGAACGTACTCTCCATACGTGACTAACAAATGGGACTCGACTGTTGTTTCTGAGTTGCATAAAATTTGTCAGTTGAATATGGTTACATCAATGATGCTATTACACTGAATAGCATTAGACCCGAAGACTAGTTCAAATGTCAGAAACATTCCAGTCAGTTTAATATTGATGCTGAACTAAAAATACTTAAATATAAACAGAAAACTTAAACTTTTAAAATTATTTTTTGTCCTCCAGTAATGTGAAAGAAACCAAACATAATTCACTAATGTCTTTTGGGGAAGGAAATCTGCTATCCTTGATACTGCAGATGCTGGAGAATCCGAGATAACAAGCATGGGGCTGGATGAACACAGCAGGTCAAGCAGCATCATAGGAGCAGGAAAACTTGACGTTTCGGGCCTAAACCCTTCATCAGAAATGGGGGAGGGGAAGAGGGTTCTGAAATAAATAGGGAGAGAGGGGGAGGCGGGTAGAGGATGGAGAGTTGCAGTGGGAGAGAGATTCCCTGAGGTTTGTCCGGAGGGAGGAGGGTAACTTCTTCAGGAACCCTCTTCCCCTCCCCCATTTCTGATGAAGGGTTTAGGCCCGAAACGTCAAGTTTTCCTGCTCCTGTGATGCTGCTTGACCTGCTGTGTTCATCCAGCCCCATGCTTGTTATCTCTGCTATCCTTACCTGGTTTGGCCTACATGGGACTCTAGTCCCACAGAAATGTGGTTGACTCTTAACTGCCCTGTGGGCAACTGGGGATGGACAATAAATGCTGGCCTGTGGATCACAGCCTCCAAACACTTTTGTTTAAGGTAATTACGATTAAAATAAAGCAGTTATTATATTATCAATTTGAAATTTTTGCTTTTACTTGCAACAAATTGTGAAAGATTTCTTCTCCTCATTTGAACCAGTCCAACTGCAGAAAGTTAGTTTTGGCACGGGCAATCTGGCCAATCTGCTGAAGATATAAATGCTTCTATTCATCAGTCTGACATCAAAGAAAACAAATTTGGTTTCCCCTATTCTAAGTTTCATGTTTCCTTTTCCAGAATGACACTAATGGGTGTGTTCAATATTGGGTAATAATTTCTGTCTGGCTTGAGGTTACCTTTGTAGAAAGTAACCTGGCCTCATTGTCGGCATTTAGCAAGGAAATGTGATGGTGGTTATATTTAGCAGCTGTAAATGCTGCAAATGAATGGTACTTCATTTCTCCTCCTATCTCCTCCTCCAACCCATTGGATTATTTTCAATTGCATGAAGGACAGAATGCAGTTCCATATTTAGTCATGAAACATGTGTCATCCTCCTGGTTTCTTTTAAAACCACATTCTATGACACGCAGTCATCATCTTGACCAACCTCCATGAGCTTAGAAAGATGAACTCTGTATTACAAGATGAATGCAGGGTAAATTTCCCTGCAAACAGTGTATCTGGGCAGCCCTCTCTCGTGTGCTCTCTCTTTCTCTCTCTCTCTCTCTCTCTTTTCGCGCCCCACCCCCCCATCTGTTTATGACTGCATCAACAAGTGAACATTTCTATATGAGAATAAGATTGCCAGTAACAGCATGATCTCAGTTCCCAAATGGCCTCACTTCACAGCTCAGCTGTGGTAAATTGTTTTGCTGTATATGCCTGTCCCTGCTAATGCAGAGTGAATAAAGGACGACTCCAAATTCACACTTGTTGCCTCCTGTCTCGGGTAAGCTCAATGTTTCTGTGTTTTCAGTGGAACACTGTGTTCATTCATGCCAAGAAAGGAAGCCGGAAACATTAACTATGAGCAATCATTGTACCTTTGAATGTCCCTCAGCTACTGCCAGCTTGTATTACTTTGCACCTATGACATAATCCGAAAGGAACCTTGTTGAGCCAATTTATAGCTGAGATAGATACCTATAATATCTCAACAAGAATCTTGTAAGAGTATATAGCCTATATATATATTCTAAAACTGAATTTGTTCAGTAGTTTTCACAATGCCAGACTGTTAGAACCACAGAAAAGGTATGTCACGGAAAAAAGGCCATTCAGCCCAATTTGTCTGCTCTGATTTGAATAAACTAGCAACCTGTTCTAGTCCCACTTTACAGCTCCTGGTCTATAGCCTTTCACGTTACAGAGTTTTACAGATTTAGTGTGGACATATGCACAGGGTTGATCTGACTCTGAATGGAATTTAAATCAAAGCATTGGTTAGGACATAATTAGAAAGTTGAGCTAATCGGAACACATCAATCTGGGAAGTTGGAAAAATGTGAGGTTACGCATTTTTGTAGGAAGCATAGAAGAGCTTAATATTATTTAATTGGCAAAAGACTGCAGCATAGAGGAATTTGGGGTTCCTTATGCATCAAACAGAAAGCGAGTACATAAGTTCAACAGGAATAGGAAAGCCTTTATTTCAAAAGGAATGGAGTATAAAAATAAGGAACTCTTGCTAAAACTATACAAGATACTCGTCAAACCATACCTGAAATATTGTGAACAGTTTTCATCTCATTATCTAAGGAAAGATATACTGGCATTGAAAGCGTTCTAGAGAAGGTACATTAGGTTGATCGTAGATTTTCTTACAAGGTGAGGTTGAGTTCAGTGGCTTGCACTGATTGGAGTTTAGAAAAATGAGATATTGAACAATATAGGATTCTTAGGGCTTGGTAGAATAGATGCTGAGAATGTGTGTCGTCTTCTGACAGAATCTAGGATCAAAGGGTATAAAGTATGAAATTGTCCATTTAAGACAGACATGAGAAGGAATTTCATCTCTAAATGTATTGAATTGTAGTGGAATTCATTCCCACAGACAGCTGTTAAAGATGAAATGTTAGATATGTCCAAGGCTGAGGTAGATAGATTTTCACTAAGGAACTCAAGGGTGATGAGGAAAAGTTAGCAAAGGGGATTTGATTGTTCAATCACCCATGATCTTATTTTATGGTACAGCAGACTCAACAGGCCATATGACCTACTTATACTTCTATATCTTATGGACTTATGACCTTAAGTTCGAGGCTCAAATGCAGGTTTGTTTTAACTGAGTTGAGGGGCTTCACCTCAGGCACCAAAGTACGAAGTGAATTTCAGATACCCACTGCCCTCTGTGTGAGAGAAAGGTTTTCCTCTAAAATAATTAAAATAGGTGTGGCTAACAGATGACACGGAATCCCTCAAATTCCCTCTAATTCTTCTAACAAATACTCTATATCAGTCCCCTGGTAATTGATTCTATCCAAGTCCTTCATTATTTTGTACAGCTTTAAGTCACCCTTCAGCCTCCTCTGTTCTAAGGAAACAAACCCTAGCCTATTTCCCCTCCCCCAATCCTCCAAATGCATAACCTTGAAGTTCTATGGTGTTTCAAAGCATCAGCCAGGTTCACCTCGAAACATAGATATCTGTTCCCTCTGCTTTTAAATGTGCATGAAAAGATGGCTTCCAACAATTAGTGAGCAATTTTTTAAAAAGTCTATATAGAAGATAAAACAGTTTCCAAACAATTGGTATAGGCTGTCAGTTAGCTCTGATGATGAAATTGACAAATTTGATTTGTGATCCCATGCCATCCACTTGTTAGCCACATCTACTTTAATTTATTTTAAAGTTGGATTGAAGTCTACAACAAACACTTTATTTGTTATATTTATACTATCTGTGACCCTCTTAAGTGAAATTAGTTTTAAATTGAATGGGAGAGGAGTGCGAGAAATTCTTCCAAATAAAGTGTCAAAAAATTCTAACCTACCAAGAATCATTAGAATCCCTACAGTGTGGAAACAGGCCCTTCAGCCCAACAAGTCCACACCGACCCTTGGAGCATCCCACCCAGACCCATCCCCCTATAACCCACACACCCCTGAATACGATGGGCAATTTAGCATGGCCAATCCACCTAGCCTGCACATCTTTGGACTGTGGGAGGAAACCGGAGCACCCGGAGGAAACCCACGCAGACACGGGGAGAATGTGCAAACTCCGCATAGTCGCCTGAGGCTGGAATAGAACCCGGGTCCCTGGCGCTGTGAGGCTGCAGTGCTAACCACTAAGAAGATTTGCCCCTAGATCCCTCTTGAAAATAAACATCATGCTTTCAGGGTTCTATCTGTTTTAGTTCCAAACCCCCAACTGTCCTTTGGTGTTTCTCCAAAAAAAACTTTAAATATTTGGTTAACCTATTAAATGCCCATAACTTGCTCTACTTTCAGCATGGTACTTTGTTTTCACGTGTCATAAGGACTGTTTAAAGATTAGGGGTGGGTTAGTTCCATTGGTTGGACTGCAATTTTGCAAAGCAGAGTGATACCAACAGCATGGGTTCAATTCCTGCACCAGCTGAGGTTACTATGAAAGACTCTCCTTCTTAACCTTTCCCCTCTCCTAAAGCACGGTGATGCTCATGTTAAGCCATCACCAGTTGTCTCCCTCTAACGAGGAAGCAGTCATATGATCTGGTAAGACTGTGGTTAACATTTTTATTCAAGATTGTTCTTCAGCAGTAAGTATTCTCTGGGGATTATGTCACCTTAATATTCTAAATTGGCCGTATACTTTTAACCATTAGTGTTAACTTGCATTTATCTAAGTAAATCATCATTAATGCTAAGGGACATCTTAGCAGTGAATTAGTCACTGAAGTTTAATTTAGGCCACTGTTTAGCTAAATCACAATAATTATAATAATTACCCTATTCGCTGAAAGCTGGCCCCATTGCCCAGATTGAGTTGAGAGGCATCAGTTCCTATATTTATAGTCTGAAGGAGACACAGATTTATTTTAAAGGATTCTTATATGGTTCATATGCTGGTAAATACACAGTCCACAGTGTTTAATGATACCTCAAAGATTTCTTTGCTACTTAGAAATAGCCATAAGCTCTAACAAATTCTTATAACTATTCAGTGACAGATGAGTTGTAAATACACTGTACTAGAACCCTCTTCACTATCTACACTGATCAATAGTCCAATAAATTGTGGTATTTCTCAGAAAATGACCGTGCTGCATTGGAATTAATATTTGTTTTTGGCAATGAGCCGCTTTCTGTAACAACTATAGTTTTGTTCACATGGAATGGAATAGAGTTATGTTAAACAAGGATGGAAATCTGACAGACAATTGCATCTAGGAGTGTGTTAACACATGTATTTTCATATTCTAAGACCACGGTTGAAGAAAACATTTCTTGATTTTTAAAATTAAAACCATTTCAGTTGGTAAACTTTCAGCTACTTGTCTCTGTTTAAAGCAAGGGTCATGTATGAACCCATTCAAAGTATGTTCAGTGTTGATATCAGGGCCATAACTACAAAATGTTGTACTCCCTGAACACATCACCTCTATTATGAAGAAGTTCTGATATATTGTAAAACATCATTTAGATGACCCAAAAGCCCTAGTTCATTCTGACTCAAGCCCATGCACGATGAGAAACAAAAGAAATTTATTTTACAAGCAGATCTTTAACATTTCGGTTTTGGGACGGTGCAACTTACTGACTAGCCAACATGCAGAATGTCCCAAAGTCGATGCCACAATGCCTCCAATCAGTGATCCTGTTGGATGTTAGTATTTAGTGATGTGCATTTTCTCTCACCTTTCATACAGGCTTGAACGAATCCGTACCATTCTCCACAGCTATCACACAGCAGGCTAAAGGCTTTCTCCCTGTTGGCCATGACATAACCTTGGGCACAGACATAAAGCAGCTCATCACCCATTTCAATTCCAGTGTGGCCCTGGAGAATGGTATTGGGAAAGGACGGAGGGTCTCCACAAGGCTTACCTGCAAGGAAGGGAAGATGTTTAGTGATATGTCAAGTATGAAGCAGTCACTCAAATCAGTTTTATTCCCTCTGTAGATTTCACCTTCTGTGTGCTTATCTCTGACAATGCAGAATTCTGGCATTAATGAGGAGGATCCTGCCGACTATGCTTCCTCTTCTTAAGGTCTTATAGACATAGAACATAGAACAATACAGCGCAGAACAGGCCCTTCGGCCCTCGATGTTGCGTCACCCTGTGAACTAATCTAAGCCCATCCCCCTACACTATCCCATCATCATCCATACGCTTATCCAAGGACTGTTTAAATGCCCCTAATGTGGCTGAGTTAACTACATTGGCAAGCAAGGCATTCCACGCCCTTACCATTCTCTGAGTAAAGAACCTGCCTCTGACATCTGTCTTAAATCTATCACCCCTCAATTTGCAGCTATGCCCCCTTGTACTAGCTGACGTCATCATCCTAGGAAAAAGACTCTCACTGTCCACCCTATCTAATCCTCTGATCATTTTGTAGGTCTCTATTAAATCCCGTCTTAGCCTTCTTCTCTCCAATGAGAACAGACCCAAGTCCCTCAGTCTTTCCTCATAAGACCTTCGCTCCAGACCAGGCAACATCCTGGTAAATCTCCTCTGCACCTTTTCCAATGCTTCCACATCCTTCCTGTAATGGGGCGACCAGAACTGTACACAATATTCCAAGTGAGGCCGCACTAGCGTTTTGTACAGTTGCAGCATGACATCACGGCTCCGGAACTCAATCCCTCTACCAATGAAACCTAACACACCGTATGCCTTCTTAACAGCACTATCAACCTGGGTGGCAACTTTCAGGGATCTATGTACCTGGACACCAAGATCCCTCTGCACATCCACACTACCAAGAATCTTTCCATTGACCCAGTATTCTGCCTTCCTATTATTCTTCCCAAAGTGCATCACCTCACATTTATCTGCATTGAACTCCATTTGCCACCTTTCAGCCCAATTCTGCAGTTTATCCAAGTCTCCCTGCAACCTGCAACATTCTTCCACAATGTCCACCACTCCACCGACTTTAGTGTCATCTGCAAACTTACTAACCCATCCACCTATGTCTGCGTCCAAGTCATTTATAAAAATGACAAACAGCAGTGGTCCCAAAACAGATCCTTGTGGCACACCACTAGTAACCGGACTCCAGGCTGAATATTTTCCATCAAGCACCACTCTTTGCCTCCTTTCAGAAAGCCAGTTTCTAATCCAAACTGCTAAATCTCCCTCAATCCCATGCCTCCGCATTTTCTTCAATAGCCTGCCATGTGGAACCTTATCAAAGGCTTTACTGAAGTCCATAACCTTATGATGGTTAACTTTTGGTGACAGATCAAAGAGAATACATTTTAGATCAGAGGCTGTATATATTTGAGGCTGCAACAGTGAAGCTTGTTCTCTATAAAAGAAGTCTATATTACTCTAGTTCACATACCACAAGATTAATTCATAATGCCCTCAGGAAAATTAACAGAGGGCAGAAGGTATGGCCAATAATATGATTCAAATAAGTGAAACGTTGATTACTACAATTATCACATTCAGAGATTTCTAATGTGTATTAAAGGGAGGGTTATTTGCTTGCATAGGCTGAACTTCGCCAGGCCAGTGATGATAGGTTTAGTAGGTGGTCACGGGGAAAGAAGTAGGAAAGAATGTCAACACTGTTCCTGACACTGTCCCACCCCGGGTGACATTCCCTGGGGGGAGGTTCTCACAATAATTGGCAGCCCTCTCCATTGAGACAGACAACGAAGACCCCAGTCAGGAGTAATTTTCCCTCAAAACTGCAACTTTCCCAGGTGTTACATTTGCGAGCCCAATAAGACTGCAGAGGAGGCTTCTTGTCAGGAGGTCAGCGGGCCATGGATGACTGAATTAAGTAGCAGCTTCAGACAGTCATTAATCTTATGAGTTTAGGAAAGCCACTGGAGCTCTCCTGGAGGCATTACCTCTCCATCCTAAGACCCCTTTGTCATCATTTTCACCAGTAAAGAGGGAGAGCTTCATTAGCATGTCTCCCTTGAGGTACCTCCTAACTCTCCCCCTTCTCCAGTAGCACTTGCTTCTCCAATGAATCTGCTAGCCAACTAGCCATTAGTAAGGGCCTTCCTCTTATAGCTCCCACTTTTCTAGGCTGTCTGCTAATCTCATTTGTCTGGCAAATGAGTTAATGTTCAATTACGATGCCAACTCACACCAAGTTACACCAGCAAGTGCTCTGAGGCCATGATCAATCCAGTAGCTGCATATTCTCCAGACACCCATGGGAAAGTACAGCCCCGTGTTCCGAATGTGGAATCTTTCCATCTGGGAGAATTGCATAGTGGGAATATTTATATATAGTCTCCAATTCTACATCAAAATCTAAAATACAGGAAATCACAAGAAGAAATCACCAGTCAGCAGTACAATTTTTCAATAAGAGCCCAGGAAACTTTCTGTGTATTGGACAACTCATACATATGGGGTCAATACATATGCCAAACATATACAGCTATATATAGCAGCATAGGCCAATAAATGTTCACACCAACAAACAAGGATGTGTGGATAATGGAACATATAATAAACAGACATTCTTAAATCAAAAATTATATTTGCATAGACTAATGAATTAGTTGCATAGAGCTTATTTCTATAAGCCTATGAAACATGTAAGTCAATAACAATGGACAAGGAAGCCTACAAATATGGAGACTGTAATATAAATGTACATAAATCAATTCAGCATAAAGGATCAATAACAGTGACCAGTGATGCTGTATCTGTGACCTGGGCCAGTTTTTTACTGTCACTTGACTAGCCAAGGCAAAACTGCACTCAGCTCATAGCAGTGTAAACTTCAATATGTAATTTCAAAGCCACGTTTTAAGAGTGAGAGAGCAGCTGATTTGTTTAGGGGGTGGTGTTAAAGTATTGGGTGACCTCACTTGCACCTGAGCCAATGTTCCACTTGCAGTACAATCCTGATCTATTGGGTGTACCTAGCACTTCACTGGTTATGCATTTTAGACATTGGCTACACTCCAAATCAAAGGTTTCCGCTGACATCGTGATTGGTGTGATTAAATTATAACCATGTATATTTGCCAGGGAGATTTCTTTACAAATTAATCGTAAGAGATAATGTTTATGCTTGGATCTAGCATTAGTTTACTGGTTCTGATTGTTGTTTTGGCAGTGTTGCTCTTCAGCAACTGGACATAACTTTGTAACTAATTACAACAGATCAATTATATGGGAGAACATTGTTCAAGTAAGGGAATGGTATGCACAAACACAATAAGACAATATACTATGTCATAGTCCAGCTCGACAGTAACATTAACTTGCGGGACATCACTGTGAGATTCATTGGCAGTGCCTGTCTTGCTTAGTAGGAATGTGGATCAGGAGAAGGATCTGAAAACACAAAACCACTGTTTTTCCACAGATGCTGTTTGACCTGTTGAGTATTCTCAACTTTTTTGATCTATGCTATTAGATCGGAGAATGGAGAGGGAGATTAGTTGCAATTTCAAACATCCAGCCATGCTGACTTCCACATCTGAATAAGACTTGGCTTTGAGAGCAGACTCCCTACTTTGAGGTTTCCATGCCAAAACATGCCCAAAGAATTCACTTTCTCTGCAAGTTCTTTTGTGTCCATGTTGTTTGTATTAACTCTCAAATTAAATAAATACAGAACGATCTATTTATATCACACCTCCTGCAGCTGCAGAATGCCTTAAAGCACCTTGCAGCCAATGAAATACTTCTGAATTGTAATGTTGGAAACATGCAGCCAATTTGTGCAAAGCAAGATTTTACATCTAATGACATAGTGACCAAATAATTGCGGGGTTCATTGAAGATTAATATTTACCAGACACCAAGAAAGTTGCCCTATTCTTCCAATCATTTCTTAGGATCATTTACATCCATCCAAGAACACAGATGGAGCCTTGGTTTAACAACTGCTCCAAAAAATGGCACATCTAACAGAGCAGCAATCTTTTAATACTGTATGGGGAGTGTCAACCTATAGTATATGTTTGTTTGTGGAATGGAATACAGGTCCAGAATGCCATAAATGTACATAATTTATTGCTTGATCAAAGTAACAGCTCCAATTGGGAATATTGGGAAGAAAAAGTGTTCAGAAAGGAAGTTTGTGAAGCTTTTAAAATATTTTTAAGAATTGTTGCCTTGTTTGTTGGCTGGACGCTCTGCTAGAGGTAAGTGTTGCTGCTTCGGGATGTTATTTCAGAGACCATTATTCCTAATGTCAATGTTAAACGCTACTAGGAAGTAGTAGGTATGTTGGGTGTAATCTTCCAAAATGCCTTAGGTTCTGTTAAATGGAGCTGATTTATGCACAATTGAGCTTTAAGAATTTTATTGGGACAGAACCTGATACCATATTAAATAGTACCATGATCTAACATGCAGGCTGATTGACTAAAGTTCAAACAAGATAAAAAATAATCAAATAGCACTGTAACTTCATTGAACAAATCTTAAAATTTAATATGAGAACAGGCCAGTTTTAAATAGCTAATTCCCTGATTCATTTCAGTCCTATTTTTTAAATAAGGTGTTATCACTTCAACATTTAACCATTTCCTTTGAATACCTAACAAGTTCAAGGTGAGCCTACCAATTATCGAATAACCATTTCATTTTAAACAATATTGAAATAGATGAAGTCATTATTCTGTGAATCTTATGAAATAAACAAATGGGAACGAACAAAGGAATCACTAGTTAATTGATGTCTGATATAACATGGTTTATTGAGGTGTGATTTCATGCTTGCATTATTAACCAGAGATTAGATAATAACAGACTAAAACTATTCCTAGCTGAGTCCACAGACAATCTGTATGATTGTAGCCCATCCTGTCTATACCTCTGTAATCAATCTCTGCCTGCAGTGTGTTTCTGGACATTCTATTATTCAACAGGAGTTGCCTGCTTTCTGCAATGTTCCAGGGCAACCAGTAAATCACAGCTCTTACCCACAGCCAAACAGTCACTTCCAGCTTCCTCAGTATAAGTACAACCAGCAGCTCAATACTTTCAGACACTGGGACAATCACAACTATCCTGAAAATGTTATTGGCAAAAACACCACACATAACGGCAACCCTCTGCAAAAGAAAGTAATGACACAGATCTTAAAGCAGGCTTTCAGAATGGTTGCACATAACAAATATTTACAGAACATCCCGAGGTGCTTCACAACCATGTTAGAAACCAAAGTTTGACACTGAACCGCATAAGGCACTGTTATGGCAGATGGTGAAAATCTCAATGAAGTAGAGTTTTAAAGAGCATCTTAAAGAAGGAAAGCAAGGTAGAGAGGCAGAGAGTTTTCAGGAGGGAATTCCAGAGCTTGGGACCCAGGCAGTTGAAAGTGCATCCACCAATGGTGGAGTGATTAAATCCAGGGATGGAGTTGGACAAGAGACTTATGACAATAATGAAATGTTGTTTGAATGACTTTTGAAATCTGGCCTGCACAATCCAGACACTACTGCCTATTATCCTCTCAATTCCCCATTAAACTGTTGTCCACATTCAACCATTGGTAAAGCACTATTCTCTGTTAACAGGATTGATACTTGGTATATTAAAATTTAATCATTAAAATAACACTTTAATAACGGGTAAACACATTTGACAGCTGTCCTACACACAACAGATCAGCAGAGGAATAATTTGTCCACAATATTGAGCCACAAAGACAAGTAGTTTCTATCCCTGATTTCTACTGCATTAATTCATCTCAGCCAGAATAATGGTTTCCACTCCTGCAGAATTCCTGGACCAGGGAGGAGAAGTATTGGCAATGATCCTTGATCCTAACCATCGTTCTGTGAATCCTCCACCAAAAGATACAGATGAGTGAGAGTACAGGCTGGGATTTTAATATTTAGCGAATCCTGCCTGATCATCAGAATGTGGGATCACACTGAAGGAAGGTATCTGGGATCCATGGAATTGCATCCAAGCATTGAATCACAAAGTACTGAAGCAGAGGGGATATCATTCAAAAGGAGGAAGAAATCTTAAATAAGATTACTTGAGCTAAATCTTAGATTTTTTTGGGTAAGTGCAAGTTTCATTAAGCATTTTGGAGGCATTCTCACTATAAGGCCCAGCAAGATTTCTTGCTGTACCTTTCCAACCTCACCTTATTAATTACTCACACTGCTATGATGTCATCCCTCATATCTGATTCTAGCCCCATCTGAACCATACCATCTCCAGAACAACTCATTACTCAGCAGATATCCGCTGAATGTCCAGCATCCTGTGCCATGTTTGAAAGGCCTTTGTTCACCGGGCAAACATTGGCAATCCAGCATTGCCCTTACCTAGCAATGCAATGGCACAGCAGCCACAAAGCCACACTACTCATGGCAGACAGCTAGCATGGCTGACTCTCCCTGGCATGTACAAGACCATTCTCTCACCCTGGTCACTGTTTAACCCCACGCCACACAGTTTACCTGTCATTAGCTACATCCTGTCTAACCACTCTCTCCAAGTTACTGCTATTCTGTCCCTAATCCACTGGGCACATGTCTCGTGTTTGCCCAATAGGGGAAGATCTCATACAGGTAAGTAATCGGGCAATTCGAAACATGAAATTTTATTGACAGAGTGAACATAAATGAGACAAATAAAGGCTGTATTTTATCCTCGTAATGCCTACCAAATGCTGACATGAGAGCAACAACAATTTAACATTCCATGATGATCTTCTGCATACAGCTCTGATTTGCTGAAACTGGGTGTCAATCAGGCCCTATCTGGCTTAAAGGCCCCACTGCAACTGAGCACCGAAAGTCCCCAAACCCACCTTGCACCCTTCCAGATGATTGATGGATGGACCCCCAGGATTTTTTTTAAAATTCATTATGCAGGATGTAGGTGTCGCTAGCTGGCCAGCATTTCCTGCCCATCCCTAGTTGCCCTTGAGAAGGTGGTAGTGAGCTGCCTTTTTGAACCGCTGCACTCCTCCTGCTGTGGGTTGACCCACAACGCTATTAGGGAGGGAATTCTAGGTTTTTGACTCAGCGACAGTGAAGGAGCAGTGATATATTTCCAAGTCAGGATGGTGAGTGACTTGGAGAGGAACATGGAGGTGATGGTGTTCCCATATATCTACTGCCCTTGACCTTCTAGATGGAAGTGGTCGTGGGTTTGGAAGGTGCTGTCTGAGGATCTTTGGTGAATTTCTGCAGTGCATCTTGTAGATAGTACACACTGCTGCTACTGAGCGTCGGTGGTGGAGGGAGTGAATGTTTGTGAACGTAGTGCCAATCAAGCGGGCTGCTTTGTCCTGGATGGTGTCAAGCTTCTTGAGTGTTGTTGGGGCGGCACTCATCCAGGCAAGTGGGGAGTATTCCATCACACTCCTTACTTGTGCCTTGTAGATGGTGCACAGGCTTTGGGGAGTCAGAGGTGAGTTACTAACCGCAGTATTCCCAGCTTCTGACCTGCTCTTGTAGCCACTCTGTTAAAGTGGTGAGTCCAGTTGAGTTTCTGGTCAATGGCAACACCCAGCATGCTGATAGTGGGGGATTCAGTGATGGTAACACCATTGAATGTCAAGGGGCGGTGGTTAGATTGTCTCTTATTGGTGATGGTCACAGCCTGGCATTTGTGTGGCACAAATGTCACTTGTCACTCATCAGCCCAAGCCTGGGTATTGTCCAGATCCTGTTGCATGTGAACATGGACTGCTTCAGTATCTGAGGAGTCATGAATGGTGTTGAACATTGTGCAATCATCGGCGAACATCCCCACTTCTGCCCTTATGATGGAGGGAAGGTCATTGATGAAGCAGTTGAAGATGGTTGGGCCTAGGACACTACCCCTGAGGAACTCCTGCAGAGATATACTAGAGCTGGGATGATTGACTTCCCACAACCACCACCATCTTCCTATGTGTCAGGTATAACTCCAACCACCGGAACGTTTGCCCCCAGTACCTATTGATATCAGTTTTGCCAGGGCTCCTTGATGCCACACTCGGTCGAATGCAGCCTTGATATCAAGGGCTGTCACACTCACCTCATTTTCTGCAGAACTCTTGATGAGCAAAACCTAGACCTGACTGACCAGCCTTGACCAGTGTGTTAGCAGCTCCTTGACTGGTGATACACAACTTCCCTCACTGCTGGTCCTGACTCTATAGGGCAGCATGCTGCTCGCTCCCCACACAGCAGTGAGACAGGCCCCTGACTGTGAGCATACCAAGCGGATGGCAGGCAGTGGCCTCCTGTACTGTTCATGGACTGTGTCATTAATGGCACTGGGATTCCCTGACCAACAGTGCCTGCCTCCACCAGGCTGCATGAGGACTAGCCCATTTAAGTCATAGCCATTTGGTTGAACAAACAGACAGTGTGTCTGTCATGCAGACATCTGGCACTTAGTGTAAGTGTTAGATTGATGTCTCAGTTTGCAGTACAGGGAGGCGATGGCCGAGTAGCATTACCGCTGGACTGTTAATACAGAGACTCAGATAATGTTCTGGGGACCCAGGTGCGAATCCCACCATGGCAGATGGTGGAATCTGAATTCAATAAATATCTGGAACTAAGAGTCTAATGATGACCATGTGGATTGTCAATTGTTGGAAAAACCCATCTGGTTCACTAATGTCCCTTAGGGAAGGAAACTGCTATCCTTACCTAGTCTGGCCTACATGTGACTCCAGACCCACAGCAACATGGTTGACCTGTAACCTCTGGGCAATTAGAGATGGGCAATGAATGCTGTCTAGCCAGCGAGACCCTCATCTCATGAATGAATAAAGGATGTACTGCTGGATAGATCCTGACTAACAAGCATTACAAGCAGCCTGTCTATGGCTGCATGAGAGAGGATATTAATATGACAGTCCAGGTAGCCTTTGTCTCTGGTTAAAATGCCAATGCACTAACATACATGGCATGGCACCGTAAGGCAAGGCATGGATGCTGCCAATGTGCAGTTAGGCGCTAGGTAAGTTAATGCTAACGGAGCAAGCAAATGGCCCTGAGAAAGAGTGTCCTGATCTTGGCCCTACACAGCCTGGTCCTATTTTTAAGACTGTGCCCCTTGGGTTTTTATTTCCTCACTCAAGGAATTCTTTTTGTATCTAACCTATCATAGTCTTCTAACATTTTAAGCACATTGATCAGATCGTCCCTCAATAGAAAAATGGAATCCAAGTCAAGTTTTTGAAACTTGTCTTCAAACATTAACCCTCTTCTTGATAATATTCTGGTGAATATATACTGCACCCTCTCCAAAGCCAATATACCCTTCTTCAGATGTCCTGCCTACAACTGAAAGCAGTTGTGCCAGATGACATTTAACCAAGGCTCCATTTTCAACAAGTCATGAAGTTTAATCTTCCTGAGAGCTTTACTGAAAAAAAGAGTGCATCAAATCCAAAGTAAGATCAGAACTTAGAGATAAAAGGTACTGCAGATGCTGGAGAATCCGAGATAACAAGCATGGGGCTGGATGAACACAGCAGGTCAAGCAGCATCATAGGAGCAGGAAAACTTGACGTTACGGTTCTGATGAAGGGTCTAGGCCCGAAACGTCAAGTTTTCCTGCTCCTATGATGCTGCTTGACCTGCTGTGTTCATCCAGCCCCATGCTTGTTATCTAAGATCAGAACTTAATATATTTTACGGAATGATCATGGCTGACAGGACTGTACTGACAAATATTTCTCTAAAACAATAAAAGCAAACTGCACTAAACCAGATACTTAGTCAGAATACTCCCTTTCTAGTCAGACTGGGCCGATCATTCTCAGGCCAGAAAAATTGATTAACTGAACCATAAATCTAAGCCAGTGGACAACCCACCTCTCAACCTTCTTCAAAATCTCTGCACATATGTTTCCCTCCTCTTTATCTTACATCAGGCCACAGCAAGATTCTTAAAGGTGCAACAACACTTTAATTTAAAACAACTTCAGTATAACTGATTTCCTCTGTGGAAACATCCCAAAATATATCACACCTTGTTACCAGTTTAAAAGATTAACATTTGACTGTGTGGATTGATGCAGCACTAACCTTGATCTTTAATGCAGAATGAATCATATGGACCAGGTGAAGAAGCTGCTTCAGTTTTAACTCGAATGGTTTGAATGTCCTGTTGGTTGAACCCCATGTTACTGCATATGGTTATCCTGTGTATGAATTGAACACATTGATTACTTCAAATCTAGATTGTGAACTATTTTTTAAATTTACATTCAATTTCTCCTTCACCTTGTTTCACTCTCAATTTAATTCCCACTAAAGGGTGTCCAGCCCTTCATTCTGCACCATTCTCGGAACAAGACCTCAAACAGGTAAGCTGTTTCAGGATTGTACTGGACATTCCTAACTTGCTGTTGTAATTGTGGGAGACTATGGAATTGTTGGCACTTTAACGTGGCTAAATGTCTTGCTGATTGTTAGAACTGAGATTCTGCAGGAGTTTGGGCAGTGGAAGATTGACAAAATTCCTGCAGAAAAAGTGGTAAGTGATTTTGTCATGATGCAAGGGTTTACCATGAGCCTGCTGTTCAATTTTTGTCAGGTCCAGGAGAAGATCTGATAAAGATTAAAGGAGTATTTGTCATCAGCAAACATTACCTTTACTTAAACATTACAAGATATGTAATGTTATGTAATGTTAATATGTACAAGACCAGATTTAATCTGCTCCACAAGACTGCTGGAGAGAACCATTGTCTAGCAGTCATGTTATCTTACATCATTTCCCAATGATGATGTAAACTAACTTAGTTACGTACTTGCATGAGCCATTTACATTACAAGGATCCACAAGTTGGAATCAGAGGACAATGGCTAACATCACCTCCAGTTGGATGTGTTCTGGGAAGTTTCTTCATATGATCGAACTTCAGAATCTCAATGCCACACTACAGTCATTACTGAGCCATTGTCAAAGTGTCCTGTCCCCACTCAACAGCTGTAATGCCAACTGATATGGCTTTAGAGTCATGGAATCTTTGAGATGTACAGCACAGAAACAAACCCTGCGGCCCAACTCTTCCACGCCGACCAGCTATCCTAAATGAATCTAGTCCCATTTGCCAGCATTTGGCCCATATCCCTTTAAACCCTTCCTACTCATATACCCATCCAGATACCTTTTAAATGTTGTAACTGAACCAGCCTCCACCACTTCCTCTGGCAGCTCATTCCATACATGCACCACTTTCCGTGTGAAAAAGTTGCCCCTTAGATTTCTTTTAAATCTTTTCCCACTCATCTTAAACTTATGCCCTCCAGTTTTGGACTCCCCACCCCAGGAAAAATACCTTGACTATTTACCATATCCATGCCCCTCATGACTTTATAAACCTTTATATTTCACCCTTCAGCCTCTGAAACTCCAGGGAAAATAGCCTAATCTATCAGCCTCTACCTATATCTCAAACCCTCCAACCTTGGCAACATCCTTATAAATCGTTTCTGAACCCTTTCAAGTTTCACAACACTCTTCCAATAGCAGGGAGACCAGAATTGCACATAATAGTTCAATAGTGGCCTAACCAACGTCCTGTACAGCTGCAACATGACTTCTCAATTCTTACACTCAATGCAGTGAGTAGCTTAATTCTTAATTTTCAGTTACACATCTGTTATCTCCAAATTCAGTTTTTTTAATAACTAAGAAACTAAATGACTAAACAAAATTGAAGAAGACCATTTTTATTTCTATATGTTGTCCATCTCTCATTTCCCTTGAATTAAATGGCTCCCAGACAGATTTCTATGAGAGATTTTAACAATCAATGAGGGTTTCATGATCACCATTACAAAGAACTTCTTTATATATTGGATTTATTAACGAATTAAAATTCCACCAAATGACACAGTGCGATTTAAAGTCAAATCATCAGAGCACTAGCCTGACTTCAGCATGAGCCAAATTATTGTAAGACTACTGTCTCCATTGAAACTAATTTGTTATGAAAATTGGCTCTTTTCTGGTCAGAATATGCCTAAGCTATCTAACCAACTCAATAGGTGCTTAGAGAAGGATTTAAGAATTGCAGCGCAGTAAACAAAAGTACTTGAGAGAAAAGAATGCAAACTGCCAAAAGACATTCAGGTCTCATTGCACCTTCCCCTTTCACATTCTATTGCCATTGAGATAATAATCTGGTTTTTGCCACCAAAGTGGTTAACTTCACATTTATCCACATTATGCTTCATCTGCCATGCCTATGTCCACTCACTCAACTGTTTCAAATCTGACTGAAGCATCTCTGCATTCTCCTCACAGTATAACCTCACACCAAGCTTTGCATCATCTGTAAACTTGGAGATAGTACCCTCAAATACATCTTTAATGTACATTGTGAATAGTTAGGGTCCAAGCACTGATCCCTGTGGAACTCCACTGGTCACTGGCTGCCACTCAGAAAATGACCAGTTTAAGGGTCTGGGCCCGAAACGTCAAGCTTTCCTGCTCCTATGGTGCTGCTTGGCCTGCTGTGTTCATCCAGCTCCACACCTTGTTATCTCGGATTCTCCAGCATCTGCAGTACCTATTATCTCTGATACAGTTTATTCATACTCTTTGTTTGCTGTCTGCCAGCCAGTTCTCTACCTATGTCAGCACACTAAACCCAATCCCATGCCCTTTAATTTTACATGCTGGGCTCTTACATAGGACCTTATTGAATGACCTCTGAAAGTCCAAGCAAACCATGTCCACTGGCTAACCTGATCAACTCAAATAGCTACATCCTTGAACAATTCCAATTAATTTTTCAAGAATGATTTTCATTTCATAAATTCATGTTGACTCTATCAAATCTTGTCACTGTTAACCAAGTGGTTAGCGCTGCTGCTTCACAATGTAAGGGACCCGGGCTCGATTCCAGCCTCCTTTTATAAGTATGTGGTTACATTAACTAACCTTCAATCTGTAGGAGAGATAAAAGGTACTGCAGATGCTGGAGAATCCGAGATAACAAGCATGGGGCTGGATGAACACAGCAGTCCTGCTCCTATGATGCTGCTTGACCTGCTGTGTTCATCCAGCCCCATGCTTGTTATCTTCAATCTGTAGGAAATGTTTCAGAGTCTATAGAATCTTTAAAAATGACCACCAATGCATCTACTATTTCTAGCACCACAACCTTTAAGTATTCTGGGGTGTAGATTGTTGGGACCTGGGAATTTGTCCATCTTTAATCCCATCAATTTCTCCAACTCCTTTTCCCTACTAAAACTGATTTCCTTCAGCTCCTCTCTCTCACTTCACTCTCTCTGTTCACATGGAACTCATTTTATAGCTGTCAGTGTAAGTTGAATTTGATTTGCAATGGTCAGAAGTGAAAGCATCCTGTGTTAACTCACTATGACACCCAGTTATTTAAATGCCCATCATTATAAATCTTGTAGTTTCTGACTTTGTTCAACGCAGATCAAAATTATGAGAGGCTTTATGGAATAAATAAGGAGAAGTTACTTCAACCAGCAGAGAGATTGGTAACCAGACAACACAGATTTAAATGAACTGGAAAAGAAATGAGACAACTTGGGGAGGTGTGTAAGGTGGCTGTGAGTTAGACTCTCAAGATGGAAGCCTCCTTTCCCTTCAGTTTGGAAAAGTTTTTATTATGATGTGTTTCAATGGTCAGAGCTCAGTTCAGGCTGAGGACATGGTGTAAAATTGCTCATATTCTGACACATGGAAACTACCAAACATTCAGAGAACATTTGATATGTAAACTGCTCTACTGAAAAAGGAATGGGATGTCATTCTGAAATTAGGTTTGAAAAAGAGGTCTCCATTCAGTTTCTAACTCTGTTATCCTGGGAATACTTGATCCTCAATAGCAAAAACTAAGAAAAGACAAGATAGTGTATTTTATATGTTGATCTTATATTTTTAACGTTCATAAATTAAATAACATTTTCGTTTTTAAGCTAAGGATGACCAATGCACATGAGTTAATGAGAATGCAAAATTGTTATTGCCAAAATTTAAGATTAATGTCTGGTTGAGATGTGGTCACAATCTGTAATAAATATTTCAGAACGCATTTGTCCTGTCAGAAAGTTATTCCATTTGCAGCTCAATCTTGTTATTGAGGAGAAAGCTGTTAAAATGTTATGGCGTCTCATCTGGATGGGTTACAAATCTAAAAACAGGCTCACTTCTCACGAGTTAAACAACATTCCGGGTTGTTTCCTGAAGCAATGAAGAACAGACACAACACACTGAGTTAGAATTGACTGTTGAATGCAGTGTTCATGAGTCATTATAACAGATATTCTAGGGTAATAAAAATGTCAATTGTGTTTTATGCTGCTCTCAGAGAACATCTTCAGATAGTTCTAATTGCTGATTACGACATTGACACTTCCCTGATATTCACCCAACAATGTGAAGAGTGACTCATTAAAGTGTAAGTATTCGGCTGCGTGCTGCATGACCATCCATACAAAATTTCTCACCGGAAAAGCCAAACGTTTTCAGGAAGGTTATTCCCCATCCTATGGGGGGAAATGCGGGATCTTTACCCGATCCTGAGGGGAAATGAAGGATCATTACCCGATCCGGTTGCCGGCGATCCAGCCCCTGGTACACTCTGTGAACGCGCACTCCTCCACCGCTCGCCGCAGCTCTTCAGCTGTAGCCAGGCGCGCCCCCTGCTCTCTGCACAATCCTTGGGCCGCGGCCACGTCCCAGTGCGCGCTCCCATTCTTTGGCCGGAGTACGAACATCTTCCCTGGGATAAAACAAATATAATAAGACACTGCCTCGAATTCCCACTCCCAGAGTGGATGTAGAATGACCGAACTCCATCATCGATGTTAATTCACAATAATTTTTATTGATTTTGATTTTCTTGGTTCAGCACTGGAAACATCTCGAGTGACCGCTACACTTCTAATGTAGCCCCAAAAACCAGAAACATAGCTTTCATTAAACTTTTTTTAACAACCTTCCGAACTCAACATGGGGTGCAATGAGGGACAAAAACAATGTGGCTGGACCCAGCAGGTCTGGCAGCATCTGTGGAGGAAGGAACAGAGTTAATGTTTCGGGTCCGGTGACCCTTCCTTCACAGATGCTGCCAGACCTGCTGAGCTTTTCCAGCAATGTTATTATTGTTCCTGATTTACAGCATCCGCAGTTCTTTCGGTTTTTATTGGGTGTAATGATTTTGGATTATAATCATGACTTCTATTTCCTCAGACAGCGCCACCTGGTAAGGATTCTGTTTGTCCCATTATACCTTCTCTAGGTTCGTCTTTTCCTTACGCTTGTCTCATTACCTCCCCACGTTTACCTCGAAAATCGTCAGTTATCATTTCAGTTCTTCTGCCTTCCACTCTATGGTTGGCTCCTCTCTTATGATCTCTCCTCCTTCCTCCCTGCCGGTATGCTAGTAAAAACCTTACTTCTCCAAATTTTTCCAATAATGATGAAACGTGAACGGTCTCCCCCTCCACAGAATTTTCCCCCATCTTTTCCGGGTTTCATTTCAGATTTCTATCATCCACAGTCATTTGATTTTGAGCTCACTCTAATCCTTGTAGTTCAGCGTCGTCCATTGTAACCCGCGCAGTCCTTCTCCGTACAACCTTACTATAAATGTCCAACTTTTATGGATTGAAGTTATTTCATTTTCCCCACTTCTCTTTCTGGTTCTACAGCGTTTATGACAGAGACAGAAACTTACAAATTCGCAGCAATTTAGTAAACAAGTGATTCAACTAACTCGCCCATGTTAGTATTTATTCTTTATCTGAATTATATCCAAATCCCACATACTTGCTCTATTTCCCCACCCCTGTCCTTTGTCCCGCCACATCTCTAGCCCATTCTCAAATGACATGGTTCTTGTTTAAAATCAACGACTCTTGATAGTAATTCTGAAGCCTGACAACGCCTTGTGTAAGGAAGTCTCTGTTAGTACCTCTCTCCTAAATCTTCATTTAATCTCAGCTCTGATTTTTACCGTGTGTTCATCGACAATTGGAATGATTTAACTATAATGGATTTTTAAAAAAACTTTCATCAATAATTGTTCCTCATACTTTGCATAATGTTGTATGTTAGGAGTCATGGACTGAAGACTCAATCCAAAAATATACTGTGTAATAATCTGGTCGGAGGTTACAATGCAGCAGCGATTCGAGAAGCTGTGCTCTGAGAAGATTGTAAGTGGAAGCTCTGTCTAGATCTTGTTTACATACAATTACGTCATGAAATTTTATCCTCATTGGTCTATTTTGCCCCCAAGCATTTCGAAATGCAATTAAAAAAACTTGGGACTTTGTACAATATAATTTGGTTCTGCTCAGAAGGATGCACGAATCTTAGGTACCTAACTGCGAAAGGAAGTCAAACGCTTACGTTAGAAGTATAGCGACTTCGTCGCAACATAAATTTTTCACAAAGTTGGGCCCTGCAAAGCATAATTCTGTAGTGAGTTAACAAGGTGTAGAGCTGGATGAACACAGCAGGCCAAGCAGCATCAGAGGAGCCGGAAGGCTGACGTTTCGGGCCTAAACCCTTCTTCCTGCTCCTGTGATGCCGCTTGGCCTGCTGTGTTCATCCAGCTCTACACCTTGTTATCTCAGATTCTCCAGCATCTGCAGTTCCTGCTATCTCTGAAATAATTCTGTAGTGCCTGGGTTTGAAAGTTTTAAATAATGTGGATGTATTGTGCAGACTGGGCTTATACTATCTTGAATAAAGGTTATTAAGGAAATATTTACTTGAGGTGGTTAAGGTGATTTAAGGATTCGGTCAGATCGATAGAAGAAAATTATTTTCTATGGTGGGGAAGGGCGGAACAAAAGGCGCAGCCTTAAAATTAGAGACAGGCTAGATCAGGTGTGATGTCAGGAAACACTTCTCCACTGAAAGGGAAGTGGAAATCTGGAGAATCTCTTAGCAAAATTTGTTGAGTTTGGGAACCAATTGAAAAATTCAAAACACATCATAGTTTTTTTTGTGATAACAAGCATGGGGCTGGATGAACACAGCAGGTCAAGCAGCATCATAGGAGCAGGAAAACTTGACGTTTCGGCCCTAAACCCTTCATAGGCTACACGTGGTCATGAAACCAAAGCAGGGAGCTGGCGATAAAATGCAGCGAATACCTAACTGGAGGAATGGGACAGGCTCCTGGGGATAGATAAAATCCGCCCAGTTCCAATGATCTAAATTGTGTTCATGTAAAAGATTCCTCTTCAATAGCCACAAGACTCAGAGAGAGTGTAGTGAAGATTTGTCAGAATGAGGAATTTCAGTGATAGTCCTCCTTAGAGCAGGGAATATTGGAGGAGAGTTTACTTACAGGTGTTAAAAGAATTTTGGAATGTCAGAGACCAGGGCACACCGATTTAAGCTCTTTGCAGAAGATCCGAAGGGAAGATGGGGAGAATTCATTTTATGCAGTGCTCTGATTCAATGAGGAAGCAGAGTCAAGAATAAATTTCAAACAGGAATTGGATACATACTTGAAAATAAAAAAAAACAATTGCCCGTCCTACAAATCTACTACTTAAAGAACATTCCAATCTTGTCAGACATCATTCTGCATCCGCCTGTGCAACTAATCAGAAAATTACTTTAGAGATCAACTTTAGTTGAAGCAAATCCCATCTCATAAAAAAAAGTTCCCAACAGCGCAGCCTGTTTGTAACCTCCCATTCTCAGATGCTGTGAGAGTGGACTGACCGTGCGCTCGGACCTGTACACCGGTGACGATGAGCAGACAAGCGATCCTCAGGACGAGGAGGAAGTGTGGGTGAGAGAGTGGAACCATCGCCGGGAGAATGGCACGACGGAGAGCAACAGAGAGTAAATCAAACGGGGCTGGACAGGACAGATCCGTTCACGCACCCCCCCAAGGGGCAGAGAGAGAGCTCTCAGCAGGTGAATAGTCCACCGAAACCACACCAAGGTCAGGCGAACAGAGCCACAGCGAGCACTGAAAGTGGCTGGCAAGTTCCGTGGCGGTTTTATCCACACGATTTGTTACAGGGAGGGTAAATGTTGGAATGATGTGAAAACTAACACCGCTCCGACAATAAACAGGCGACCGATGGTATGAAGCTCGGGAGGAAACGAAGGAAAGTGAGCGAAGAGAAACAGAGAGTTTTAAAAAAAGGTCTCCAAGCTTGTAACGCCGTTCGACGAATAAACCCAAAGCCAGGAACAGGCAGCGCTGAGAATCTGATCCAATTCAGTCCAAGCGTCATTTGATTTCCGTTTTGTTCTCATGCTTTTTTTTTTTCCCCCTGCGGTCTCTCAGAGTTCCGTATACACATGGAAACTTGGGATTCAGGCTTGGGATGCAGAGATGTCCAAAAATGTCTGTTCCCCCAAGGGATTAGGGAGAGCCTCTTACAAAAGCAGCGCCTTGCATTTATGTAGCACCTTTAATATGGGAAAATGCTCCAAAGCCCCTGGTTGGAATATCTGCTGGCCTGCACTGGGCTCTAGTAAACAGCCGCCTCTATGCTATAAGGGATAACCAGAGTGATGACAAGAGGTTTACTGTCAATTCCTTTGACACTGTCAAATAAATACTCTAAAATAATAAACATGGTTTCCATTTACCCCAAGACGCCTCTCCATTTGCGGATGTTAGTTAAATTCACGGAAAAGCAAGCGAGTTTCTGGATTACTTTCACCTTGCTGCTTCTGGCTTTCAGACCCATTGCAAGAAACAGAAATTGTTCAGAAACTGACGAAGTAGCCAGACATGTGGAAAAAGTTCATTTTTAATCGCTGTATCCCCCTTTTGCCAGGGACTGCGCAGTATTGTTTGCTGCTGTCTGAGCAGCAAACATCAGCAAGAACGCAATACCCAAGCAGACTCATGGAGTAGGTCGTGTTTTATCAGCATTCGGGGAATAGACAGAAATTGAATGGGAATCTCCTAATACAAGGCACAACCTGGGGCTTCAGGTTTAGTGACAGCTCCTCAAACTAAGTGAAATGACTCAGAATAAATCGCAGTGTTTCCGCCTTATTGGAAATGACGGTGCCCTTATCGGCATTTGTCCACAGATAAATGTGTTAGACTGATGTACAATTGATGTACAATTACGGAATAATAACTTCTCGATCTGAATGTGCGACCATATCCGCAGAGCTCTTTAGCTGAACTGAATACAATGAAAGAGAGAACACTCTGCCCCGTGTGCAGGTCGATCACTCATCAGCAAATCGCTGCGAGATTTGATAGTTCCTACGAGAAAGGCGCCTGTCCCGTTTCTCTTACATTTTATGAAAAAGATATTCTATAATCTGGAGATTTCAGGACTGGGAGGAATGAGACTTCTGCTACTTTCTGCAACGAACTCACAACGGATCCATCAGATAACAGCTAAATATTCGAAACAAAAACAAAACAGAAATTGCTGGGAAAGTCTCAGCAGGTCCGGCAGCATCTGTGGAGAGAAAGCAGAGTTAACGTTTCAGGACCAATGACCCTTCTGAAGTTCTGAAGAATTGTTGATTCTGCTTTTTCTCCACAGATGCTGCCAGACCTCTGAGTAATTCCTGCAATTTCCGTTTTTGTTTCTGATTTCCAACATCCACAGTTCTTTGGTTTCTGGCTATGTATTCCGACTCTGGATTCCAGATTCAGTTCATTCTCCGACTCGGTCATAGGTTTTCAATTCTCTGTCTGGGGGAGTGGGGAGGATTAGGACTAGTTGGAATTACTCTTGGTGCTGCAACCAAATACATGAAAGCCATTAAATATTTATTTATTAAAAACCCAAAGAACTGCGGATGCTATAAATCAGGAACAAAAACAAAGTTGCTGGAAAATCTCATCAGTCTAGCATCATCTGTGAAGGAGAAAACAGGGTTAACGTTTCGGGTGCGGCGACTCTTCGTCAGGAATATTTATTTATGCTAGTTTCATCTTTCTGTTCTCTAAGGTGTCCTGGGACTAATGTTTACTTCTCAACCAACACCACACCAGCAGATTCCCTGTGAACTTGTTGCGCCGAACAGGCTGCGGCTTTCCCTTTATTAATAACAGTCACCACACTTCCAAAGTACTTCACAGACAGTGAAGGCCTAGAGTATTCCCAGATTATGAATGGTGCTACAGAAATACAAGTTCTAATTGACCATTTCCAAATCATTCTACATGGCTCATCCTACCATGCCCTCAGACATTTGCCAACTTTGTTGTGGTCGGTTTTTGAGCCAGTCTATTCGATCAGAGCAACTCATTGCACCGAGTTGGTCAGACCATTTTGTCAAATATAACTATTTTAATAATCTGCAGTGAATTAGTACTGCAAGAAAGGTTCTAGGGCAAGATGACTGGCTCCGTCAGAGAGGGTTGAATAACTTTTCGGGCAACTAGGTCCTTATTGTGAGATTACAGATGTAGTGACAATGAAGATAACACTTAATGAGATAACAGCAGGAGCTGGGAGATTTCACGGTCAACATGTACTGAAACATAAACAGAAAGAGCTGGAGAAACTCAGCAGGTCTGGCAGCATCTGTGGAGAGAGAAATAAATCTTTCCGGTCCAGTATGACTCTGCTTTGGAACTCCAGAACGTCTCTGGATTTTCTCCGCTTCTTTATGTTTTGTTTTAATTTCAGATTTCCAGCATCCGCATATTTTGTTTTTATTGTTATGTGTTAAAATACGGTGCAGCCAAAGTTTGAAAAATGTTGTTTTGAAATGTTTAATTTAGGTGCAAAACAGTAATGATAAACATGTATACAATTGGTTGCAATTACAGGTTATGTCTACGAGGCGCCCAGACGATTTGTCCACTTGTCCACAAAAGCGGGTCCGACCCATAGCACCGTGATCCCCACCATTGATCGGGTAAAGAACCAGGCCGTGAATCCACCCACAAAGGGTTTAGAGATCAAACCCCGTGCTGTTGACACACATAAAGGGTGGCAGAGTGGCTCAGTGGTTAGCACTGCTGCCCCACAGCACCAGGGACCTGGGTTCAATTCCACCCTCAGGCGCCTGTCTGTGTGGACTTTGCACATTCTCCCCGTGTCTATGTGGGTTTCCTCCCACAGTCCAAAGATGTGCAGGCTAGGTGGATTAGCCATGCTAAATTGCCTGCAGTGTTCAGGGGTGTGTAGATTAGGGGGATAGGTCTTGGTGGAATGCTCTGTGTGTCAGTGTGGACTTGTCAGACCAAAGGGCCTGTTTCCACACTCTAGGGATTCTATGATATTGGATCTTTTCAGCCAATAAAGCCGCAGGCAACATACATTCTATGCCTGGAGCTATGGATAGTACTGGTTGAGGCTCCAATACCTCATGGGTCTCCAACACTTACTGTCTGCCACTGGCATATTAGAGTATAGGAACAGAATTAGGCCATTCAGTCCATCAAGTCTGCTCCACCATTTGATTATGTCTGATACGTTTCTCAAACCCTTTCTCCCACTTTCATCCCCTTACTAATCAATGTTAGAAGGAACCCCAGAACCTTGTCATTCAAAGGTATGTGTTCTCCGTTTCTTCCAGTTGGGATGTTAGTGAGAATGTTATGTTCATGCCTGCTCATCGCTAAGAATGTCGAGATGATTTTAAAATACATCGAGGATAATTGAAAGAGGGAATTTGTTACAACAAGGAGTGGCTGGGGCAGATACTGCTGCATTGTTTTTCAAATTGATAAACGTTTGAAACAAAGAGAGAGACAGAGGGAAATAGGCTTATGGGGAAAGTGTGAGCCAGTAGGATTAAATTGCAGTGGAGCCAAGGTATTGATGATTTAATTCCAGAGTCATGGAAAAGGTGAATGTGAAATAGCTACCACGGAGATATTTAAGAGAACAATGGATAGTATATGGAAAAGACTATTTCATACAAAGGATTTGGGTTGATGATCTTATTGACAGAGCATTTAAGCTGACTAAACATGCACAGGGCATAGTAAGTATGACATTATTGATATCATTGAAAGAGTGCCTCTGCTTCTATCCATTGCATTACTTCCATGTGAAGTCATGTTTTGTTCTGGTAAACACTTGATTCAGAAGTTCTACAGTATGATTATATCATCCAGCAATGAAGAATTCTGGAGTTACTCCAATCCTTGTTGCCCTGAAACAGCTCACTAAACACATACCTAAAATTGACATCCACCCACCATAATTCCTGTCTTTAATGCAACATAAGCAATAGGAGCATAAATAAACTATATAGCCTTTAGATGCTGCACCATTGTTCAATACTAACATGACCGATTTTTGGCATCAGGTCCAACTTCTCTCTGAAGTAGATAAGCATTTATACAAAATAGGAGCAAAAGTACACCATTTGGCTCCTCGATCAATAAGATCGGAGCTAATCTGTTCGTATTTCAAATTCCATATTCTCATCTATCCCCAATAACCTTTGTCATAGAATCATATAATACAAAAGAGGGCCTTTGGCCCATTGAGTCTGCACTCAATGGGTGACAAAATAAACTAATCTAAATCTAAACTAGTCCCACTTTGCAGCACTTGGCCAGTGACCTTGAATGTTAGGACATTTCATTTCCCTCAATCCTGTGTGAATTTATATACCTTTACCTTTAAAATATTAATGACCCAACTTCCACTGCTTTTTGAGGCTGAGCATTCCAAAATGATTTCCTCACATTTGGGTTAATAACTTGAACGAGCTAACCTGATTGTTAGTTAATATTTTAATGTTTTATGAATTGAACAAGCTCAGCACACGAACTCCACTGTTCAGTTTAATATTGCTCAAGTAACCGGCTACCCAGTTAAATTGAATGAGTCGCAAAGAAAAGTAAAGGTCATCCCTATCCATTTTGTTGATTTCAAAGACCATGAAGTTTATGTCCTCTTTTTGCCCTGCATCCTTCAATAACAGTCTAACAAAAATATTGATCACTTTATTGACTTGTAGAACTTATTCCATTTCCACTGTTGGATTAAAGTTCATATTCACCATCCCATCTTTGCTAAACTCTCATCAAATCACAAATCTAAACTAGTCCCACTTTGCAGCACTAGGCCCATGGTCTTGAATGTCAGGACATTTCATTTCTCTCAATCCCGTGTGAATTTATATACCTTTGCCTTTAAAATATTTAATAACCAAACTTCCACAGCTTTTCTTTCTACTCCTTTCAAGACCTGGACAATTCCTTCCTTTCAAACTCCTCACAATATTCTAGATAATGAGGAACAATCTTGCTCTTTCCCTGCCTCAAAACTGCTATTTTTTAATCAAAGACCACTTATTGCATCATCATCTCCCAACTTAATTCCAATACCTCCCGTAATAATTCTACCATTCTCTGAGCATGGAGGGCACCCTGGACAAAGATAAAGATGACATTCTCTGAGATTCTGCTATGGTGCATTATTCATCCAAACCTTTCTGAGGTGCTCAACATAGTTGATCATGCCACTTCTCCAGTATATCTACAACTTCTCTGTATAGAATAGTTCCACTGTTGCCCAGACATTCAAAGCAAAGGCATCATTATTAATATCTATTTCATATTAACATCTTGTTCATTACCAAAACATTTTACTTCTACAATATCATTCTTTTTCCATCTTGCTGTTTCAAAATGCCACCAAAATCCTTATCCATGTTTACATACTTTTAAAGTCAATCCCAACTGCACATACTTACTGATTTCACTTTCTGTATCTCTATAATGTATCTAAACTTTAGTTGCTTATATCTTGGTTTACACAAGGTAAGAGTTGTCAAACATTCCAGTCTTCACCAGTTGCCCAAGACGTTAAATTTAAAACCACTTTTACTTTTCTCCGAAACCTTTCTCCACCTCTGTCTTCTCAAAATCCTTCTTTATCATTTTGGACATGTACCCCTCACTTCACCTCAATGTTACATTTCAGTGCCTTTATCCAGATTTCCCTATCCCCCTTCTCCTCTTTCTACTTTAAAGCACACCTGGCTCTGTCTCAAAGCACTATGATCTTCTGTCCTACTAATAGAGTAGTTCTTCCACTTCATTGCCCCTGTAAAATATGTTGGACCAAACAATACTACTCTTCCTCAAATATCAGGCACTAATAGTACCCATTGCAGAAGTTCCTTGTCTCATAGTTGACACGTTGCCTATTTCATAATGTCCCCACAAATTCCATACTGCTTTCTCTACAGTGTGATTACTTAATTAGTCATATATCTATTTTCTGTAACCTAATAAGAACTGAAATTAATTTGGCATCTTTAACATAGCTGAATATCCAATGTGTTTCTTAGGTGCAGACTGAAAATTAGAGGGGGTTTGTTAGCTAAGCTGAAAGGCTGGTGAGTCATGCCAACTGTGTGAGTTCAATTCCAGAACTGGCTGATGTTACCATGGAGACCTTTCCTTAACCTATCCCCTTGCCTGACATGTGCTAACCACCAATCATCTCTCTTTGATGAGTGAGCAGCCCTCTGGTCTGGTAAGACTATGGCAACTTTAACTATTTTACAGAAAATTAAGGGTTAGTTAAAAAGAATAACTTAAAAAAGTTTCAAATAGATGAGTCCTAAATTGAAGAGATGTTTATAGCATTTGAGAGAATTCAATAAAAACTGAAAGAACTTTGGATGCTGTAAATTAGGAACAAAAACAAAATTGCTAGTAAAGCTCAGCAGGGCTGGCAGCATCTGTGAAGAAAAAACAGAGTTAACATTTTGGGTTCAGTGTCCAGAGGTTCGCCAGTTCTGCAGAAGGGTCACCGAACCTGAAACGTTAACTCTGTTTTTCTCTTCACAGATGCTGCCAGACCTGCTGAGCTTTTCCAGCAACTTTGTTTTTGTGTTGTTGTTGAGAGAATTCAACTTACGTAGCTGAAGATGTAGTTACCAGTGGCAGGTCTAAGAGAGAGCAATGCACAAGTAGCCAGAATGAACCTGTGGTCAAGTGAACTTCAGAAAGGATATGTTCCACTCCAGTGAGTGTGTGACTAAGATTAGTGTGAGTTAGCATTGTCTACAGATATCATTGGATAGACCCTTTTGAACCTGACTAGAACATTTTGAACAATAGCTGATAACACTTATAGCTTTTTTTTTTGCAAAGGAGCAATGAATCAGTAATGTAGAAAATCACGCAGACAAGAGATTTACAATCCATGGAATGTGGTATTACCATGATAACTGAAAGCAAAAGCTAGCATATGTCCAATGATTGTGACCTAAAATAAGGTTATTTGTTTAATAGTACTCATGTCAGCTTCTTACTTTCTTTGCTCAGAAGACTACACTTCATGTTCAGTGGTAAGGAGGGCAGTGCCAAGTACTGAATAAGCAACAAATTTAAAAATACATTGAACCTGTATTTGCATTTGTTGTATAAATGCTTTGGAAACGAAAAATACATGCAATTTGACATTTATTTTGTATTAAGTTCATACTTAGTAATGCATGATTGTTTTTGCATCATTTTACATATAATCTCAACTGAAAGCATATGTCTAATATGCTCTTTAATAAAAGGCTCTTGTATGTTCAAACTTAGCAGTTAATACTCTCTTGTTCTCCAGGAAAGTGAGTTTTGGGCTAGATTTCAACTTTAAATGGAAGTTAAAATGATCCTGTGTGCTGCCCTGTTCAGAGTTTCGATCACACATTTCTTGCAATTAACCAAAGTAGTGGCTAGAGAAGGGAGTATACTTATTCTAAACAGTCAATATATCAAGAACTTTCTCTGTGCTACCAGTTAAATAAAGTGAGTAATGAAGCAGACCTGTCTCCTGACACATGTCCGGTCATACTGTACATTTAGTGCAGTAATTTTGGTGCAGTGCAATATTTTCCACTGCATGATACCAAAATGCCTTGAGTTTTTGTGTTATCTTTGTGTTTCAATTGAAGTACAACCAAATATGAAAACTCAATTTAAAAATGCCTCTGATCTCCCATTTTTAAGCTTTGGGGTGAATGAGGATAAGTTGAAAAGCCCGCTTCATTTAGTTTTCTTGAGGGAGGGAAGTCACAATCATTTTAATAAATATGCATAAATTTTAAAAATTACTTTGATGGGCTGAATGGCCTCTATTTGTGCTGCAATTACTCGATGTTATTTCTTAGTAACAAAATTATAGATACCTTTTCACTCTAAAGTAATTGGATTGCTAGAAGAAGGAACAAGAGTAAACCAGAAAAGTTGGATTTAGGTCGCAATGAGGCTGATATTGAATGATAATCCCAGTTAGTAAGCTTTTTGCCACTCACTGGTGAGAATCATATTTTGACATCTGGTATTTTGTTGGAAATTTTGACTTGTTGCTCCTGATGTTGAAAATAGCTTTGCTGGACTTCTCATGAGATTCTCCCAAATTTCACATCATAGCCCATATCATTTGGGGTTGAGAAGATTCTGCCCAGAATTTTGCTGTTGAAAATCTATTTAGGAAGCCCAAATAGAGGCTTGGTTGAAATTTTAAACACTCATCTAGTTGGTGTTATGAGCTCAAGCATCAAATAACATTTCTTTTAAGTAGGATGAATCCAAAATTCTCATAATTTATTAACAGAATGATGCCACATGATTCAATGGGTTAAAACAACAGAATTTTGCTTATGTAAGAATCAAAAGAAGCAAATAATAAATACTGAGAAAGTGGGAACTGCTGATGCTGGAGAATCTGAGATAACAAGATGTAGAGCTGGATGAACACAGCAGGCCAAGCGGCATCAGAGGAGCAGGAAAGCTGACGTTTCGGATCTGGACCCTTCTTCAGAAA
>JAHRHZ010000076.1:15383951-15399567 GCA_024137785.1 Ginglymostoma cirratum | reverse complement strand
CCATTTCTGAAGAAGGGTCCAGACCCAAAACGTCAGCTTTCCTGCTCCTCTGATGCCGCTTGGCCTGCTGTATTCATCCGGCTCTACACCTAGTTATCTCAAATACTAAAAACTGTCTAGGTTAATCACCCAATCTCATAAAACCAACGTCAATATTAGTTGAACATGATTTGTCAGGCAAATAGCACTTGATTATGAGCTATAAATTACTAATTGAGTTGTAGATACAACTAAGACAGATCCTATGAATTGACTAAGTAGTCTACCCAGTGTACAGATATTCAAACTCAATTGAAAAGTCCTTCAAAACCTTTTCCTTCTTACAAAGAATTTTAGCTACTCTTCTTCTAGGATGTATCTTGACTCCCAGCCAATAGGAGGGCAAAACTAATCGGAATTCCATAGGTATGTTCTTCACCAAAAATGCTCCCTCTTTTGCAGAACCTCCTCATCTTGGTTTTAGATCTATGAATGCAATCATCAAGTCATGGAAACAGGTGCAACAACAATGTATTTGCTCATTTTAGTCTGGATCTGGTCTTTGAGTTCTTTAGCTTGCCAATGCTATACCACTGGACTCATCAACTTCTGACCTTACAGTTAACTATTTTCTTCTACATGTTTCACCTAGTTTTATTCTCCCTAGACACTTTGGTTCCCATTCACAGTTTCATTTAAGGAAACTGGACAGGATGAAGTGAATTTTTTTTCTTGGCTTTCCCATTTACAATTAGGATCTGTCTAAAAAATACACATTTTGAAACTACAGATTCCATCACGAGAAAATAGAGTTTGATGTGCGTGCATGCATTTTTAACGATGTAAATTTCCTGTAAGAGTTGTGAATGTAAGCATGTAGTCCAGTAAATAAATCATATCTGAATACATACAGAAAATTAAATAAATCAAACCCATGGAATATACAAATACATGAATCAGATCTTGGTGCTCATGACAACCAAATAAATCAGATCTTGGAGTGTTGTGATACAAAAATAGACATGCTGTTTCATAATTACTAACTTGGTTATCTTAATGCCTGCTGTAAGATAGTCACAGTCTCAAAAACCTAAGGCTATGCAGTTGATACTATGTACATTTAATAAAAGCAAGAAGTTTCACAAGTAAAAAGACAGGCTAATATTTTGTTTTAATTTTTTGATTAAGTAATTTTCTTCCGATACACAAAACTTTATCTTGTGTTTGCATATACTTCTACATAGAAAACTGAGTCTTCTTTGTAGAAAAGCAAGACATAGCAAATGTTGTAAACTGGAAACAGAAAAAAAGTGAATATTTTTAAATACCCGGAAGCTGGCATCTGTGGAAAAAGAAACAGAGTTAAAGTTTCAGATCATTGATTTTTCATTAGAACTGTTGAGTACAGTATTTCCAGCATTTTCTATTTTGTTCTTCCTTCCACAAACCATCTGAGTTAATGCACCTAGGTTTAACAACTGACCCCAAATCACTGGACATGCTGATCAAATTTTCACATCCCCTCCTAAAGAAGAAAAATACTGCAATTCTATACCAATTTCTACAGATTAAAGTGCTTGGTCCAATTATTTTACAGGTTAGAGTTTAGAGATGGCAAAAGCTTCAGCAATTCACAAATGTTCAAAACTCAACAGGGCTTGAATTTGACTGCGCCGAGTAAAAATAAGCAGCTTAGAAAAGCCTCCCTAATTAAGCCAGAAAAGTAATAGAATAGTTTAATGTAATGGTTAAGGTCGGTTCTATAAACTAAACCTAGAAAATTAGACATTGCAGTGATTTTCATATCTGTCAAAGATCAGAAAGCAGTGAAAGGGGTAAGGAGAGGGGAAGGGCATTGTTTTGCCTGTCCAATGACATTGGCGGAAAATCAGATTGATATTCCTTGTTTGTCTCTGTAAAGCTGGCCTTGTGCATCACCTGAGCTAAATCTCACAATGTGTCAAGAGAGATGGCAGGAAATTTTTAAGCGTAAAAGGCAGAGGTGGCAGTTAGGGCAGTGGTATGCTTCTCCTGCCAGATGTGGGAAATCAGGGAGCAGTCTAGTGTCCCTGACAACTTTATCTGCAGGAAGTGTGACCAGCTGCAACTCCTCACAAGACTGTGTGGTTTGGTTGGAGAAGTAGCTGGACACACTGCGGTGCGTACGGGGGCAGAGAGAGTGATAGATTCTAGCTCTAGAGAGGTGGTTATACCACAGGTCCAGGCAAATAGGTGGGTGACCGCCAGGAGAGCTAGGCAGGTAGTTCAGGAGCCTCCTGTGGCTGTTCCCCTTTCAAACAGGTATACCATTTTGGATACTGTTGGGGGGGATAGTCTCTCAGGAGATAGTACTAGCAGTAGCCGGACCAGTGACACCACAACTGGTTCTGCTGAAGAGCAGGGTGGGGCAAAGTCAAGGTGAGTGATAGTAGTAGGTGACTCGATAGTCAGGGGCACAGATAGGCATTTCTGTAGCCATGAACGAGACTCTAGGATGGTGTGTTCCTTCCCTGGTGCCAGGGTCCTTGATGTCTCTGTGTGGGTACAGGACATCCTGAAGTGGGAGGATAAAAAGCCAGAAGGCATTGTTCATATTGGCACAAATGACATAGGTAAGAAGAGGGAAGCGGTGCTGCAAAGACAATTCAGGGAGTTAGGTAGGGGGCTAAAACGCTGGACTACTAGGGCAGTAATCTCAGGATTACTACCTGCGCTACAGACTAGTGAGGCTAGGAACAGGGAGACAGTGCAGTTGAACACATGGCTACAGAGCTGGTGTAGGAGGGAGGGCTTTAGATATATAGTTCATTGGGATGTCTTCTGGGGAATGTGGGACCTGTACAGGAAGGACGGCTTGCACCTGTATTGGAGGGGCAACAATATCCTGGGCGGAAGGATTGCTACAGCTCTTTGGGAGTGTTTAAACTAGTGTGGCAGGGGTGCGGGAACCGGAAAAACAGGCCAGTAAGTGCAGGGACTGGGGACAAAAGAGTGGCAGAGATATGCTTAGCACAGGGTAAGAGCAGGCACAGGGAAGTCACGGGGCTCAGATGGACTGGAAGACTGGAGGACTGGAAAACATTTACTTCAGTGCAAGAAGTATAGCAGGTGAACCAGATGAGCCAAGCGTGGATTACTGCATGGAATTATGATGTTATTGCTATTACAGAGACATAGTTAAAGGAGGGACAGTACAGGCAGCTTAACATTCTGGGATATCACTGTTTTAGATGAGTCAGAAAAGAAACAAAAAGGGGTGGGGGAGTTGCATTGTTGATTAAGGATCAGATCACAGCTGTGTTGGGGAGGTCACATTGAAGGGATCTTGCAGTGAGGCATTATGGGTAGAGCTCAGGAATAGGAAGAGTGAAATCACAATGTTGGGAGTTTTCTATAGACCTGCCAACAGCCCACGGGAGACAGAGGAGCAGATATGTAGTCAGATTCTGGAAAAGTGTGAAAAGAGCAGGGCAGTTGTAGTAGGTGACTTCGACTTTCCTCTTATTGACTGGAAATCCCTTCCAGCCAGGGGCTCGGATGGAGAGCAATTTGTTAGTTGTATCCAGGAGTGCTTTTTGAGGCAGTATGTTGACAATCCAACCAGAGAGGAGGCCATATTAGACTTAGTCCTAGAGAATGAGCCAGAACAGGTGATTGATGTTTCAGTAGGGGAGCATTTTGGGCTTAGTGACCATACCTCCATAAGATTTCGTGTAGTCATGGAAAAGGACACAAGTGGCCTTTGGGTAAGAATGCTTAATTGGGCAAGAGCCAATTACACCCAAATTAGACAGGAACAGGAGAATGTGGATTAGAAGCAATTATTTGAGGGCAAATCTACCTCTGGCATGTGGGAGGCTTTTAAAGACCACGTGACTAAAGTGCAGGACATGCACGTCCCTGCAAAATTAAAGGATAGGAATTTCAGGATTCAGGAATCATCGAAGACAAGGGAAATGGTAAGGTTAGTCAAAAGAAAAAAGGAAGCATACGACAAGGCGAGGCAGCTACAAACTGACGAAGACCTGGAGCAGTACAGAGAAATTTGAAAGGAACTTACATGCGCAATTAGGAAGGCAAAAAGGGGCCATGAAATGTCTTTAGCAAACAGGGTCAAGGAGAATCCCAAGGCTTTTTACGCATATGTTAAGAGAAAGAGGGTAACAAGGGAAAGAGTAGGCCCACTCAAGGATGAAGGAGGGAAGTTATACGTAGATCTACAGGATGGGGGGAAGATCTGAATGAGTATTTTGTATCAATTTTCACCAAGGAGAAGGACATGACTAATGTTGATGTCAGGGATGAGCGTGTGAATACTCTTGAGAATGTCAACGTATTGAAAGAGGAAGTTTTGGGAATCCTAAATTGCATTAAGATAGACAAGTCCCCAAGACCAGATGGAATCTACCCCAGGTTACTCAGAGAGGCAAGGGAGGAAATAACTGGGGCATTGGCAGATATCTTCACATCCTTGTTGACCACGGGTGAAATTCCAGAGGACTGGAGATTAGTAAATGTTGTTCCCTTGTTTAAGAAAGGATGCAGGGACAATCCAGGAAACTACAGGTGAGATTGATGTCTTTGGCGGGGAAGCTCTTGGAGAAGATAATGGGGGACAAGATATATGCGCATTTGGAGGAAAATGGACTAGTTAATGACAGGCAGCATGGTTGTGTCCAGGGAAGGTCATGTCCCACCAACCTGATTGAATTATTTGAAGAGGTAACGAGGATAATTGATGAGGGAAGAGCTGTGTATGTAGTTTATATGGACTTTAGTAAGGCATTTGATAAAGTCCCACAAGGCAGGTTGTCACAAAAACTAAAATCACAGGGGATTTGGGGTGGCCTGGCTAGGTGGATAGAAAACTGTCTTGGTCATAGAAGACAGAAGGTAGCAGTGGATGTTTTTCAGAATGGAGACCGGTAACTAGCGGTGTTCCACAGGGGTCAGCCTTAGGTCCTTTGTTGTTTGTAGTATATATAAATGATTTGGAAGAAAATGTGGGTGGTCTGATAAATAATATTGCTGATGACATGACGACTGGTGGAGTTGCTAATAGTGCCAACGATTGTGAAAGTATACAACAGGATATAGATAGACTGGTGACTTGGGCACAGAAACGGCAGATGGAGTTTAATAAAGACAAATGTGGGGTGATGCATTTTGGAAGATCAAATTTAGGTGTGAATTATATTGTAAATGGCAGAACCCTTAGGAACAGTGACATTCAGACGGATCTGGGTGTGCAGGTCCGCAGTTCCCTGAAAGTTGGAACAGAGGTGGCCAAAGTGATTAAGAAGGCATATGGCATGCTTGTCTTCATCACCCGGGGCATGGAGTACGAAAGTTGGCGAACCATGTTGCAGTGATATAAAACCCTCGTGAGGCCGCATTTGAAGTATTGCGTGCAGTTTTGGAAACTACACTACCAGAATGATATGGAAACTTTTGAGAGAGTACAGAGAAAGTTCACCAGAATGTTGCCTGGTCTCCAGGGCATTGACTATTGAGGAAAGGTTAAAAAGACTAGGACTGTTTTCACTGGAAAGATGGTGGCTGAGAGCAGACCTGATAGAAGTCTACAAAATTATGAGTGGCATAGGTAGGGTGGATAGTCAGAGGCTTTTTCCCTGGGTTGAAATTTAAATTACAAGGGGGCACAGGTTCAAGGTCAGAGGGGGAAAGTTTAAGGGAGATGAGCGAGGGAAGTTTTTCACACAAAGAGTGGTAGCAGCCTGGAATGCACTCCCAGAAGACGTGGTGGAAGTGGGCACATTGAAGACATTTAAGAGGCACCTAGATGGTTACATGAATAGGGAGGGAACAGAGGGATATGGATCGAAAAATGGTAAGTTTGTTTTTAGATTAATTAGGGCATGAAGGTCGGCACAGCCTTGGAGGGCCGAAGGGCCTGTTCCTGTTCTGTACTTCTTCACTTGTTCATTTGTTTGTTTGAAATACAATACAGCAGCATCTTAAAAGCCAGTGTGGAAATGAAAGAGTGACAAGGACTCACAAGCTGAGAAGTTTGTGGAGCATTCATCGCGGCAAACAGATAAAATAACTGAATCCCCCAAAACTCATTTTGATTTACTCCAATATAGAAGCAAATTAGAATCCAACAGTTCCTGTGCTTTTTCAGGCTTTTTATGTGGAAAGCAGTAATTCTTTTTTGCAATACCCAAATCCCTGGTTGATCCTTCAAATTAATACCTGCTTTGAATATTGAATTAATCAAGTTCCTGTTACATCCTCATGACATCCAGAGTTCTTTACAAATACCTAAGTACTGGAAGTGAAATCTCTGTTGTGACATAGGGAAATGGGATAGCTATTTTTAGTCACAGCAAATTTCCATAAACAGTCATAACGTTAATGATCAAATCATCTGTTTTAGATATTGGTTGAGGGATAATATTCACCCTCAGAGAACACTTTTGTTTTTCCTCTAAGAGTGTTACCTTATCTGAAAGAGGGCACGTCGGTTAGGCTGCATTTCCTCGATACTGTATCGAAAAGTCAGCCTTAAAGCATGCGGTAGATTTGTAAAAACAGTCTTCTGACTAGAACCGTGAGAGCTATATACTGAATCAGAATGAGACCATGGAAGATGTACAGTAAATTCTACATTCTCATTCTGATGCCGCCTTGTTTGGAGTTAGTGGGGATAATGCACAAACTGGAATTTTTATTTATACAACTAAATCTTCTTCATTTATTAGATGGAAAACCAAATCAAAGGTATCCATTCCCATTACAGGCATATTCATTCATCACCCAAAGTTTCTTGCAACAAAAGTTTTTGCAGGAAAGTTATCTTCATTTTAAAATTTGTTTTAGTCTCTGAACCAGTGGTCGGGAGATTGAAGACACCTAGGGAAATCCACCACATACATTACATTTTCTCTCATTAAAATTAGCTCAACGGTAAAATAAAAGTTGACTGCTGTTTTGAGCACTTAATTTGCTTTGAAACAATCGTGGACTTCATGCTCGCAAGGATCTGTGGTGTTTGGTCAGACAGGCAGAGTAACACATGCAGGCAGTCTGTCAATGAAAGCTTGCAGCTGACAATTTGATAGAAAGAAGTAATGGTGAAGTCTGGAGCCTGTAATGGTTAAACACTATGCCCTGCCCTTATTGCCTTTCAAGAACCACACTTTGCTCAGAGCTCTCTGCACAATCACTGCTGTGTCCTTGCTATTCCCCTATGGAATGTCAAGCATAGTCTTATATGGAATTACATGGAGTACAGTATACTACTGCACTGTAAGTCATTACAGGAAGGAGTTCAAATCTCACCTTGGCGATAGGATGAAGTGGAGGGGGGAGTTGGGAGTTTTAAATTCAATTAATTAAATAAATCTCAAATAAAACACTATTATCATAACAGTGACAATGAACATATCAGTCTGTTATAAAAACACATGTAATTCATTAATGTAATTTAAGGAAGGGATTCTGCTGTCACTATGTACATTTGACACCAGTCTCACAGCAATGTGGTTGACTTTTAATGAGAAACTCAGTTGTTCAAGAAGGTGGCTGAACATCACTTCCTCAAAGGCAAATAGGTGTGTCCAGCAAATGCCAACTTTACAGGCAACATCCATATTATGTTAATGAATTATACAATACCAGCATAAACAAGCTCCATACCTGCCAAACTAGTCATAGCCACTGTTTCTAAAACCAATGAACCTCTTCCAGCTCCTCTACATTACACCCCATCAGCATGTCATCCAATTTCTTTCTTTTTCACGTTTCTATCAATATTTCCCTTTAAATGCATCCCCTCAAATACTCCATGTGGTAGCATGTTTCACATTCTCATCACCCAAGTTTCTCCTGAATTCCTGATTGAATTTATGATCATATTAATCGCCTGTCATTTTGGTGTCTTTCTCACCTCAAGTTTAAATATCTTTATGCTCACATAAGAATGCAAGACACAACTCTTGGGATCTCAGTGGGAGCTCATCTGCATTGACCTTTTTATTCCTTGTTTCCCACAATTTTCCTTAAAATATTATCAAGTGAAATCCATTTCTCTCTTCAACAAAAGCACATTATGTCAGGTTGGAAATTGTCTGTTTAGATTTCTCTCCCCTGTTAAAAGTTCTTCGAAACAAAGCTTTGTTCCCTGCTTTAAAACATTCTCAAGGCTTATCATTTCATTTCTAAATCATACTTTGTGTGTTATCCAGTTTGTCATGTCTAAACACCGTGGGGTAGACACTATTTTGAGATGCAAACTGCCTCAGCTTCATTGAAGGTTGGAACTTCAGGTGTTTTGCTTAGCTTTACATTTCATTGAAATATGAAATCTGAGCAGCAGAGGCCATTACTTCAGCCTATCTGGTAACATTTGTGGAGGGATAAACCAAATTAATGTTTCTTGAAGAAGAGTCATATCAGAAATGAAACATTGACTGTTTCTTTCTAATTGGGTGTGCTGAGGTAAAAAAGGCAAAATACCATGGCTGCTGGAAATCTGAAAGAAACACAGAAAGTTTTGTTTATCAATCATCGATTAGATGATTATTTAAATCGTAACACATTGGGGAAAAGGCAGGAGAGTAGCACTATATCAATGTGCTCAGAGAGCTGGTGCAGACAAAATGGGCCCAATGGTCTTCTGTTGCATCATTACACTTCTGTGCTTCTGAAATCCCTACAGAAAAGTCAATAAGGAATGAAACCAATTAACCACCTGGTTTTGACTTAGGCAGCAGACGTGACAACAATAAATCTAGCCCTCTTACAGCGACATAGGAACAGATATAGGCCATTCAACCAGTTGAACCTTCTGTGCTATTTAATGCAATTATGGTTGGTCAAATCCACAATTTCAATGTGTGGATAACATACAACAGATTATCCCCCGAACCTTTCACACCAATGATAGTCAAGCATGTATCAACATCTACTTTAAGAATGCTCAAGGACTATGCTTCCATAACCCTCTAGGGTAGAGAATGCCGAAGCTTTACCAACCTCTGAGTTAAAAAAAAGTTCTCATCTCCGTCCTAAATCCCGTCCGCCTTATTTTTCAATTGTGACTTCTGATTCCAGACTCCCCAGCCAAGGGAAAAGGGAAACATTTTATCTCCATCTACCCTGTTTACCCTTTGAAATATTTTGTAGGCTTCAATAAAATCATCACTTATTCTTTGAAACTCCAGATTGTACAGGTGCAGGTGTATAATTTCTCTTCATCGACAGTCCCACCATCCTGGGAACAAGGAATGATTAACATTCGTTGCACGCCCTCTGTGACAATAATATCTTTCCTCAGATAAAGAGACCAAAACAGCATGCAGTCCTTCTGGTGCAGTCTAACTAATCTGTTATACCATTGAAGCAATCTGCAAAGTCCTCCTTACTAACATCTGGAAATTTGTGCTAAATTTAGGAGAATGGGCCAATGGACTGGTCAAGCAACATCCTAACACTGTCATGCATGCTTATAGAATCATAACTTATAGGTAATGTCCTGATAACAATATCACCAGCCCTGGATTTGTTCTGACCCACTATCAGCACAGTGTCACTAGAAGTGGCAGCACATTGATGTGTCGTCAGGAAGGAATTTTATGGGAGTCTCCATCATTGATTTGGGAACCAATGATGTCTTATGGCATCAGGACAAATATGGGCAAGGAAATCTCACGCTGGTTACCACTTGCTGGCCCCCCACAGTTGATGAAGCAGTTTACATTCCTCCATGCTGAACACCACTTAGAAGAAATAGGGGCAGCATAGTGCCTCAGTGGTTAGCACAGCTGCCTCTCAGTGCCAGGGATTTGGGTTCGATTTCAACCTTGGGTGACTGTCTGTGGAGTTTGGAGTTTGAACATTTTCCCTGTGACTGCATGGTTTTCTGCTGGATGTTCCAGTTTCCTCCCACATTCCAAAGAAGTGCCGGTTAGGTGGGTTGCCCATGCCAAATTGCACTGTAGTGTTCAGGGATGCAAAGCCTGGGTGGGTTAGCCATGCAAAATGTGGCAATGGGGAATGGGGATTGGCTGGGGGAGTGCTGGCTCTGGGTGTTGGACAAACTCAATGGACTGACTGGCCTCTGTCCACACTGTCGGGATTCTCTGATTCTATAATTCTCTGTTACACTAAGATGGTGGCGACAAGGGCACTGAATGTATTCAGCAAGCTGATTGAGTCCGAAAGGACATAATGGATAGACTGGGTTATTCAGCCAGAGGAAGAAACCCACTTGACCTCATTCACTTCAATCTACATGTCTCAGAAACATCTGTCCGTGGCTGTGTTGATAGCAGTGATCGTTGTACTGACATTGTGGGAATAAAGTCCCATCAATGTGTTGTTCTGATCTATTGAATGGGACAAATGTTGAACTCAAAACTACACTCCCTGAACATGCTGTGGGCCATCAGCAACAGCAGAATTGTATTCAGTCACAATCTGTAACCTCATGTTACTGCTTCACAGGACATTGACTAGACTAATTTTGGGCTATTACATTCAATTCTGGTGTCCCTGCTGTGGGAAAGATCATAGAATTCCTACAATGCGGAAACAGGCCATTCGGCCCAACAAGTCCACACCACCCTCCGACTCCTGACTCATTCCCCAACCCCAGCATTTCCCCTTGTCTAACCCACCTAACCTAAACATCCCTGGACACTACAAGCAATTTAGCATGGCCAATCCACTGAACCTGCACATCTCAGGACTGTGAGAGGAAACTGGAGCACCCGGAGGAAACCCACTGGGTGCAAACTCCATACAAGACAGTTGCCCAAGGGTGGAATTGATCCCGGGTCCCTGGCGCTGTGAGGCAGCACTGCTAACCACTGAGCCACCATGCCACCCACAATGTTGTGAAACTTGAAAGGGTTCAGAAAGGAATTACAAGGATGTTTCCGGGATTGGAGGATTCAAGCTATAGGGAGACAGAGGCTGGATAGGCAGGAGCTATTTTGCCTGGAGAATTGATGTCTGAGGGATGACCTTATATAAGTTTATCAAATTATGAGGGGCACGGTTAGGATGAAGAGCCAAAGTCTTTTCCCCAGGGTGGGGGTGTCCAAAACTAGAGGGCATAGGTTTAAGGTGAGACGGAAAAGATTTACAAGGGACCTAATGGGCAATGCTTTCACACAGAGGGTGGTGTGTGTACGGAACGAGCTGCTACAGAAGATAGTAGAGGCAGGTACAATTACAAATTTAAAAGGCATCTGGATGGGTATACAAATAGGAAAGGTGCAGAGGGATATGGGCCAAATGCTGGCAAATGAGACTCGATTAATTCAGGATATCAGGTCAGAATGGGTGAATTGGACCAGAGGGTCTGTTTCTGTGCTGTACATCTCTATGTCTCTATAACTCTATGACTCATGGTCTGGAATATCTCCCATTCTACCAGTAACATCAAGCAGGGAGATAAATGGTGGTATAACATAAAGTACTGGAGAGTATGGTAAGGGCAGCACTAGGCATACCTAAAAATTATTCATCAGCCTGGTGAAACTAAGACTATTTGGATGTCAAATGCAAAGATAACATATGATCAACAGAGAGATATGATATCATGACCAGTGGGTCAGATATAAGCTCTTCAGGCCTGCCATATCCAGTTCTGAATGGTGATGGAAAACTAATCAACTAAGAGGAAGCAGAAGCTCCACAATGGTGATATGGGCGATCAGCAGGCTTGTCAGTGCAGGCTTGGAGAGCCAAAGGGCCTGTTCCTGTGCTGTAATTTTCTTTGTTCTTTGTTTGCTGTTAGCACATCAGTGCAAAGCACAAAAGTTTACAACCATCTTCTGCTAGAAGTGCCAAGTGGATGATTTATCTCAGCCTGTTCCTGAGGTCCTTAGCATCAGTTATGCCAGCTGTCAGCTAATTTTGATTCATTTCAAAAGGTATGACGAAATGGCTGAAGGCCCTGAATGCAGTAAATGGTACAGGCCACAACAACATTCCAATTATTGTTCTGAAGATGTGCTCAAGATCTAGCTGTGTATCTAGACAACTCACTACCACTTAAAAACAATTAGTGAAGGGCAATAAATGATGGCCTAGCCAGTGACCGCCTCCATCTGTGAAAAGAACAAAAAAAATTATTTGACGATACATACATTAAGATACAAATTTCTTATTAAATTCAAATTAAACATCAATTAGCTTGAATCTTATTGATAGTATTAATTATTCTTAGTTAAAATTATTTTTCTGTATAATTCCCTTAATTTGTTATCTTATCAATAACTTCATTCTTGTTGCATATAATTGCAATTCAACCAGTATAACCATACACATGAAATTCAGTAGAGCAGTCAAAAGCATGGTTGAAAAGATCACTCGCTCATAATGTTTTAATGGAAGTGGATAGACACAAAGTATTTTAGGCAGAAACTTGTGGAGTTGAAATCCAAGGCGATCTAAAAGTGCTTGTGGACTAGTATGAGGGTATGTGCAGGGAATTGTAAGAAGTACATACCAAGGTGTATATTGTTGCCAGTATTGGCATGATGGCCCAAATGGCCTCTCACAGTGATGTACCATTCTGTTATGTAAGTTCTTCAAACTTATTTTCTGTAGAAACTTCAATTAAAACAGATGTTGACCTGATTTTTTTCATTGAAAAGCTAATTGCTTTTTTTTATTCATTCACAGGATGAAGGCGTCACTGGCTAGGTAGCATTTATTGCCCATCCCTAATTGCCCAAGGGGTAGTTGAGAGTCAACCATATTGCTGTGTGTCTGGACGGCAGTTTACTTCCCTAAAGGACATTAGTGAACCAGACGGGTTTTTCCAACAATTGACAATGGATTCACAGTCATCATTGGACCCTTAATTCCAGATATTTTATTGAATTCAAATTCCACCATCTGCCATAGCAGGATTTGAAGCCAGGTCCCCAGAACTTTATCTGGTCTCTGGAGTAACAGCCCAGCAATAATACCATTAGGCCATCGCCTAATTGTTACCTGTTTAAAGTTCACTGATATACGTAAATCAATATGCTGTACCCCCATACCTCTGAACTATATTTACTAAACTGACAATTGCATTAAAGGTCAGTTTTAGATTGTCAGTTCAGTGCTTGCTGTATTTGAATTGGTTTATACTTCGCTGTTCACTGCTTAACAGGCAAAGACTAAAGATTACAAATACATGAGACATCGATAGCAGTGTAACATTTCCAGAGTTCAGAGCTGTCTGATTACCTCTTTCCTTAGAATATCAGCCATTTATTTACTCATCCCCGTTCATTTGCTTAAAAACATTTTGCATTTATGTAGCACCTTTAAAGTAATCAAATCCTCCAAGATGCTCAATTGGAACATTATCAAACAAGCTTGACACTGTCTATGAGAAAATTTGCGAACAGCTGACCAAAATTTTGGTCAAATGGGTAGGTTTTAAGAGGCATCGTAAAAGGAATGGTGAGGTAGAGAAATGGAGAGGCACTGATGTTTAGGGACGGAATTCCAGAGCTCAGAGCCTTGGCAGCCAATAGCTGAACAATTTAAATTTAGGGATGTGCAAGAGGTTAGAAGTTGAGAAAAGCTGAGATCTTGGAAGATTGGAAGGCTGGAAGAGGTTATAGAGTCAGAGTGGAGTGGTGCCATGGAAGGATTTGATAAGAGTTTTAAAATGAGACACAGAATATTTTACAATTCCTGTCACAACTTAGCGTCATCAATAAACTTCAATATTATTCATCCAACTTCAAAGTTTAAATTTGCCTGTGGTAAATTGTAAATTGTATTGATAAATATGATCATTTATGGGATTATAAAGAAAACATAAAACCTGATTGATGTTGTTGAAACTCAACTGGAATCACTAATGTCCTACACAGAAGGAAATTATTCAACATGACTTGGTGTGGCCTACATATCACTCTAGCCACATACTGTGTGCAATTACTGGCTTAATGGAAAGATAAAAAGATCAACATAAGCAAAAACAGAAATCGCTAGAGAAACTCAGCAGGTCTGGCATTAACTGTGGGAAAAAAGCAGAGTTAATGCTTCGGGTTCAGTGACCCTTCTTCAGAACTGAAGTCCTAATGAATAAAGCATTGATGAACCATCCACAACCTCATCACCTCAGGGGACCTCCCACCCACCACCTCCAACCTCATCGTTCCCCAACCCTGCACTGCCCGCTTCTATCTCCTTCCCAAAATCCACAAACCTGAATGTCCTGGTCGACCCATTGTCTCCACCTGCTCCTGCCCCACTGAACTTATCACCACCTACCTCAACTCCATTTTCTCCCCCTTAGTCCAGGAACTCCCTAATCTACATCCATGACACCACCCACGCCCTCCACCTCCTCCAGAACTTCCAATTCCCCAGTCCCCAACACCTCATTTTTACTATGGACGTCCAGTCCCTATACACCTGTATTCCCCATGCAGATGGCCTAAAGGCCCTCCGCTTCTTCCTGTCCCGCAGACCTGACCAATCTCCCTCTACTGACACCGTCATCCGCTTAGCCGAACTCGTCCTCACCCTCAACAACTTCTCTTTCAATTCCTCCCATTTCCTACAGACAAAGGGGGTGACCATGGGTACCCGCATGGGCCCAAGCTATGTCTGCCTCTTTGTAGGTTCCGTGGAACAATTCCTCTTCCGTACCTACACTGGCCCTAAACCCCACCTCTTCCTCTGTTACATTGATGACTGTATAGGTGCTGCCTCGTGCTCCCACGAGGAGCTCGAACAGTTGATCCAATTCACCAACACCTTCCACCCCAACCTTAAGTTCACCCTGGATCATCTCTAACACCTCTCTCTCCTTTCTGGACCTCTCTGTCTCCATCTCAGGTAACCACCTAGAAACCGGTATCCGTTTCAAGCCCACCAACTCCACAGCTACCTAGAATACACCTCCTCCCACCCACCCTCCTGCAAAAATGCCATCCCCTATTCCTAATTCCTTTGCCTCTGCCGCATCTGCTCCCAGGATGAGGCATTCCACTCACGTACATCTCAGATGTCCTCATTCTTCAAGGACTGCAACGTCCCCACCTCAGTGGTTGAGAACGCCCGCGACCGTGTCTCCCGCATTTCCCGCACACCCCCTCCCTGCAATAGCAACCAACAAAGAATCCCCCTCGTCCTCACGTACCAACCCACCAACCTCCGGATCCAACGCATCATCCTCCAACACTTCCGCCATCTGCAATCCGACCCCACCACCAAAGACATTTTTGCCTCCCCTACCCTTGTCCGCTTTCTGGAGGGACCACTCTCTCCGAGAGTCCCTTGTCCGCTCCACACTCCCCTCCAGCCCCACCACATCCGGCACTTTTCCCTGCAACTGCAGGAAGTGCTACACCTGCCCGCACACCTCCTCCCTCACCCCCATCCCACGCCCCAGGAAGACTTTCCGCATCAAGCAGATGTTCACCTGCACATCTGCTAATGTGGTATACTGCATCTGCTGTACCCGTTGTGGCGTCCTCTACATCGGGGAAACCAAGCAGAGGCTTGGGGACCGCTTTGCAGAACACCTGCAACTACCCCTCCCATTCCTCAGACGACGTGTCCATCCTGGGCCTCCTGCAGTGCCACAACGATGTCATCTGAAGGCTGCAGGAACAGCAACTCATATTTAGCCTGGGAACCCTGCAGC
>JAHRHZ010000076.1:15359938-15378951 GCA_024137785.1 Ginglymostoma cirratum | reverse complement strand
TTTTTTCCTTGGGGCCTGGGATTGGGGTGAGGGAGAAGGTGTGGGGGCAGGTGAAGCACTTCCTGTGGTTACAAGGAAAAGTGCCGGGTGTGGTGGGGCTGGAGGGGAGTGTGGAGCGGACAAGGGAGTCACAGAGGGAGTGGTCCCTCCGGAAGGCAGATAAGGGTGGGGAGGGAAAAATGTCTTTGGTGGTGGGGTCTGATTGCAGATGGCGGAAGTGTCGAAGGATGATGTGGTGTACTGCATCCGCTGTACCCGTTGTGGCTTCCTCTACATCGGGGAAACCAAGCGGAGGCTTGGGGACCGCTTTGCAGAACACCTGCGCTCAGTTCGCAACAAACAACTGCACCTCCCAGTCGCGAACCATTTCAACTCCCCCTCCCATTCCTCAGATGACATGTCCATCCTGGGCCGCCTGCAATGCCACAGTGATGCCACCCGAAGGCTGCAGGAACAGCAAATCATTTTCAGCCTGGGAACCCTGCAGCCCAATGGCATCAATGTGGATTTCACAAGCTTCAAAATCTCCCCTCCCCCAACCGCATCCCAAAACCAGCCCAGCTCATTCCCGCCTCCCCAGCCTGTTCTTCCTCTCACTTCAAGCCACACCCCCATCTCCTATCTACCAACATCATCCCGCCCCCTTGAACTGTCCGTCCTCCCTGGACTGACCTATCTCCTCCCTACCCCCCTACCTACACTCACCTTTACCAGCTCCATCTCCACCTCTTCGACTTGTCTGCCTCCTCTCCACCTATCCTCTCCTCTATCCATCCTCTATCCGCCTCTCCCTCTCTCCCTATTTATTTCAGAACCCTCTTCCCCTCCCCCATTTCTGATGAAGGGTTTAGGCCCGAAACGTCAAGTTTTCCTGCTCCTATGATGCTGCTTGACCTGCTGTGTTCATCCAGCCCCATGCTTGTTATCTCGGATTCTCCAGCAGCTGCAGAACCTTTTATCTCTAATTGTGTTGTCTGTCTCTGTCTCAGACAACAGTTAACCTCAGTGAAAGTGAATTTATAAGGTACAGAGTATTCTTTAACTTAGTCATTTCACTCTCTTATTCTTAAAAGCCTCAAAAGTATCAAGTATCAAAAATTCCAAATATCAAATTATTCCCAAATACAAATTGTAAACAGTCAAAAGAAACTACAGTTAGCGTTCTGCTACCCTAATACTGCACTTCAATTGAAATACATTATCCAGGAATGCATAGCTGGCCAGCCTTCACAGTCCTTTTGTTCTCCTTCACCTCACCTCCTGTCACTTCATCTCACCTCACCTTGCCTGATGCCAATTTTCCACCTCCAGTTTTCTGTTGTACCCTGTCACTGACCAATCTCAGCCACACACCTGTGAAGAGGTGTGGTGCAATGACTGGGCATCTACCCAGTAGAAGCAAAGCCAATTCATGTAGCCAAATAACCAACAGCCACAAAGCAACCAAAGAGCAGTCAATACTGTGGATGCTGGAGATCTGAAAGAAAAACAGAAAACTTTGTCTTTCTCCATAGATGCTGTCAGACCTGCCAGGTTTCTCCTGAACTTACTGTTTTTAATTTAAACACAGAACACTGCCGGAAGATGCATTGCTGGAAGATGGCGTCTGCTGATGTATTGGGTGAGAATACGATAGAGCGAAAAATAAGTGACATAATTATTTAAAAAATCTCTTATGGTGCCGTTGGCAAGGCCAGCGTTTACTGGCCATTTCCATTGCCCTTGAGAAGGCAATGGTGAGTCACCCTTACGAAACACTTAGTTCATCTGGTGTAGATACACTTACAATGCTGTTAGAAAGCCAATTCCAGGGTTATTTTTACTGATGGAAGTAAAACAAAGTGGTTCTAAATCAGGATGATGTGTCGTTCAGAGGAGAACTTGCAGATGGTGACATTGCTATGTCCCTTCTGGGTCGTAGAAGTGATGGGTTAGAAAATGCTGGTGCAGGAATTTTGATGAATTGCTGTTGTGAATGTTATAGATGATGCACAATACTGGTGGCTGTGCATCAGTGATGAAAGGAGTGAATGCTGAAGGTTGTGGAAAGTGTGCCAATTAACTGGGCTGCTTTGTTCTGGATGGTGTCAAGTTTTTTGAACATTGTTGGAGCCACATCCATCCAAGCAAGTGGATAGTATTCAATCACATTTGTTTTGCTCCTCTCATGAGAACTGATCTAGCTGCAGTCCTGAGTTAGAGGAGTGAGGAATTACCAAGCCCTAGTCCTGATCATCAATACTGCTCAATGCAAGCGTGTGATCAAGGACTGAGTTTGCAAACACCTCAGTGTGAAAGCAGTTGAGACCAGTATCAAAATACTCAAAATGAAGGTTGGCAACTTTCCTTCAAAATTAATGGATTCTTTGGGATGGAACATGGGAGGTGAGGGGAAACAAACATATTTTCTTTGATCAGGGGAATCCAGAATCTAGGGCCTAATTTTTAAATTGCAGCCAAAGGTGATATTAGAAAGCAATTCTTCACAAAAGGATGGTAGAAATCTGAAACTCTTTTTGAGAAGTTATTGATGCTGGGAGTTAATTGAACTTCCAAAATGGAGATTTACTTTGTTTTCTATGAGGTGTGGGAAATAAAAGTTTGCACAGCAAGGTCGTTTACAGATCAGGCACAATCTAATTTCATGGCAGAACATTCTAGAAGGCCTAATGCCATCTTGTTGCTGTATAAACTGGTTGAACAGGAAAACCAGATGCAGTTTGAGTTAGTGGCCTTTGGAGAAGAGGGGAGAAAATGATTGTTATAAAGCAAACCAAAATATAATTGTGAGAGAAATGCTAGTGTGAGAACGTCAATCAAGTATAATTTAATTGAATAAAGCTTATTATTTTGTAAAATACATGTTGAGAATGGTGTAAATTTCAATCAGATGAACCATAAATTGTACAAATTAGGCTTGTTTTCTTTAGAATTTAGAAGGTTAAGGGGTGATCTGATCGAAGTCTTCAAGATATTAAAAGGAAAAGACAGTGTATATCAATATAAACTATTTCCACTGCTTGCAGATTCTAGAACAAGGGGCACAGTCTGAGAATGAGGGCCATACTGTTCAGGAGAAATGTGAAGAAACACTTCTACTCCACAGAGGATGGTAGAATTTTAGAACTCTTCCACAAATGGCAATTAATGCTAGATCGGTTGCTAGCTTCAAATGTGAAATACAATTTTTTTTGTTAAGCAAAGTAGTTAAGAAGAGACGTCAAAGAGGCTTCGCAAGTGCTGTGTTCAGCAGTACAATTGAACTCTGTTTGATCTCTTTTACCATATGTGTGGGCCAGGGACCCCTTCAAGTCTGGCTTTCACTTTGGGCACAGTTGCCCTCTTAGTGATGGCTCAGTTTGGAGAGCTCAATGATACGCTGATTTCTCCACCAGAACACAATATTTTTATATGTTTCACCTTACAATAATTACATGCAACTTTGATGTCATTGTTGCTTCCCCCTTAATCTGTATATTCCATCCTGTGAAACACCTCATCAATGATGGACACACCTATGGACATCCCTGGGTTCCTCATGATCTCATGATGTTTACCAGACATCGTTATCATCTGGCCATGGGATCTTATAATCTATGCCATTAATCTACATTCCACTGTTAACAGTTATACTTTTATCAGGTATTTCCCAGATTTGCTTATCTCTAACGACTGCTCGAATTCTGGCATTCATTGCATTCATTGCTCTCCCTATCAAGTTCTGTTACTCATTTTATACTTCCTACTCTCCCAATCACAGGAGATACAAAACGATGCTAATTCCTGTTAATTGCCATTAAATTCATAATATATTGGAAGGTCAGGTAAACACTGCTCCTCCATCTCGCAGCTGCATTATAACTCATGCTAGTCACATGCTGTCTTTTAAGATGAAATTTACTGACCCTACTCTAAATATTTCTACACTTACTCTTTACCTAATGTGACAGCACCTATTCTATTAATAAGACTGAAATTCAATCACTTTCATACTTCAATGAACTTGTCTGAACTCTTAAGTTTTTACCAGACATAATCTTGTCATTCCTTTAACTTACCATTGTCTCTGTAACTGTGGGATCATACTTTACTTTTTAATTCTTTAAGTAAAACTTCAGGCTGTCTGTACCCGGATATCTCTTATCAGACTGTCTCTTACAGATACCTGCAGCTATGGTTGGCACAGAACTCCCTGTATATTAATTTGGAAGTTTCTTTGTTCAAAATAGATCTTGTTTCCTTGGATTTATCTGCTTCTCAAAGTTACCATTGTGCTCACTTTAATGCTGGACCAAGCAAACTGATTCTGTTATTGCATCTATAAGTCTCTGGCATATTTATGCCAATGGACAGCCATATTGTGCCACCTCTGACCACGGGCTACCCCAAAAAAAGATATTACGAATATGAACCAAAAACAGGTAAATGGAACAAAAATAAAGTTGCTGGAAAAGCCCAGCAGATCTGGCGGCATCTGTGAAGGTAAAAAACAGAGTTAACGTTTTGGGTCATTGGATGCTGCCAGACCTGCTGGGCTTTTCCAGCAACTTTGTTTTTGTTCCTGATTTACAGCATCTGCAGTTCTTTCAGTTTTTATTTAGCATGTATGTAGAGTTAGGCCACAGATCAATGCTATTGAAATGCTACTGAAAATTTGTTGGTAGCAGAATGAGAAGTACAGCATTGGCTTGAGAAGCTTCAGTGAGCAGCGGCTCAACTCAAGTAAAGTCCTCTTAAGTTTCTTCTTTAGTCTTAGAGCATTTGAGATGGTAGTTAGGGCAGTGGCATGCTCCTCCTGCAGGACGTGACAGCTCAGGGATAATTCCATCTTCCCTGATGACTACACCTGTGGGAAGTGCACCCAGCTGCAGCTCCTGGAAGACTGTGTTAGGGAGCTGGGGCTGGAACTGGAGCTGGATGCTTTCAGGATAATCTGGGATGCTGAACGCATCATAGATAAGAACTTTAAGGAGGTGGTCACACCTAAGGTGCAGGCAGAGAGTAGCTGGATGACCATCAGGAAAGGCAAAAATTGTAGGCAGAAGTCATTGTGCACGTTGACACAAATAACATAGGTAGAAATAGGGATGAGGTCCTGTGGAGTGATCAAAGAGAGCTAGGAAATAAAAATCAAGACCTCGACGGTGGTAATCTCCAGATTACTTCCAGTGCCACGTGGTAGTGAATGCAAGAACAGAAGGATATAGCAAATGAATGCATGCCTGAAGAATTGGTGCGGGGTCAGGAATTTGGATTCCTGGATCATTGGGATCATTTCTAGAGCAGAGGTGACCTGTTCAAGAGGGATGGGTTGCACCTGAACTGGAGGGAGAACCAATATCCAAGCTGGCAGATTTGCTAGTGTTACAAGGGAGGATTTAAATTAGATTGGCAAAGGGTTGGAATCCTCAACAGCAGGGAGACAAGTGCGAGGCTGGAAGGAGATACAGTAATCAGAAATAACAAGTTGAAGAGACAGGTGAAGCTGGAACACTACTGGGAGCAAGGAATGCCTGTTGGATTAAATTGCATGTATTTCAATGCAAGAGAGCTGACAGATAAAACCGATGAACTCAGGGCGTGGATAAAGACATGGAACTGGGGTATTATAGCTATTACAGAAGCATGGCTAAGGGAGGGACAGGACTGGCAGCTTAATGTGCCAGGATGCAGGTACTTAGGTGGGACAGAGGTGGAAGAAAGAGGAGAGGAGGAGTTGCATTTTTGACTAAATGTGGTATTGCAGCAGTAGTCAGAAATGAAATAACTGAGCGCTCATCCAGTGAGGCTTTGTGGGTTGAGCCAAGAAATAAGAAGGGGTTGGTGATGTTATTGGGGTTGTACTATAGACCCCCAAATAGTCAAGAGAAATTAGAGGAACAAATATTCAGGGACACTGGGGAGGCTTGCAGGAGCAATAGGGTTGTCATCGTGGGGGATTGTAATTTTCCTAACATAGACTGGGACAGCCATAGTGTTAAGGGCTTGGGTGGGATGGAATTTGTTGAATGTGTTCGGGAAGCAATGTATAGACAGTCCAACTTAGGAAGGGGCAAAACCTGACCTACTCTTGGGAAATAGGGCAGGACAGGTGACTGAGGTGACAGTGGGGGAACACTTTGGGACCTGTGCCCATAGTTCTATTAATTTTGAAATAGTTACAGAGAGGGACAAAACTGGCCCACAGGTTCAAGTCCTCTACTGGGACAAGGTGAATTTTGATGGAATTAGACAGGAGCTACAGGGGTTGAATGGAATAGTTTTTTTGCAGGCAAAGGGACCTCTGGTAAGTGGGAGGCCTTTAAATGTGTGATAGCTAGAGTTCAAGGTCTATACGTTCCTGTGAGGGTGAAGGGCAAGGTTGGTAGAAGTAGGGACCCCTGGATGACAAGAGATATTGAGGCTTTGATCAGAAAAAAGAAGGAGGCATGCCTCAGTTACAGGCAACTGGGATCAAGGGAATCCCTGGAGGTATATAGGGGGTGCATGGGTTTACAGAAGAAGGAAATCAGGAGGGCGAAAAGGGGACACGAGGTAGCTTTGGCTGAGAAAATAAAGGTGAATCCAAAGAGATTATTCAAGTATATTAAAGGAAAAAGAATAACTAGAGAGAAAATAGAAACCCTCAAGGACCACAGTGGTCATGTATGTGTGGAACCATAGGAGATGGGCAAGGTCTTCAATGAATGTTTACCGTGGAGAAAGACATGAAGACTTAGGACCTTGGGGAAGTTAGTGGCGATTTCTTGGGGACAGACCTTATCACAGTAGAGGAGGTGTTGGAAGTATTAGAATGTGCAAAGATGGATAAGTCTCCTGATCCTGACCAGATATATGCAAGAACACTGCAAGAGGTTTGAGAAGAAATTGCAGGGGCCATATATTTGCATCATCATTAGCCACGAGTGAGGTCCTGGAAGACTAGAGGGTAATGACTATTGTGCCCTTATTCAAGAAGGGCTGCAAGGAAAATCCTGGGAACTATAGACCAGTAAGCCTAACATCTGTGGTAAGTAAGTTACTTGAGAAGATTCTGAGGGATTAGCTACACATGCATTTGGAAACACGGGGTTTGATTAGGAATAGTCAGCATGGCTTCGTGCATGGGAAATCATGCCTCACAAATTTGTTAGAGTTCTTTGATGAAGTGGCCAGGAAGGCTGATGGGTGCAGGACAGTAGGTATAGTCTATATGGATTTCAGTAAGGCCTTTGATAAGGTTCCACATGGTAGGCTGCTCTGGAAGGTTAGATTGCATGGAATCCTGGAAGAGCTGGCAAATTGGATGCACAATTAGCTTGATGGTGGGAATCAGAGAGTAATACTGAAAGGATCCTTGTTGGACTGGAGGCCTGTGGCAAGTGGTGTGCCTCAGGTGTTGGTGTTGGGCCCATTGATGTTTGTTATCTATATCAATGATTTGGATGAGAATGTACAAAGCATGATTAGTAAGTTTGCGGATCGTGGACAATGAGGAAGGTTATCAGCAGGAAAAAAACTCATCTAGTTTGCTAATATCCTTTAGGGAAGGAAAGTGTCATCCTTACCTGGTCTGACCTACATGTGACTCCAGACCCACAGCAATGTGGTTGACACTGAACTGCCCACTGGGCAATTAGGGATGGGCAATAAATGTTGCCTAGTCAGTCACACCTTCGTCCCGTGAATGAATTAAAAAAAAGGATCTTGATCAGCTGGGGAACTGGACTGAGAAATGGCAAATGGACTTTAATATAGATAAGTGAGAGGTGTTGCATTTTGGAAAGTCAAATCAAGGTAGGAGCTTCATGGTGAATTGTAGGGCCTTAAGGAGTATAGTGGAACAGTGAGACCTTGGAGTTGAGGTGCACAGTTCTCTGAAAGTGGAGTCACAGGTAGACAGGGCAGCGAAGAAAGCTTTTGGCACACTGGCCTTCATCAGTCAGGGCATTGAGTACAGACGTTGGGAAGTTATGTTGCAGTTGTATAGGACATTGGCGAGGCCGCACTTGGAGTATTGTGTTCAGTTTTGGACCCTTGCTATAGGAAGAACGTTATTAAACTGGAAAGAGTTTTGAAGAAATTTACAAGGACATTGCCAGGACTCAAGGGACTGAGTTAAAGGGAGAGGTTAGACAAGCTAGGGCATTTTTCTTTAGAACATGTGTGAAGTCTATTCCCCTTTTCAAGGGCCTTTTGTGGTACAACAATGGTGTCCCTGCCTGGATTCAAGTTCCACCTGCTCCAGAGGTGTGTCATAATACATTTGAATAGTTTGATTGGAAATTAGCTTAAGACAATGGTCAGAAATCAAGATTGCAACCAGCCTCAGGAAACGTGGCATAGGCTCAAAAGTGGGAAAGTTGGAACTAATCTTTTACAGCTGTTTCACCCATTGGGTTGTTTTAACGCACATTTCTTGAGTGTTTAATGAAACCCTGTTTCATTATCATTGTGGTGATTTTCTTCCTATGCCAATGTGAATGTCTAAAAATGGTTATTTCTATTGCATTACTGTCCATGGAACCATATGGTAATTGTCTCCAGAGATAGGTCTATCAATAAATCCATGACAAATGATCTAAATTGATAAATAATGCAATGTTTACTTATAAAAGTGAATGACTTTTATTGGAATGCCTGACACCAAGAATCATGGTATCCAATCTGCACATAAAGGTAACAGGATGGTTCTTGTGGTGCAATGATAGTGTCCCTACCTCTGATCCAGGTGGTCCAGATTCATTTCCTACATGCATTTAAGGTATGCTACAGCATATCTGAACAAGTAGACTAGAAGTATCTCTAAGGTACAGCAGTGCATTCTGTGTTTTAAGCTCACAATTTCTATAACGGTGGTTTACACCCATGAATTTCAGTTAAAAGATGTTGCAGACAAATGATCTGAATCAGTCGAGGTGGGATGTTTTATTTTGTGCTTTGAATTTCAACACTGACAAGGGAAAAGTCACATTGCCTTCCAGTACTGCAGCAGTGGCTTGTTCAAGCTGTTAACCCACAAACCACAAAGGCAACGTTGAGATTGCAGTTGATGATATCAAGCCACATTTTCTTTTCTTTTTTAAAGAAAGAAACAAATACAGGAGGCTACCCTGAAGGATCATTTAGCAAACGGCATCACATATAGATAGGGTGGTTAAAAAGACATTTGGCACACTTGCCTTCGTTGCACAGTCATTTGAGTGTAGGAGTTGGGAAATCATGTTAAGGCTGTACAGGACATTGGTAAGGCTTCTTCTGGAAAACTGTGTCCAGTCCTGGTCGCCCAGTTATAGGATGGATATTATCAGGCTGGACAGGGTTCAGAAGTGATTTACCAGATGTTGTTGGGTATGGAAGGTTTGATTTATAAAGAAAGGCTGGATAGACTGGGGCTTTTTTCACCGGAGCGTAGGAGTTTGAGAAGCGACCTGATAGAAGTTTATAAAATAATGAGAGGTATAGACAGAGTTAATGATAGTTTTCTTTTCCCTAGGACGGGGAATTCAAGTCTAGGGGGCACCTTTTTTAAGTCAGAGGAGAGAGATTTAAAAAAGACATGAGAGGCAATTGTTTTGCACCAAGGCTGGTTCATGTGTGGAAAGAACTTCCTGAGGAAGTGGTGGATGTGGGTACAATCACAACGTTTAAAAGCTATTTGAATTAGTGCACGAGTAGGAAAGGTTTGGAAGCATATCGGCCAGAAGCAGGCAGGGACTAGTTTAGTTTGGGATTATGTTCAGCGTGGACTAGTTGGACCAAAAGGTCTGTTTCCATGCTGTATGACTCCATGACTCTAAATATTAAGGAGTTTAGACATCTCAGGACTTTGGGTCTTAGGGGACATGACTGTGGGTATAGCTTGACGTTTCGGGCCTAGACCCTTCATCAGAAAATGATTTTCTGATGAAGGGTCTAGGTCCGAAACGTCAAACTTTCCTGCTCCTATGATGCTGCTTGGCCTGCTGTGTTCATCCAGCTCCACACCTTGTTATCTCGGATTCTCCAGCATCTGCAGTACCTTTTATCTCTGACTGTGGGTATAGTTTTTTTTTGTTTGCTTCAGTATTTTGTTGCCCATCTCTAACTGCTCTTGATAAGGAGATAATGAGCTGTTTTCTTGAATTGCTGAAACAATAATATTGTACAAGGCAGGATGGTGAGTGGCTTAGAGGAGAACTTACAGGTGGGGTGTTTCCATGCATCAGCTGCCATTGTCCTTCAGAATGCTAGAGGTTGTGAGTTTACAAGATACTGCCATTGTCCACCATGGTCAGAAATCTTCTGATAATGAGACCCTGAATTTAGAATAAAGCTGATGGCCTATGATAATTGAGCAGATCTACCTTGAAGGATGAGGGCACATATTATCATTAAAATCTGTATATCAATAACATCATCAGTATTGCTTCTCTCTTTCACCCCGAATTGGAAAATCTTATCAATTTCATTTCCAATTTCTACCCAGCTCTCATCATCACCTGATCCATCTCTGACTGCTTCCTTCCCTGACTCAACATCTCTGTTTCTATTTCTGGGAATAGGCTAGCTGCCAATACCCACTATAAACCCAACAACTCCCACAGATACCTTGACTGTACATCCTCACACACTGCTTCTTGTAAGGACTCTGTTCCATTTCTTCCAGTACTTCCCTTTCTGTTGCATCTGTTCAGATCATGCCACCTTCCATAGGGGATCTCAGAAATATCCACTTTTTCCTCAACAGAGGATTCCACACTATCATGGTTGGCAGAGCGCTCAGCCATGTTCAAACCACCTCCCTTGCTTCTGTCCTCACCCCTTCTTTACCCCTCCCACAAACCGATGTGGTCCCCAGTCCTCACCTTCCAGCCCGCCAACCTCCACATCCAAAGGATCGTTAGCTGCCAATTCTAACACCTCCACTACCAAAAACATATTCTTCTTCTGTCTTTTGTCAGCATTATACAGGGTCCGTTCCATTCAGGACATCCTGATCCACTCCTCCTCCAGTAGCAACACATCCCAATACCCCCATGGCACCTTCCCATGTAACCACAGAAGGTATAAAATGTGCCTGTTTACTTTCTCCCCTCTCACTATCTAAGACCCCAGATGCACGTTCCTGGAGAAGAAGAAATTTACCTGCACTTCACTCAATCTAGTCTATTTCACTGCTTACAGTGTGGTCTCCTCTACAGTGGCGAGATGAAATGTAGGCTGTGTAACTGCTTTGGAGAACACCCATGTTCTGTCTGCAATAATGACCCCTAGCTCCTGGTTGCTTGCAGTTCGATACAGCACCACATTCCCTGGCCAATATTTCTGTATCAGGCCTGCTGCAGTGTTCTAGTGAAAGTCAGACCAAGATGAAAGAACAACATTTCATTTTCCACTTGAGATCCCTGCAGCCTTCAGGACTCCATATTGAGTTCAATCATTTCAGGACCCAAGCACCTTCTTCCATACTTTTACCCCAATCCCCACACCACTAGCCTTTGTCGTCACATGCTGTCATCACAGTGAACACATCTTCACACACTAACGGTCTGCAATAGCTTTTCTTCCTCCCCAGTTTATGATTGTCCATTCCCTTGTCTGCTCTTCTCTCTCTCTGGGCTCCATCTCCACATATTTTTATTCCTCCCAGTGCCCCTCTGTCTTCAACATATAGACCAACCTTTTCCTAACCATAGATAACAAGGTGTAGAGCTGGATGAACACAGCAGGTCAAGCAGCATCAGAGGAGCAGAAAAGTTTCGGGCCTAGACACTTTTTTAGAAATGGGGGAGGGGAAAGGGGTTTTGAAACAAATAGGGAGAGAGTGGGAAGCGGATAGAAAATGGATAGAGGAGAAGAAAGGTGGAGAGGAGACAGACAGGTCAAAGAGGGGGGGATGGAGCCAGTAAAGGTGAGTGTAGGTGGGGAGCTGGGGAGGGGATAGGTCAGTCCAGGGAGGACGGACAGGTCAAGGGGGCGGGATGAGGCTAGTAGGTAGGAGATGTGGGTGTGGCTTGAGGTGGGAGAAGGGGATAGGAGGAAGGAAGGACAGGTTAGGGAGGCGGGGACATGCTGGGCTGGTTTTGGGATGCGGTCGGGGGAGGGGAGATTTTGAAGCTTGTGAAGTCCACATTGATACCATTGGGCTGCAGGGTTCCCAAGCAGAATATGAGGTGCTGTCCCTGCAACCTTCGGGTGGCATCATTGTGGCACTGCAGGAGGCCCAGGATGGACATGTCATCTGAGGAATGGGAGGGGAAGTTGAAATGGTTCGCGACTGGGAGGTGCAGTTGTTTAGTGCGAACCGAGCGTAGGTGTTCCGCAACGTGGTCCCCAAGACTCCGCTTGGTTTCCCCGATGTAGAGGAGGCCACAATGGGAACAGCGGATGCAGTATACCACATTAGCTGATGTGCAGGTGAACATCTGCTTGATGTGGAAAGTCTTCTCGGGGCCTGGGATGGGGATGAGGGCGGAAGAGTAGGGGCAGGTGTAGCACTTCCTGCGGTTGCAGGGAAAAGTGCTGGGTGTGGTGGTGCTAGAGGGGAGTGTGGAGCGGCCAAAGGAGTCTCGGAGAGAGTGGTCCCTCCAGAAAGCAGATAAGGGTGGGGAAGGAAAAATGTCTTTGGTGGTAGGGTTGGATTGCAGATGGCAGAAGTGTCGGAGGAATGATGCGTTGGATCTGAAGGTTGGTGGAGTGGTACGTGAGGACAAGGGGGATTCTGTTTTAGTTGTTATTGCCGGGAGGGGTTGTGAAGGATGAGTTGTAGGAAATATGGGAGACCTGGTCGAGGGCGTTCTCGACCACTGAGGGGGGGGAGTTTGCGGTCCTTGAAAAACGAGGACATCTGAGATGTTCGGGAGTGGAATGCCTCATCCTGCGATCAGATGTGGCGGAGGCGAAGGATTTGGGAATGGGGGATAGCATTTTTGCAGGAAGGTGGGTGGGAGGAGGTGTATTCTAGGTAGCTGTGGACTTGAAATGGATATCGGTTTCCAGGTGGTTGCCAGAGATGGAAACAGAGAGGTCCAGGAAGGAGACAGAGGTATCAGAGATGGTCCAGGTGAACTTAAGATTGGGATGGAAGGTGTTGGTGAAGTGGATGAACTGTTCGAGCTCCTCGTGGGAGCATGAGGTGGTGCCGATACAGTCATCAATGTAACGGAGGAAGAGGTGGGGTTTAGGGCCAGCGTAGGTACGGAAGAGGGATTGTTCCACGTATCCTACAAAGAGGCAGGCATAGCTTGGGCCCATGTGGGTACCCATGGCCACCTCCTTTGTCTGTAGGAAGTGGAAGGAATTGAAAGAGAAGTTGGAACTGACCTATCCCCTCCCTAACTCCCCACCTACACTCACTTTAACTGGCTTCATCCCCGCCTCTTTGACCTGTCTGTCTCCTCGCCACCTATCTTCTCCTCTATCCAGCTTCTATCCGCCTCCCCCTCTCTCCCTATTTCAGAACCCCTTTCCCCTCACCCACTTCTGAAGAAGGGTCTAGGCCCAAAACGTCAGCCTTCCTGCTCCTCTGATGCTGCTTGGCCTTCATCCAACTCCACACCTTGTTATCTCAGATTCTCCAGCATCTGTAGTTCCTACTATCTCTTTTCCTCACCATCATCAGTTCTGAAGAAGGGTCCATCCATTTGAAATGTTAACTCTGTTTCTCTCTCCACAGAGGCTGCCAGATCTGTTGAGTTTCTCGAGCAATTTCTGTTTCTGTTTCAGAACCTCCATTGTTTGTCCATGATCCAGGTATTCATCTCAACTGCCCACAGTATATAAATACTCCTTGCTCCAAATAACTAATATACAAATGTAACTTCCCAACTCCTGTGGTAAAATAGTAAAAAAAAAAATCCCAACTGAGGCAATAGCCATTCAACCTTGGCCTGTGCAATCAGGTTTCAAAACTACTGTAGCCACAATATTTCTTTGAAGCAAAATGTTGCGGATGTTGAAAAACTGAAAGAAAATAAAATTCATGTGGAAATAGTCACTCAGCAGAAACTCTTTCACTCACTAATATATGCTGCTTGTCCTCATTATTTCCAACTTTCTCTCTTTAGAGGGGAAAAGTGCTTTATGCAGGAATCCCAAATTTGCTATCGTTTATGGGCGCTTGCTGTGTAATCATTAATTGTAGTGGGGCTTTTTTTGCGTGAATGGATACACACCAGAAGTACTGGATTTGCTGGAAAGCTCTTTGGGACACCCTCAGTTATAGTCAACACTCTAAAATGACACACTTCATGGTACAACATACTCCGTTCAGGATTTGGTTAATTGGAACTGGTTCAGTGCTGAGGGAAATGGATCAGCTTTTGCGATGAGATCTTAAACTGAGGTTTCCTCTTCCCTCTTAAACATTGACGACGCCACTAGGAGATTACTTCTCAATCAACGCCTGCTTGTTGTGGGATCCTGCTGTACACAAATGATTACAGAAATACTATAATCGTTTCCGTTGGAGGTATTCTGAGGCTGCTGCATAAATGCAACGCATTTGTACGTTTCATTTAGAATGAGCACATGTTATAGTTTATTGAGAGGGAGGTATTATTTCGCTGAGTGCTGGTTCTCCGCAGCGGTCGGACCTTGAGTGAATTTACTGGCTACGGTGGAGATGACGAGTGTCATTAAAACCAACCAAAGAACTGCGGGCACGGCAAAGTTGAAACAACGAAAAAAGAACAGACTTTAGCAGATCTGACGGCACCTGTGCGAAGAAAGCAGCGTTAACATTTCGAGTCCGTCACCGTCAGCAATTTATTTTTTGTTACAGATGTCATTTCCTGCCGCAATATATTTCATCGACTTCTCAGACATGCCAGCAGCCGGAGACATGCAGATCCTCATGCTTGTGTCTGTCGCGTGTTTCTCCTGTGGGTACTTTAGATTTCACTCATTTGAATTGATAACACGTTCTCCTACAATATCAATAAGTGCCATGTTTCTTTTTAAAACAGGTAGCGGTTTAGCTCAATCCCTGAGACAGCCCATGCTATCGGTCAGCAGGGCTCGGACAAAAATGGCCCGTTTTCGGTGCATCTTGGAGGATGTGGATTTCGCGAGTGTGATCGTGCACTGGTACCGGCACACTCCGAGCCAGGGTTTCCGCCGCATTCTCTACGTGACTGGAGCCCGACCAGTTTACGACGACGATCTCGCCGACAGATTCACATCCGAAAACGTGGAGAAAGAGAAAAGCAGTCTGCTCGACATAAGAAACATCGCGGAGAGTGATGCTGGAGTCTATTACTGTGCCATCTGGGGAGCACGATGATACATGTATGTGGGAGGGCCCTGCAAATACTCCGCACCTTAGATACCTCCTCTTTTCCCAAAGGGATGAAGGGGGTCGAGTGGACAATGTCCGGTTGAGAATAAGTTACTAAACTGCCTTAAACCTGTCGTGTTTAGACCCACATTTCAGTCCAATAATTCTTTCACTAAGATTTTCCCAAACACAAGAGAGACAAAAGTCTATGGCGGCAGGAGGATTTAGGGTGTAGCATGGCCGGATAAAAGTAATGTCAAAGATAAATGGACACGTGTTAGATTGTGCGGGGATACTCAGGGAAAGGGCAACTGGGAGGATGTATTAAATAATCTACAGTTTAAATGGAGAAGTTGGCAGGGGACATAAAAACCCCGCCAGTGTTTGGTATTTCTCATACTGAGCTTGAACAATTCCAACTCATTCAAACCGAACGGGTGTTCGGGATACATTTAAATTGACGACAGAGCGACTAACTGTTAGGATATAACTCGGAATAGGCAATGGGGTGGATCCAGCGATGATTCACTTTGTTACTACAAACTAAACTCGGAAATAAATTGCTGGGATTTCCAGATTGATTCAGTTAGACTCACTCCCTGCTCTTACCATCGTTGTCGTTGATCCGCGTGTTTCGGGAATTCCATCGTATAATTTAAATTAGTCCGCTTTATCTTGTCACTGACAAACCAGTTTGGAAAAAAAAATGAACGCGCCCATCGCTAAACAATACTCTCGGGTGGAATTTACTCTGTCCCGGGAGCTGTTCATGTCCTGGACTCGACTATCCCGATTTCTTTCCTAACCCTCTTCCATCATCTCCAGTTTGTCCAGACATACGCTGCAGTCCGTACTCGTTAGGTTTTAACAGATTTTCATATTAAAATCACTATTCTGGTTCACTTTATTCCCTGTCTGCAACTCTCTCCAGGATCCCATCCTGCGACTTCTTTCCCGCACATTCAGTGGCACAATCGTGCTCTCCACTTGTCCCAGTAAAACACATAGCCGAAACTTTTCGTTTCTAAAAGTTTTTGGGAACTCGATCTCGTTCTTGTTTGAGAAATAATAAGAGCTGCTGATGCTGGAGAATCTGAGATAACAAGGTGTGGGGCTGGATGAACACAGCAGGCCAAGCAGCATCAGAGGAGCCGGAAAGCTGACGTTTCGGGCCTAGACCCTTCTTCAGAAATTGTTTGACATGGTTTAGTGTCTCTCTCCTTATTTCGGTGTTACATTGCTATCTGCGAATTCTTCAACACTTAAATCACTATTCACAAAACACCTTGGGGCGGCCTGGTGGCACAGTGGTTCGCACTGCTTCCTCACAGCACCAGGGACCCGGGTTCAATTCTAACCTCGGGCAACTGTCTGTGTGGAGTTTGCACATTCTCCCTATGTCTGCGTGGGTGTACTCCGGTTTCCTCCCACAGTCCAAAGATGTGCAGGTTAGGTGGATTGTTATTGGGGTTTGGTTTTGGGTCTGGGTCTGGGTGGGGTGCTCCGAGGTTCGGTGTGGACTTGTTGGGCCGAAGGGCCTGTTTCCACACTGTAGGGATTTTATTCTATTAAGCCTCGACTACTTTGACAATGCAATGCAAACCAGTTGTTTGTTGGCCTGCATTCATGCTCCGTTTCACCATGCAGAGGCTGAGTTTATGATATAAATAAAGCATCATGACCAAGCTGAATGGCGGAACAAGTTCGGATTCCGCCCGGAAGAGCCACTATCACGCCATTTACATTCGAAATTATACACGAGCTAAATTTCATGCAAATCAGACTGAGTTTAACAAATATAAAAAACTCCATTTAAAACGTTTAATTCAAACATCTGGTCAAAATGTGCTGAAACGTTTCTGCGTTCTAATCTACGGTCCAAAATCACAATTGCTAATTAGGAGCTCTACAAATAAGCGGCCCTTCTTAGGTCGTCCCTCGGACTGGAAGACAACTAGCCTCCACTGTGGAGTCATCCTGATGTCACTAAACATTTCAGCATTGGATCCGCACACCCTGTGTGGACAGAGGAGAGGATAGGTGGAGAGGAGACAGACAAGTCAAAGAGGCGGGGATGGAGAGATCCCCTGAGGTTTGTCCGGAGGGAGGAGGGTAACTTCTTCAGGGTAGGCATCCTTAGAAGAGGCTTCGCAGTGGGGTTAAAATTGTATCAGAGATAATAGGTGCTGGAGAATCCGAGATAACAAGGTGTGGAGCTGGATGAACACAGCAGGCCAAGCAGCATCATAGGAGCAGGAAAGCTTGACGTTTCGGGCCTAGACCCTTCATCAGAAATGGGGGAGGGGAAGAGGGTTCTGAAATAAATAGGGAGAGAGGGGGAGGCAGAAAGAAGATGGATAGAGGAGAGGATAGGTGGAGAGGAGACAGACAAGTCAAAGTGTCGGGGTTAGGGCCTACCCTGAAGAAGTTACCCTCCTCCCTTGGGACAAACCTCAGGGGATCTCTCCATCCCCACCTCTTTGACTTGTCTGTCTCCTATCCACCTCTCCCTATTTATTTCAGAACCCTCTCCCCCTCCCCCATTTCTAATGAAGGGTCTAGGCCCGAAACATCAAGCTTTCCTGCTGCTATGATGCTGCTTGGCCTGCTGTGTTCATCCAGCTCCACACCTTGTTATCTTGGATTCTCCAGCATCTGCAGTACCTAATATCTCTGTGTGGACCAGGTGATGTTTGAGAAGGGTGAGTGCTGTTTCTGCATGCTCCTCGCGCTGGGCTGGATCTGCTATAAATACTGGTTGACTCCTTCTTCTCCAGCATGGACGGACTGAGAGTAGAGATTTCCATGAGGCAGTAGGATCTTGAATTTTTCAAGCAGGATATGAGGGCATTCTTGAAGTGTTTTCTCTACCTTCATGGTAGGTGCTTGTCAAGATGGAGCTCGGAGTAGAAAGCTTATTTATCTTTATATTCATTCATGGGATGTGGGCATCGCTAGCTGGCCAGCATTTATTGCCCATCTCTAGTTGCCTTGAGAAAGTGGTAGTGAGCTGCCTTCTTAAAGCTGCAGTCCATGTGCAGTAGGAATCCCCACAATGACATTCGAGAAGGAATCCCAGGATCTTGACCCAGCCACCGTGAGAGAGGAACAGTGTATTTCCAGGTCAGAATGATGAGTGGCTTGGAGGTGAACTTGCAGGTGGTGATGTTCCCATGTATCAGTTGCCCTTGTCCTTCTAGATGGAAACAGTCATGGATTTGGAAAGTACTGTCGAAGGTTCTTTGATGAATTTCTGTAGTGCGTCATGTACATAGTATACAATGCTGCCAAAGAGCATGGTGGAGGAAGTGGATGTTTGTGGATGTGAAATTATTTAAGTGGGCTGCTTTGTCCTGGATGGTGTGAAGCTTCTTTAGCGTTATTAGAGCTGCACACATCTAGGGAAGTGGGAGATATTCTGTCATGCTCCTGACTTGTGTCTTGTAGATGATTGAGCTTTGGGGAGTGAGGAGATGAATTAATCACGGCACTAATTCATGGCCTCCAACCTTATTTTGAAGCTAATATGCTTATGTTGTGGGTCCAGTTAAGTTTCTGGTCAATGGCAACACCAAAGATATTGATAGAGAGGGTTTCAGTGATGGTAACACCATTGAATGTCAAGGGGTGGTAGTTTGATTGTTTCTTATTGGTGATGGTCATAGCCTGGCATTTGTATGGCATTAATGTTACTTATCACTTGTCAGCCCAAGCCCAGATATTGGCCAGACCTTGTTGCATTTGAACGTAGACTGCTTCAGCATCTGAGGAGTTG
>JAHRHZ010000076.1:15235277-15269725 GCA_024137785.1 Ginglymostoma cirratum | reverse complement strand
CCTCCCCGTCTCTCCCTATTTATTTCAGAACCCTCTTCCCCTCCCCCATTTCTGATGAAGGGTTTAGGCCCGAAACGTCAAGTTTTCCTGCTCCTATGATGCTGCTTGACCAGCTGTGTTCATCCAGCCCCATGCTTGTTATCTCTAGTCTATTTAGTCTTCCCTTACTGCTCAAACCCTCCAGACCCGGCATCATCCTTGTAAATGTTTTCTTTACTCTCGAGGTTCTTAAATTCTTTTTCAAAAGCCAGGGATGAATCTGCCGACAGCCAATGCAATCCATGAGCCGGATTCATTTGACTTTGAAGCAAAAGATTGGTATTTGCATCGCATGTTACAAACAGTTTCTTTCCTTGTAAGATATCAAGGGGTCTGGTTGAATGGGGAATATAGCACTCTTAAAGGCGATCAGGCATGATAATTTGCACGGCAGAACAGGATCGAAGGGCCGAATGGACTACCGTGCTCTTCGTCTCTATTTTATGCTACACGAACAGAAAACGTCCCAAAAATTTTCACGTTATTAAAGCGGCTGTAAATCACAGATGTGAAGCGGCCAAGTTGCACGCAAGATTCCTCCGAGAAGGTTAAAGTTTATGTAAAAGATCTAAGTTAGTGATGGTAGTTGAAGATAAATATTGGTCAGGACACCAAAAGATATCGGTTGCTTTCTTCTTGCCTCGTGAATTCATCAGTATTCACTTCAAACGGCCATAGGAAAGAGAGAGAAAAATAGTAAGTGACACAATAAGAAACAGGAAGAGAGGTAAAGTATGTTTCCTGGAGCCCGCTCCGTCATTTGATACAATTACGATCGATGATTTGCCTCAACTCCTTATATCCCCTGATTTTCCGAAAGAATAAAATTCTCGTGGTCTGGGCTTTGAATATATTCAGTTATGGAACCAAACTTTTGGATAGGGAATTCCAAAGGTTCACAACCCGCAATGTCGAAATTTCTGCTCATCGTGCTCCAGAACAATTAACTCCTTAACCTTAAGTTGTGTCCCATTCCATCCTCGCTCCATGTCCTCCAACCAGGGGAAACTAGACTTGCGTCTAACTCGTGAACACCTTTCAGGACATTTTGTGTTTCAATTCGATCACCTCTCATTCTAAACTCCGGAGCACATGAAGGCTCTATGGTCAGCCTCTCATTTTTGGACAACCCTTTCCTTCCAGTAAATAATCAAGTGAATATTTTATGTACTGTCTGCTATGACAATGTGTCCTACCTTAAACTAAAACTTCACGAAGTATTCTAGATGGAGTCTCACCAAAGGCAAGTACACTAGTAGCAAGGCATCCATGGTCTTGTACCTAACGCTATGAAATGGCATGAAAGGCAAATAATATGATCTCCCTGCCTAATTGCTTGTTACAAATATGGTAAATTTCTGCGTTCGTTGTACAAGCACAGCTAAATTTCCCTGTACTTCATTTTCAGAGTGAGTGTGAGAGAGAGAGTGAGAAAATTATAACGGACAGAGAATGAGAGAAAGAAAGAAGATGAGAGAGGGAGCAAAACTGACAGATCATGACAGATAACGAAGAAAGACAGTGTAAAGCAGGATGAGAAGACTTGAGCAGAGAAAGGCAGATCCAAAGGAAATGGAGGACAGCAGCGGGAAAGGGAAAAGGCAGGAGAACGCAAAAGAGAGATTGCGAGATAAAGGCTGAGAGTGAAAAGGTGAAAGGTACTGACAAAAGAAAGAAAAAAGTAGGAGCCTGAGAATGCGAGAGACAGAGACAGAAAAGAACTACACATCTGGTCGAAATAATTGGGGGTACTTTTCGCATGAATTGGTTTGAAAATGCAATAATGATGTTAAAGGGGGACCCCAGTAGCTTCAATACACAATCGTCAACTACAGCAAACAGCATTGGCAACTGACTATAAAAAACCGAATTAGCTGCGGATGCTGTAAATCAGGAACAAAAATAAAGTTGCTGGAAAAGCTCAGCAGGCCTGGCAGCATCTGTGAAGAAAAAAAAAGTTAACATTTCGGGTGCGTGTGTATTGGCAATTGACTTATTGCTCTGAAAGTCGGTGGAATGATAGCGAGTTAGAGGAGGCAACGGAAAACCTGCAAGGGCCTCTGGTCAGACCGGATCGAGTAATGTTTCCATCTCTGGTCACCCACACAAGACAAACTGGGGCTGATAACAGAGATGTCATAAGACAGCTTTCAGTGTTCGCGGTTTGACCTACGCACAAAGATGGAGGGATTTTCGGCTGTAGGTTCTGGCAGGGTTTGGGACGAGGCAGAGAAACCTTCTTTCAGTTGTCCAAAATCGTCACGGGAATAGGAAAGGTAGATTTAAAGATTCTTGCGGTGCCCTGCATCTGCACCATGAGATCTGAGTTCAATCCCTTCTGGCCCAGAGGTGTGCGATAAATCTCTGAATAAGTAAACTACAGGACATAGGTTTAACGTGAGCGGGGAAGGATTTAAAAGGGGCCTAAGGGGCAAATTTTTCACGCTGAGGGTGGTGCGTTTGTAGAAAGAGCTGCCAGAGGAAGTGGTAGAGTATGGTACAATTACAGCATTTAAAAAGCATCTGGATGGGTATATGAATTGGAAGGGTTTAGAGAGATTTAGGCCAAATGCTGGCAAATGGGACTAGATTTATTTACTATATCTGGGCGACACGGACGAGTTGGACCGAAGAGTCTGTTTCCATGCTCTACATCTCTATGACTCTAAAATACAAAAAACTAGATCTTTAATGTTATTTTCAATTGAGCTTTTGGAATGGACAAGGAAACACAGCGAAACCTACAAGAGAGATAGTCTGGGGCAAAAGTGGAAAGCAATTTACGCGGTTAGCGATCAACACTTGCAATAGAGACAGAACGACACGGTTGAGGTGACGGGTGGATTGAAGTGAAACTGTCAATAACAAGGTGAAAACGCCCACCCATTCAACGGAACGTCATTCTTGAGGCCACAGGAAGATTCAGCATTGGGTAAAACCGAATGACATCTTTCCGGTATTTGCACTGACCTCTTGAGGACTTTTACCAAATGGAATACAGTTTCTTGTTGACCACATCATCATGAAGGGCCACATCCTTGCGATTTTTCTAATCTCTCTCCTCGGTCAGTACAGTAGGTTCCAATTGCTTACTTCCATTGTTCAACATTCTGTGATCTCTGTATTCACAAATAACTTGATTTGCAATCTTTTTCACCGGCAGGGAAATCTATTGGTCAAACATTGACTCAGTCTCCAATGTCAATGATCAGAGCTCCGGGGAACACAATTTGGTTGGACTGTAAGTATGAAGGGAGAGACTTCGACAATACGGTTATCCACTGGTACCGGCACATCCCGGGTCAACGGATACAGCGCATTTTATATTTCAAGAATCCGTCTGAAACTCAGTCCGATATCGCCGACATAACAGTACTTGCTGAAAAAAATTCTGAGACCAAAACATGCAGCTTGCTCATGAGGAATATCAAGGAGGATGACTCTGGGGTCTATTACTGTGCTTTCTGGGCTCACAGTGACAGAAAGTCAGGGGGAACCCGCGCAAAAAGCGATCGCCTTCCTGCTGATCGTTTGCAAGCTGTTATCACACAAGCGACAGGTGCAGCATTTGGAGAGTTTCACCAGCTTTAAACTCCGCGCTCAGTTCCACAGGCAATTCATTGTTTTCACGACGTCCTTTGCACTGTGTTGTTAAACTCGGGAGAATAAAATGATTTTGCTCATCCTGTGAAATCTAATTAAGACGATCTGATTGTTCTATAATTGGATGTAACAATTCACCCACTACCGCTCATTTTTCATCTTTTAGAAAACCTAAAAATGGGTTTCAAAGCCTCCCGTTGTTAAACGATCATCAGCGAATATGCCACCTAAACTAACAAACCACATCCAATGTATTGCAGTCACTTCCAAAAAATTGGAACAACGGAGGCCATTCAGCGCTGAGAGTCTGTTCCGACATAAAATGAATTCATGGCGTGCGTGTGATCTAATTCCAGATACCAACCGTGGATCCGCAACCGCAAACTGGAAGGAATATTGTTGGGATAATGTTAGAATACTCGTAATCTAGACCCCTGGACTAAGACGCTGGATATAAATTCACACCCGCTACGGTGGTTGAGGGATTACGTTTTTAAAAGTTAGATTCAGTAATACAATGAAACTACTGGATTTCCTTGAACACCAATTGAATTTACACATAACAAGTAGTCAAACCTGCCATCCTATGTGTGAGACGTTTCAAACAGCAGTAGGATTGCTTCCTGGGCAGCCTCAACAAGCCAAAGGAGTGTATGAGCTGCTGCAGAGAAGTCAATTAAGAATAAAACAGGAGAATCCATCTCCCCGAGCATTAGGTATTGCAAGATACCTCTCACTCACACCTGGGATCCTGTATCCATAGACTGTTCAATAAATGGACCGACAGATAATACCTTAAAAACAGTCCCAATCTCAACCATCAACTTGCCTGCACAGGGAAGAACAGATTGGCAGGATATCTAAATGTTAACACTGAAACCCATGAAATTTCATCCAGATATTTTTAAATTAACCAGTTCAGATATGTTTAGACACACCTCTGGAGCAGGCAGAACTTGAAGATGGAACTCCTGGTCCAGAGATAAGGGCACCACCATTGCACTACATCTGCCATTAGAAACTTCATCTCTAACATGGATTTTCAGGCAGTCAGATGAAAGATGGTTGGGAAACCTCCAGTTGATGATGATACTCTGTTCTCAATTGATGCATCTGTTGAATGGGAGGCCAGCAGGGTGTTGCTTCATCAGTTCCCTCCATCATAAGATGAGAAATAAGAATATTTGTTGATAATTGCAATGCTCACGATCATTCATGATTCATCAGAAATTGAATCTGTTTATCTCTATATGTAGCAGAATCTGGACAACATTCAGGCTTGAGCTAAGAAGTTCACACAAGCATGAAGCAATGAACATCTGCAACATAACGGAATTTAAGCACCTCCCTGTGACATTCGACTGCATCACTAAGACCAACACCATCAACATCTTGGGGGCTACCATTGAACACAAAACTAACTGGGCAACTATGTAAACTCTGTGGTTAAAAGACAAGGCCAGAGCCTGGGTATGTTGTGGAAAAAACTCAACTCCTTACTCCCTAAAGCCTGCCCAAAATACAACTCACCCAGCAGCAGAATGGCGTAATTGTCTACAGTTGCCTGGATGAGAGTGGCTATAATAACACTCAAGAAGTTGAACACCATCCAAGGAAGAACAGTCCACTTAATTGGAACTCCATTCATCACTTTTCAAAATTAACATACAACGGTTGCACAGTGTACCATCTGCAAGATGCTCTGCAGTTATTCACCATGGTTCATCTCTTAAACCCATGATCTCTAGAAAGGCAAAGGTAATAGGTACAAGACCTCCCCACACTGAACTGACTGGAACCATAATAATGTTTTTCACTATCACTGGGTCCAAATGCTCATACACCCACCTTAACAACGTTGAGTGCACGTACACTGCAACCTCTGCTGTGGGTCTGTGGTGCACATTACACAAAATAAACTTTGATAACAAAATACGTTTCGATCCATATTAAAATGCATCAATATAATTAGCATGTATTGCTTATGAAATAATTGCTCCAATTAAGCTGCATTTTCATTGTTTTGTATGACTTCACTGAATAGGAAAACAAGACTGCGCAAAACGTTTAGAAGGTAAAAACAAAAAAAATTATCTCACATTATATTCCACATGATATGCTTTACCATCTTACCCAATATTGTGGTGCCATTAGATAAGAATGGTGGTGAGGAACATCCAGGGGACAATAGACTGGTGAACCTGATATCAGTGGTGAGCAAGTTGTGGCAGGGGATTCTGAAGGACAGGATGTACATGCGTTTGGAAAGACAAGGACTGATTACGGATAGTTGATGTAGCTTCGTGGATGGGCAATCATGTCTCACTAACTTGATTGAGACTTTGAAGTAGTGAGTAAGATAAGTGATGAAGGCTGAGCCATGGACGTTGTCTGTATGGACTTCACTAAGGTGGTCAACAAAGTTCTACATGGTAGACTGGTTAACAAGGTTAGATCACAGGGAATACAGGGAGAACCAGCTATTTGGATACATAACTGGTTCAAAGGTAGGAGACAGAGCGTGGTCATGGAGAGTTGCTTTTTGGACTGGGCCAGCGGTGTGCCACAAGGATCAGTGCTGGGTCCACTGCTTTTAGTCATTTATATCAATGATTTGGATGTGAATATAGGATTTATGGTCAGTAAGTTTGCAGATGATACCAAAATTGATTGTGTACTGGACAGTGATGAAGGTTACCACAGAGTAAAATGGAACATTGATAAGATGGTCTGATAGGCCAAGGAATAGCTGATGGATTTTAATCTAGATAAATGTGAGATGCTACATTTTGGGAGAGAAATCATGGCGAGACTTTTACACCTAATGATAGGGTTCTGGAGACTGTTGTTGATCAAAGAGACCTTGCAGTCCATCTTCTTATTTCTTTCAAAGTGCAGTTGTAGGTAGACAGGGTACTGAAGAAGGCATATGGTGTGCTTGCCTTTATCAGTCAGTGCATTGAGTATAGGAGTTGGGACATCATGTTGTGCCTGTACAGAACATTGATTAGGCCTCTTGTGGAGTATTATGTTCAGTTAAGGTCTACCTGCTATAGGAGAGATGTGAAACTTGAACAGGTTCAGAAAAGATTTACAAGGGTGTTGGCAGGGTTGGAAGGTTTGAGCTATAGGAAAAGTCTGAATAGGCCAGAGCTATTTTCCCCGGATCATCAGAGGCTTATAGAGCTTTAAAAATCATGAAAGGCATGAATAGGATGAACAGTCGAGATCATTTTCCCACAGTAGGGGAGTCCAAAAGGGCATAGGTTCAAGGTGAGAGGGGAAAGATTCGAGCTCAAGTCGATAGAACATTATCTGTGTCTCTGGATTAACAGTCCAGTGAAAATACCACTAGGCCATCGTCTTCCCAGTTTATTGCCAATCCCTAATTGCCCAGAAGGCAGATAAGAGTCAAACATATTGTTGTGGGAATTTTGCTTTCATGGCTTCCCCTGTATCTATTCTGCTCGTTAACTCCTTAAAGAATTCTATTAAATTTTTCAGGCATGACTTCCTCTTCATGATATCATGCTGCTTTTGCATAATCGTATTATGTATATCCAAAGGTTCTGCTACTACATCCATTAGAACAGACTCTGGCATTTCCCCAGTACCAGACATTAAGGTAACTGTCCCACAGTTACCTGTTTTCTTATCTCCTTCCTTTATTAAATGAAGGTATCACATTTCTTTAACTGTTTCAAAAATCTAAGGATTCTTCTAAGATTATTGTCAGTGTATGCACACTCTACAGCTGCTTCCTTTAATATCCTGGCATGCATCCCATGGGGTCCAGGGGACCTTTCATTCTTTAGTCCTATTAATTTCCCTCGCACCTTTTCTTTAGTGATCGGTGTTTTAATTACTTCCTCTCCATTTGCACCTCAAATATTCAGTAAATTTGGGATGCTGTTGTGCCTTCTACTGTGAAGACTGATGAAATGTATTCATTTAACTCCCCTGCCATTTCCTGGTTCATGATTATTATTGACCCAGCTTCATTCTTTCAGGCCCTATGTTCACTTTAGATTCTGTCTTCCTTTTAGTATCTGTTAAAAGGAGTTCTTGTCATCCTTCTTGATGTTACTTGCAAGTTTGTCCTGAAAGTTTATCTTCTCCCTCTTTCCTATCTTTGGGTCATGTTCTGTTCATTTCTAAAATGTTCTGAGTCCTCTGCCTTATAACTAATCTTTGCCATATTGTATTATTTTTCTTTCTAACATAATACTTAATTTCCCTTCTTAACAATGGTTGCTGTATCTTTTTCTTCAAATCTTTTCCCTCACTGGGATATACCTTTGCTGAAAGACATGAGGTATTTTCTTAAATATCTGCCATTGTTTCTCAACTGCCTTTGTTGGTGAACTCCTTTTCACAGTCCAGTGCAGCCAGCTGTGCCCTCATTTATTGCTAACTAGACTCATTAACCCTCATCTGACTTCCAACACCCATCAGAGTGTTTTCTTCATTGACTGAAATTTTATTAGGATTCATTTAGGCCACATGTAATGCACCCTTGTATCAGAAGCCATCACTGTCATTTCCCCTCCAGTATTCAGATTTATTGTTTGATTTTGGACTTGGGCTTTAATGAGGTTGGGAGATAAGTGGTTCTGTTGGAACAATATCTAAGGGTCAGTGATCAAACTATCTCTCAGCATGTCTGACTTGATTGTATTGTTGATCACCTTTTCCATCATTTTACTTATGATCAACAGCAGAACTATTGAAGTTGATAATTGATAGAATTGGATTTGTCCTGCTTTTTGGGCATATGACATACCTGGGCAATTTCCCACACTTTTGATGAGACACTAGTGTTACAGCTGCACTAGAGAAGCTTGACTAAGGGTGCAGCAAGTTCTGGAGTAAATAATTTCAGTACTATTCACAGTTTACTGTCAGGGACAATAGACTCTGCAATATCAGTGCCTTCAGTCATTTTTTCATACCACACAATGTGAATTAAATGGGGTGAAGCAAAACAGATTCTTATAAATGTCTGAGGCATGTCTTTTGCAGTGACATACTTGTCTCTTCAATCACTGAAGATGGAAATATTTGTGGAATCTCCTCCTCCACAGAATTGTTTAATTGTCCACCACCACTCACAACTTGACATGTTGGGACTGCACAGCTTAACTCTGATCTGTTGGTTATGGAACCACTTAGGTTTATTGATCACGCACTGCATATGCTGTTTGTTAGGAAGGAAATCCTGTGTTGTTGCTTCACAAGGTTGATACCCCATTTTTAGATCTTCATTGTGTTTTTTTTTGGCATAACCTCCTGCACACTTCCCATAGATTTTCCCCTAATCTGATGGTAATGGTGTAGCGGCGAATATGTTGAAGTATGAGGTTGCAGATTATGTTTGAGTACAATTCTGCTGCTGCTAAGTTGTTGAGCTCCATTTGCCCTCTTTTACTCATTATACCACAATCTGACAAGTATTGATATTGACCGGGAAGTGTCAATTGACCCCTAACAGCACAGCTTTCTTTGAGTGGTGTTGGGGGTCAGATTTACAGATTGACACTTCCCTTTGTATGAAGGAGTGATTCCTGACATCATCAAATTAAAAGGCTCTGGCAACAATTTTCCAAAATGTCTTAGAGATGGGAGAAGTGCCAACCAAATACCACTATTCCATTTGAGTTCAAAAATGGGGAGAAGGATAAATATGTAGTCATAGGTCAGTCAGTCTAACAGCAGTGTTTAAGTTTTTAAAGCCATTAACCTGATAACAAATTAATGTAACTCTTAAAATCTATAGGCAAATAATAAATGCCACATTGGATTTGGTGAAGAGAAATTGTGTCACACAAATGTTTAGATACAGCTAGGAAACTAAATTGTGAAGATGGCATAAGCAGGTCAAAAAGGGATTTAGAGTAGGTGAAGAATGTGGCAAAATCTAGGAAATGGAATGTAATGCGGCAAAGTATAAAACTGTGCAATTTGGCAGGTGTTAAAACAGATTTATGTACGTATTATCATAGGACATGCTGCAAGTTTCAGCTCTTAGAAATCTAACTTTAAAAATGTAGGTTTGTTTGTGTTAGCAATTAACTTTTGAAAATTAAATAGCCAGAATTCTAAGTGAGAGGAGGTGACCAAGAGTTGCTGCAGAATGTAGGGTAAGAACATTTGAAACTCTGACGTTTGTTTTTAGCCTGTGCCGGGAAGTCATTCATGACAGAGCATGTATCATGGTCTGAAGTGTGCAGAAGTCACTTGATGGAGTTAAATATGCCAAGCAGCACTCCTACGAAAAGGAGTTTGAAGTTATATTATCTTAGAATAAGAAGTTATTACTAATCCTAGACCAACATATTGATATACAATCAGTAGAAAACATGTGAAGTTAAGTTTTTGAAGTCTTTATAAAGAAATGACTTGAAGTTTCACTGCAGATAGTAGAGCAATGGACGAAGCTAAATCATGAATGAAATAATTAAGAAAGTTACTTTGTGTTGGCTGCAGTTTAGAAGAGTAAGCGGCAACTGTTTGACATATACAAGATCCTTAGAAATCTTGACAAAATGGATGTAGAAAAGATGTTGGCTGTGACAATACTGTGGCTTTAAGAAGAGTGTTTTATGTTGGTTTCTTTTAGAGAGACATTAGGGGACAGGTAGTGAGCAGTCTATGAGAGGAGAAGCAACTTGTGAAGCCCTGAGACTTTATTAAAATGTTGGAACAATAGAAGCAACCTGAATGTGTCTGGTTGAGCTCTGACAGAACCAGGACTTTTAGTTCTTTCAGTGGCAGAAGCTGCTGAGGTTGTGAAATGCTGCCACTCTATTTATTACAGCTGAAAGCTGGAGTTCTCTCCTCTCAGAATTGTCTTTTGACATCTTTTTTCCTCCTGGGTTGGAGAAATGCATATGAGAAAATCTGTTTTCTGAATTTGCCTTTTGCCAAGGGAATGTTTATGGGAAGTTACTAGATTAAAATGCTTACTGGTTAGTGGTAAAATAACCTATTGTTATGTTAAGTTTTCCAATAGAGTTAAGTATTTCCAAGTTCATTTTTCTTGTATTTTAACATAGTGTGTGAATAAATTGCATTTTGCTTAACATTGAGTGGTTTGACCAATCATATTGCCCATGGAATACAGGACCTCATATTTACATTTGAAATAAGAAAAAGTTAGATCTAGGCTGTCTTCTTAATATATTCCCATGAGTGTGGCCTGGTCTATAACATCCCAATTGTAGGAAAACCTAGAACTAGGGATCAATGTTTAAACATAAGGGGCCATTAATATAGATAGAAGTAAGGAGACCTTTTTTTTTCCTTCACATGTGATCACTGGTCTTTGAAACACACTTCCTTACATGGTGGTGGAAACAGAGTACCTGAACATTTTGAATGCAGAGGTTGATAGATTTTTCATAAGCAAGGGGGTGAAACATTGTTGGTGGTAGACTGGAATGAGGAGTAATCAAATCAGCCACGATATTAATGAATGGTGCAGTAGACTTTGTCATTGGGTAGCCAACTTTGTATGTAATTAAGCAGTGTCTTTGAAATATTGGAATGACTTGACATGACAAATAGTGTTCATATTCTCGCTGCAGATTTCCAAAAGGCATTTGCTAAGGAATCAAATGGACTTGTTGTCCAAATTGAAAACCATGGAATTAAATTCACAATGGCTGCATGGTAAATAAATTGTCTACATGTTAGAAAGCAGGAAATAGTGATGTATGTATGTTCTTTTCCCTAGTTTACTGAGTTATAGAATGGCTATGGTATAACGAGGAGCCATTGAACCTGTGTTTGCTGCCAATTTGGAAGAAAAACTTACTTAGTGCATCGACCTCACATCTTGCCTTATTCTTTGCAGTTATTCATCTTGAGAAAATTATTCAATCATGAAAAATAAAAGCAGCAATACTCAATGGGCCTGGCATTACCTGTGGATAGAGAAACAGAATTATTGTTTTTAGTTAAATATAACACTTCTTCAGACTTCATGTTTAATGCCACTGAGGAAAGGGAATTGAGGGAACAGAGGAGAAGCAAAAGGAAGGTCTGGGCTTGGGTCAAAGTCAGAAGAGGCTAATGCCAAAGATGCCACAGAACAAACAGCAAAAGGATTGGTCATGGTTGTCGAGATGAAACAAAACATTCAGCTACAGTTAGTATGAATAATGGAACAATGAACAGCTGGCTCCAAAAACAAATACAAGGAAAACTTTTATCAGACTGACATGTGGAATTAAATCAGAACCAAAACTGGGAACAGAGTTCTGAAATTTTTCAAGTCAATATTGAGGCCCGAAGGCTGTAAAGTGCTTAATAGGAAAATAAAGTGCTAATCTTTGAGCTTGTATTGAATTTCAATTAAGCACGCAACAGGTCAAACTCAGAATTTCGAGAAAGGTGCAGCATTAAAATGGCAAGCAGCCAGAAGTGTGTATTTTCAAATTATGGGACAGGAGGAATGTGTGCAGAATGATGAGGATGAAATCAGGGATGGGGACATTTCCGTTCTGGAGTGAGAACTGAGTTGTAATTTTTCTCCTTAGAGCAGGAGAAGTTAAAGAAAGATTTAATGCAGCTGTTTGACAGTCATGCATAGTTTACTAGAGTAAATACAAAGGAAATGTTTGCACTGGCAGTCATTTTTTAACCAAAGGTAATAGAGCGTAGAATGCTCTCTTGCTCGCAATTCTGAGTTTGACCTTTTTCATGTAAGAGTCTAGGCCCAAAATGTCAGCCTTCCTGCTCCTCTGATGCTGCTTGGCATGCTGTGTTCATCCAGCTCTACACCTTGTTATCTCAGATTCTCCAGCATCTGCAGTTCCTACTATCTCTAATTAAAATGTAATTGGCTAAAAAAGAAGAAGAGACATGAACAACTTGAACAGTAAAGCTTTTGTGTTGTAGAATGCTGTCAGAGATGGGGTGGGTGTTAATTCAATTGTGTTAGATAAATTGTTCAATGCTAAATAGGTTTGAAGAGCCATGACGAAATAATAGAGGTGTGTCTAATCTAATGGCACTTCCAAATGGCTAGACAAAACACACAGTATAAACTGAATGGGCTCCATTTGCAATGCAAGTATCTATGATTCATTAAACTGTCAAGACTGGGATTAAATGCAGCCTGTATATTCCAGTCAATAGTTTCCAATTCTCTTGAAGATGGGCAATAAAAACAGTATTCATCGAGTCACCAGGAATCACTGCTCCCAGTAGTTAATCTATTTTCAAGGCAGTGAGTAGCATTAGATCCCAGGCAATTCCAAATGTAATACATCATCAACAAATAGATTACCATAGATCTCTCCCGAATTTATGTGATAGGCAAAAACATTAAAAGATGGATTGACAGTTCCAAAGTATGCATAACTTTGTCATATTCTCTCATTTGTTCATTTTACAGAACTCAGAGATTGTCCCAGTTGGGAATTCATTTTTTGTAAATTTAGTCACACTGACAAGGCTGCTTTGTATTGTCCAGCAGAAAGTGGTGTTAATAGTCCTTTGCTGGTGAGGGGAGCAGGGGTGGTGGGGGGGAGGTGGAGGGTGTGGTGTAATGCGTGGTGCAGGTTCTCTCAGTGTAGTGGGAAGTGTTTCATTTTGAATAGCTGTTGGAATTTTTATAGGGTGGCTATTGCTGTGGATCCAAAATCACATATAGGCCAAACTCAGTAATGACAGCAGACTTCCTCCTGGTAAGGGCGTTTGTTTCAACAGTATCATTGTTTATTGGGCATTGTTGCTGACACTTTTTTGAAAATTAATCTAATTGCCTGAATTTAAAATTCCAGATTCTCTAATGGAATTTAAATCATATCTCCAGATCATTAATCTATTATATCATGAGTACAATAAATGGAGCAACATAACATAAGAAGATAAGAAATAGGAGCAGGAATAGGCCATATGGCCCATTGAGTCTGCTCTTCCATTCAATAAGGTCATGGCTGATATTTTCATGGACTCAGCTCTACCAGCTGAGGCACACGCTGAGGCACACCACCAGCCAATGATTACCAACCAGAACAACATCCATTTATCTCCTCTCTTTGCTTTCTGTTAGTTATCCAATCTTCTATGTACGCTAATACGTTACCTGTAATGCTGTGTACCTTTATCTTATACAGCAGCCTGTTGTGTGGCACCTTGTTGAATGCCTTCTGGAAATCCAGAAACAATACATCCACTGGTTCCCAGTTGCCCATCACATTCGTAATGCCCTTGTAGAATTCCAGTAATTTATTTTTAAATGACCTGCCTTTCATAAACCCATGCTCTGCCCTATGGGACAATTTCTATCGGGATGTCTTGCAATTTCTTCCTTGATTATAGATTCAAGCATTTTCCCTACTACAGAAGTTAATTTAATAGACCTATAGTTACCCATCTTTTGTTTACTTCCTTTTTATAACAGTGGCATCACATTTGCTGTTTTCCAATCTGCTGGAATTGCCCCAGAGTCCAGCAAATTTTGGTAAATTACCACGAGCGCATTGGCAAGGAGACATGTCTACCTTTCGCAGCATCAGCTTGCCCAACACTAGCTTGTTAGTGATAATGGTCTTTTCCAAGTTCTCATCTACCATAGCCACCTTGAAATCAAATATTGGCATGTTTGTTGTGACTTCCATTGTGAAGATCCACACAAAATAACTGCTCAACGCCTTGGCCATTTCCTCATTTCCTATTATGAAATCCACTTCTCACCCTCTAAGTGACCAATGCTTATCTTAGACACTCTTTTGCTTATATATTTTCTATCTGTGTTTATATTCTGAGCTGGTTTACTCTCATAATCTATCTTACCTTGCTTCATAGCTTCTCTTGTGGCCTTCTGTTGACCTTTAAACATTTCCCAATCCTCTAGTTTCCCATTAATCTTTGCCACTTTGTATGCATTAGATTTCAGTTTGACATCCCCTATTTCCTTAGTTATCCACGGCTAATTATTTGCTTTCCTACAGTCCTTTCTCTTCACTGGTATATATTTTTGCTAAGCACTGTCAAAAATTGCTTTGAAAGTTCTCCACTGTTCCACAATAGTCCCACCATATAGTCTTTGCTCCATTCTACCTTAGTCAACTCCTACCCGATCGAACAGGAATTTGTTTAAGCATAAGACATTGCTCTTGGATTTTACCTACTCACTTTCCATCTGTATTTTAAAATCACACAAACTGTGATTGCTCCTTCCCAGACGATCCCTTACTATGAATTCCTTAATTATTCATGTGTCAATATACAGTACCAGATCAAGATATCTTTCTCCCTCGTAGGTCCTGTTACATATTGTTCGAGGAAACTATGGCAGATACATTCCAGGAACTCCTCCTCAAGGCTGCCTTGAACGATTTGGTTTGACTAAACAATATCCAGATTAAAATCCCCTATTATAATTGCCGCACTATTTTTACATGCATCAGTTATTCCTTTGTGTATTGCCCGCCCCACTGACATGTCATTATTTGGTGGCCGATGAACTACGCCTATCAGTGAATAATCACTTGGACCCCGAATGTAGATTTTGTTGGGAGGCTTGCCATAGATTTCCTACTGGGAACAGCAGGATCATAAACAATAACTTTAGTTAAGATGATTAGGAGTTCAGTACATATATTTCACTGTCAATATTTCGGGAATCTACCCTTCGAGATAATGGAGCGAATTCACTGTTAAGTTTGATCTTTTTGTTACAGTTGTGTCTGCTTCACTCGTCGCCCCGACCACACCACTCACTGAGTCTGCCTGCACACACCTCCCAGTCTGGTGCTAGCGAGCAGATTAACTCGGAGCAACTTCTCTAAAATTTACAATCCGAAACAGAATTTTGAATTAACACTTCCCGTGTCTGTGAAAGCAAAAGAAAACAAATAAGAAACACTTACAGACACGTAGAGTAAGCAGTCTCACATTCTATAAAGACGCATCAAAGTGGGCGGGTTCAATTTATGCCGAGAGCAGAAATTCCCGTCGTTGGGGGTTGCGTGGGGGTGGGTGTGGGGGAGGTGGAAGAGAGCTCGCCTCCTTTATAGACATGACCCTGAGCAGCAGTAACCCAGTACCGAGCAAGCCGGTCACCGCACCATGTTCCGGGTGATTGTGGCGCTACTTTTATCCTGTACGTATCTAACTGTCTTTACTTAAGTTTACTTAGTTGTCAGTCCATCATTCATTATCGTTTTTAACATAACTTTGTTAATTTTATTTTCCCAGATGGGCGTTTGGCTGAGTCTATAACACAGTCACCAATATCGTATGTAACCAAGCCCGGTAAAAGTGCCAGGTTTAAATGCACCGTAAACAGCGAGAGCACCATTGTCCATTGGTACCAGCACCGGGAGGGTCGGGCGCCCTCCAGAATACTTTATTATGACAGCAGCGTCGTACGGGATCCGGGATTCAGCAGCAGGTTTAAAGCAGATAAGAGGAACACTGTTGCCACTTTGATAATCAATAACATCGTGAAGGAAGACGCTGCCACATATTACTGCGCCTACTGGGACAGCACAGTGTTCAACAGAGACAGAAAGCCTTTACAAAAACGCGGCGCTTCAGCTCTCTCTACCCTCAGCTACCATACCGACAACACCAACTTACATTTATAAAGCGCTGTTAAACGTAGGAAATCGTCCCACCTAGTCTCGGCGGATGCATTGAAAACAAAGTTTAACATGAGGCGAAGTATATGTTGGCGGATGTGTATTTGAGGCGTGCCCTTTGTTTTGAATTCTGACGGGCCTTTTTGGGTATGACGTGAATTAGCCTATAAATCCAAATTGAGTTCCGGCTTGGGTGAGAGAGAGAAAGAAGATTCTAGAGAAATTCACAAATGATTTAAGGTCCATTTTCATATATTCTTAGTCAGGCTAAAAGAACAGTGAATTAAACTGTACAAACGCGCTCAAATGCAGCACGGTTTCTGTGAAAATGCAAAGTGGCCGAACCAGCATTAATCCTGAAGCCTGAGTTGGAAATGGAATGTGACAATGACTCGGTACCACACCAGGAAAGACGAAGCAGTCGGGATCAATCAATGACATGAATGAAGCACGGTCTTCACAGAGGAAATGGGATGGCACCTGGGAAGATCGGCAGTTAGGACCATAGTTGGCCATGCCACTTTTCGAATGTGCAACAAACAATGTTGCTGTCGAAAACAGGCTATTTCTGATTTGGAGTATAGTACTGTCCACGTGACAAGCAATGTATAAACATCCTCAATGAGTTGGAGTATTAACTCGGAATTTCTTCCTGGAGTAGTCTTACCCAATATTGGCTCAATAAAAGACCGTTGACTTGTATTGGACAGCTCCTGACATTACTTCGGGCAATAATCTACCACAACAGCATAAAAAAAAGACACACATTCTGGCAAAGTCCCATTCATTCACAAATTAATTTGTTGTTATGAAGACAGATTTAATAATCTTGGCTTGCGTTGTCTTCAATTTAGATGAACTAATCTAATTGAGCTACTTGAAATGAGAAAGGGAGAGGAGAGGGTAGATAAGAATCAATAAATTTCTCCAGTGGGAAGAGTCCGGAAAGAGCAGGAAGGGTTACCGGACCCGAAATGTTAACTCTGTTTTTTCCTTCACAAATGCTGCCAGACCTGCTGAACTTTACCAGCAACTTTGTTTTTGTTCATGATTCTGCTGTTGCCGTTTCCAACTTCTCTGGATGCAAATTTTGTTTCTGGGAGACAAAAGGGACTGCACATGCTGGGAGCTAGAGTAAATAACTGTGGATGTGGAAAAGCACAGCAGATCAGACAGCATCCGAGCAGCAGTTGAGTAGGAAGATGGATGGGTTGGGGGTGGAGAGATTTGAAACTGGTGATGCAGGTGAGAGTTATTGTGGTTGGTCAGTGGGAACGGTGGAGCGGATAGGAGGGTAGGAAATTGGACAGGTTGGGCGAGGAGAGATTTTAAAGCTGGTGAAGTCTATATTCAGGCCTTTGGGCTGTAGGCTCCTAAGGCAAAATACCAGGTGTTCTTCCACCAGTTTGCATTTGGCCTCACTCTGACAGTGGAGGAGGCCAAGGATGGACATGTCACCGGGGGAATGGGCGCGAGTGTTAAAGTGGATGGCAACTGGAAGGTCAGGCCGGATAGTACCTGCAGAGCGAAACCGGTCGGGAGTCTGCATTTGGTCTCTCCGATATAGTGGAGACCACACCGGGAGCAAAGGATACAGTCGATGAGGTTAGATGAAGTGCAGATGAATCTCTGCTGAATCTGCAAGGATTATTTGGGACCTCCAACAGAGGTGAGAGGGGAGGTTTGGGGCAGGTGTAGCACCTCCTGTGGTTGCCAGGAAAGGTATTGGGTGTGGTCCAGGGTTCGGTGGAGAGTGTGGAGCTAACAAAGGAGTCGGGGTGTGAAAGGTTCTTGCGGAAAGCAGACAGGGGTGGGGAGAGAACTTTTTGGTGGTGGGTTCCGATTGTCGATGGCGCAAATGTCAGTGGAGGATGCGTTGTATTGGAAAGTTGGTGGGATGGTATGTGATTTTGTTTCTGTTCACTTCCCATCACCATCACCGTTCCCTTTGCACCTCCATCCCCTGCGATAGTTAACTCTCCTGTCCTCCACCGGTCACAGATACCCCTTTTATTGAAACCTCCCCATTCCCTGTTTCCCTCCTATTTGCGGGGTTGACACTGTCAACATCTCAACTTATTCAAGCTTAGGGTTTTGAAACGTTTACTCTGTTTTTCTCTCCACAGTTGCTGCTTCAGTAAATCCAACATTTTCTGTTTATATTGCAAATAACCAACTTGGAGGGCGGGGGCGGGCTTGAAACCCTGACCAATATCTCACTGATTGGTTTGAAGGAAGTCAATCGTTTCCTTTTAGTTTCTGTCCAGCTGCTTGACTGAACAGTTGAAGATTGAGTGAGCATGTCGCTGTATTACTGGCTCATTGTGGTAACCGCTTTGCCCTGTATGTGTTTCTGACGCTATTATTCAGATCTTGCTGTTCATTCACATCCATCATATCGTTTCTTTGTAACTCTGTATATTCTTTCCTCAGGCGGATATTTTGCACAAACACTGAAACAGATTGTCCCATCCATTACCAAAAATGAGGGTAAAACCGCTCGATTCAAATGCGAAGTCGAAGGTGTAACTATTAGTAACAGCAATCCCCTTCACTGGTACCAGCAAAAGCCCGGCCAGGCACCCACCCGAATCCTCTATTATGGAGCAGGCACATCGCGGGATCCGGGATTTGGTGAACGGTTCAAAGCTGGGAAATCTAAAGACAACGAATTCTACCTCGCAATCGACAAAATAAAGACAGAGGACACTGCCACCTATTACTGTGCGCGCTGGATAGATACACGCTGCGAGACATCAATACAAAGTTCGTACAAAAACACTGAACGATTTGAAGCGAAACTGTCAGAGGAATTCACAGACTAGTTCCTAATTGGGTAAAGTAGCAACGACACCACAGCTGGATCTTGTCTGATCTTTCTCCTCCTGAATTCGTGAAATGGAGAGCGATGTGACGTGAGCCAGGTCTGGGCTGTTTTGATCAACGTATTTTTGTTTTCTTTTCTAATCATTTGTGGGATGTGGGTGTCGCTGGCTGGCCAGCATTTCCTGCCCATCCCTAGTTGCCCTTGAGAATGTGGTGGTGAGCTGCCTTGACCTGCTGCAATCCTCCTGCTGTGAGTTGACTCACAATGTTATTAGGGAGGGAATTCCAGGATTTTGACCCAGCGACAGTGAAGGAATGACTACATACTTCAAAGTCGGGACAGTGATTGGCTTGGAGGAGAACTTGGAGATGGTGGTGTTCTCATATGTCTGCTGGCCCTATCCTTATAGATGGAAGTGGTCGTGCGTTTGGAAGGTGCTGTATGAAGATCTTTGGTGAATTTCTGCAGTGCATCTTGTAGATAGTACACACTGCTGCTACTGAGCGTCGGTGGTGCAGGGAGTGAATGCTTGTGGATGTAGTTCCAATCAAGTGGCCTGCTTTGTCCTGGATGGTGTCAAGGCTTCTGGCCTGCTCTTGTAGCCACTCTGTTAATGTGGTAATTCTAGTTAAGTCTCTGGTCAATGATAACACTCAGGATGTCGATAGTGGGGATCCAGTGACGGTAACACCATTGAATGTCAAGGGACTGTGGTTAGATTGTCTCTTATTTGTGATGGTCATACACTAGCATTTTGTAGCGTGAATATCACTTATCACTTGTCAGCCCAAGCCTGGATATTTTCCAGATCTTGTTTCATTTGAACACGGACTGCTTCAGTATCTGAATAATCATGAATAATGCTGAACATTGTGCAATCATTGGCAAGCATCCCCACTCTGACTTGATGATGGAGGGAATGTCATTGATGAAGCAGCTGAAGATGGTTGGTCCTAGGACACTACCCTGAATAACTCCTGCAGAGATGCCCTGGAGCTGAGATGATTGACCTCCAACAACCACGACTGTTTTCTTATGTTCCCGGTATGACTCCAACCACTGGAGAATTTGCCCCCGATACCCATTGATTCCAGTTTTTCTAAGGTTCCTTGATGTCACACTCAGTCGATTGCAGCCTTGATGTCAAGGTCTGTTACTCTCACCCACTTCTGTAATTCAGCTCTTTTGTCCATGTTTGAACCGAGGCTGTGATGAGGCCAGGAGCTGAGTGGCCCTGGCTGAGCTCAAACTGAGCGTCACTGAGCAGGCGCTGCTTGATAGCACTGTTGATGACACCTTCCATCACTTTATTGATGATTGAGAGTAAACTGATGGGACGGTAATTGGCCAGGTTGGATTTGTCCTGCCTTTTGTGTACAAGACATACTTGGGCAATTTTCCACATTGTCGGGTAGATCCAGTGTTGTAACTGGACTGGAACAGCTTGGCTAGGACAACGGCAAGTTCTGGAGCACAAGTCTTCAGTACTGTTGCCAGAAAGTTGGAGGGACTCATAGCTTTTACAGTATCTAGTGCCTGTAACCATTTCTTGATATCACATGGAGTGAATCGAATTGGCTGAAAGTTGATATCTGTAATGCTGGGGACCACTGGAGGAGGCCAAGATGGATCATCCACTTAGCACTTCTGGCTGAATATTGCTGCGAATGCTTCAGCCTTATCTTTTGCACTGATGTGCTGGGCTGTTCGATCATTGAGGTTGGGGATATTTGTGGAGCCTCTTCCTCCAGTGAGTTGTTTACTTGTCTCCCACCATTCACAGCTGGATGTGGCAAGACTGCAGAGCTTAGATCTGATCCGTTGGTTGTGGGATCTCTTAGATCTGTCTATCATTTGCTGCTTTCACTGTTCAGCTTGCAAGTAGTCCTGTTTGGTGGCTTCACCAGGTTGATACCTCATCTTCAGGTATGCCTGGTGCTTCTCCTGGCATGCCCTCCTGTCCTCTCCATTGAATCAGAGTTCATCCCCTGGCTTGATGGTAATGGCTGAGTGGGGGATATGCTGGGCCATGAGGTTACAGATTTTGCTAGAGTACAATTCTGCTGCCGTTGATGGCCCACAGCTCCTCATAGATGCCCAATCTTGAATTGCTAGATCTGCGCAAAGGCTGTCCCATTTAGCACAGTGATAGTGCCACACTACAATGGAAGTTATTCTCAAAGTGAAGGCGGGACTTTGTCTCCACCAAGACTGCATGATGGCCACTCTTACCAATACTATCATGGACAGATACAACTGCAGCTGGCTGATTTGTAAGGATGAGGTCAAGATTGCTTTTTTTTCCCCTCTTGTTAGTTCCCTAACCATCTGCCGCAGACCCAGTCCAGCAGTTATGTCCTTTAGGACCTGATCAGTTTGATCAGTAGTACTGCTGTTGAACACACTTGGTGGTGGACATTGAAATCCCCCACTCAGAGTACATTTTGTGCCGTTGCCACCCTCAGTGCTTCCTCTAAGTGTTGTTCAACATTGAGGAGTACTGATTCATCAGCTGAGGGAAGACGGTATGTGGTAATCAGCAGGAGGTTTCCTTGCCCAAGTTTAACCTGAAGCCATGAGATTGCATGGAGTCCAGAGTCAATGTTGAGGACTCTGAAAACAACACCCTCCCGACTGTATACCATTGTGCCACCCCCACTGCTGGGTCGGTCCTGCTGGTGAGATGGGACATATCCAGGGATGGTGTGGTGGTGTCTGGGACAATGTCTGTAAGGTATGATTCTGTGAGTATGACTATGTCAGGCTGTTGCTTAACTAGTCTGTAAAACAGCTGTCCCAATTTTGGCATGCACCCCCAGATGGTAGTGAGGAGGAATTTGTAGGTTCGACAGGGCTGTTTCTGCTGTTGTCTTTTCGGATGTCTATGTCAATGCCAGATGATCGATACAGTTTCATTTCTTTGAGACTTTGTAGCAATTGGTACAACTGAATGGCTTGCTTGGCTTGCTTGGCCATTTCAGAAGGCAATTAAGAGTCAACCACATTGCTCTGGGCCTGGAATCACATGTAGGCTAGACCAGGTGAGGGTAGCAGATTTCCTTCCCTAAAGGACATTAGTGAACCAGATGGGTTTTTCCAACAATTGGCAATGATTTCATGGTGATCAGTAGATTCTTTATTCCAGACTTTTTAAAAATTATTGCATTCAAATTCCACTATCTGCAGTGGTGGACTTTGAACACATATCCCCGAAATCTTTCGATGTGTCTCTGGATTAATAGTCTAGCAATAATACTACTAGGCCATCACCCACCCTATTTCTGATCCTGGAGTCAGTGCACCAAGGGCTGACTCACTGTAGCGTTTGTGGTTTTTGGCACGGTAGGACCCGCACTGCCGATGTTGCGGTGATGTTTTTCCCTGGGCGAGAGTGGAGTTACACTGTAAGGTTCTTCCTTCAGTCCACCGAATTTCAGGGCGTGGACATACACATGAGCCGGTGGAGCTGTGTAAACCTGCCAAAAATCAATGGCGAATTTGTTGGGGGCGAAGGGGGGGGGGGGGGGGTGGGGGGGAGGTGGGCGGGGTGAGGAGGTGGTGGATCAGGGAAGCTTGAATGTGTTAGGCAGCTGTGGTCCCATTGCAACAATAAAGGGGGCATCAACACATAACTTCTCATCAGTCAACATCTCAGTGACACAAAATAATGTTTCTGTTTTACTTGGAGTAAGTTGTGACCTGGGATGTTCTGCCTGAAAGAATGGTGGAAACAGATCCAGTAGTTAATTTCGAAAACAAACTGGGTAAAGATTTGAAATTATACAAGGCATTGGTGAGGACACAGCTGGAATATGATGTACAGTTTAGGTCTCCTTTTCCGAGGATGTTCTTGCTGTCGAGGGAGTGCAGTGAAACTTTACTAAATTGATTCTTGGGATGGCAGAACTGATTTATGAGCAGAAAAAGCTATAAAATTCTAACAGGACTAGGCAGATGCACGAAGCATGTTCCTGATGCTGGGGGAATCCAGAACTAGTAGTCACATTTTAAGATTAAGATAAGATACGGATCTTTTAGGACAGAGATGTAGAGAAACTTCTCCAGCCAGAATGCTGAACCTGTGGAATTGATTCCTGCAGAATGTGTTTGAGGCCACAAACATTGAATGTTTACAAGAAGGAAGTAGATGTAGCTCTTGTTGAGAAAAGGAACAAGGCGTGTGGGGTTTGTGGGGTTGGGGATAGGAATGACGGGATTAAAGTATCAAGATTCACGATCAGCCAATATCATGTTACATGGCGGAGTGGAATGGCCTATTCCTGCTCCTTTCTTCTATGTTTCTATGTTTCAGGGATACAGCAACAAGATAATGCAACTGATTAGATAACTCTTTCAGAGAAACAGAACCGCTAAAACGATAGGCTGATCAGTCTCGCCGTTACTGGAAAATTCCACGATACCATCATGTGTAGCTGAGGCCAACAGTTCCTCCAATCCAGTTTACCGCGTCCAGCGCATTTGCAGCAACTTCTGCACATTGAAGCATCAAAAAACCCTGATAACTGGCTCTTTGGATGGGAAAGCTCGGAGGTTAAAATAGCTGCCATTGCTGACATAATCTGCTGGTCCCTACCAATCGATGAAGCCATATTCACTGCCGTTTTCAGATGACAACCAGAAACCCCAAGACCCCAATTTCCTGTAGGGATTGTAGAACAAAAATGTTAAAGACCCAGCATCCTGTTGACATTGAAAGAAAATGCAAATCTTTAGCACAGTTTCCAATTTAGGAACGCCTCAAAGCACTTTGCAACCCTTGAAATACTCTGAAAAGAGACGATGGTCAGTGATATTAGCTATTGACTATTAATCCAGACACCCCAGGTAATGTCTTGGGAACCAAGGTTCAAATGGTGGAATTTGAATTCAACAAATATCTGGGATTAAGTGTCTGATGAATGACATTTCCGATTGTCGGGAAAAACACATCTGGTTCGCTTAACGTCGTTCAGGCAAAGAAATCAGGGTCTAGCCTACACGTGACTCCAGGCCCACAGCATTGCAGCTGATACTTCATTGCCCTCTGGGCAATTAGTAATCGTCAATAAATACTGGCCTGGTCAGTAACGTCCAGTCCCGTAAATGAATGAAAACAAAGAACAATTTAGTCACTGCTGGAAATAGGAAAACTGGCAGCCAATTTGCGTTCAATAAGCTTCTAAAAACAGCAATGTGAGAAATATCCAGAAAACCTGTTTAATGATGTTGTTTGGGGGATAAATATTGCACCTGTTCCCCGCCCAAGCCCAGAAGACCCACCAATAGCCTCATGGAGTCATGCAGCATCGAAGAACTTTTGATCCAACCAATTCATGCCGAACATTATCCCAAACTAGACTAGTCCCACCTGCTTGTTCCTGGCCCACATCCCTTCAAACCTTTCCCATTCATGTACGTATCAAAGTGTTTTTTTTACAACATTGCTTTGGACCCGTATCCAGCATTTCCTCAGGCACTTTATTCTACATGCGAACCCGCCTCCGTGCTAAAAAAAAGCCCCTCATATCTTTTCTAAAATCTCTTTCCTCTCCTCCTAGTCTTGAATTACCCCATCGCAGGGAAAATATGGTTACCATTTATCCGATTTACGCACCTCATGATTGTATAAAGCCCCTAATCGGAGAGAGCTCCACATGTGTCTTTCAAGTAGTTACACAGAATCCTTTACCCTCACTGGCAGGGAAGATAGTGCCATCCATTAACGCTTCATCTGAAACCGGGCACTTCTGACAGTGCAGCTATCCCTGTGCTTCCCTGGAACGTCACTTTGGATTATATAATGGAATGGGGATTAAACTCACGAGACTTCTGATTTGTTGTAGCTGAAACTTCCAGAAACTGAACCTGATCGTTGGGGGTTGAGGAAAAAAATTAAGTGCCTAGCAAATGCGAAATGGGGGAAATGGCAAGTAAGTACGAGAATTACGACGATACATCGATTAGGAACGTGTTCTGTAGAGAGAGATGAGGCAATGATTTAAATGACGAAACAGATCATGTAACTTGCAGGAGGGGAAATCATTTTAGACATTTTCTGATTAACGGTTCAGAGGCATTGTTACAAACTTCCTGGATGGTGGCCTCCTTGATCAGGGGTAAGGAACCCTAGCGGCATTGCTTTATACTGTTTGTGTTCGGGATGCGAATCATTTCCTGTTTAACCACCCATTTTAACACAGTGCATACAGCTTAATCGTCATTGCTACACCATGTCGTTTCATTGTCTGGTTGTTCCGTTGATGCTTTCCCCCAGTGAGTGCGACACGCAGCAGTTCGAACCATCAACTGAAAGAAAGAGACCATCCCGCCCTTCCTATTCGTGCAGGCTCTCTCCACAAAAGGTCAGCTTGATCCAGTTCCCCGCCTTTCCCATTAGTCGTGCATTTCTTTTGTCGTGGTGCTTCGATTCCCCTTTGATAGCCAGTGCAATTCACATCCTAAACACTTGTGTGAACGTTTCTCCTTTATGTTGCTTCTATTGCAGATAATCTCAAATCTGTATCTTCTGCATGCTGGCCTTCCCATTCACTGGTACTGTTCCTCCCTATCCACTTCCTTTCTGATTTCTGCCTATCTCCTCAGCTATATGACTTATCGATATTTTTTGTTTGCAGGTGAACATTTTGCTGAGGTCTTGAATCAGTTTCCAATGTAGGTCACTAGGCCCTAGGCTACAACGGTCAAAATACAATGCGTGACACAGAACACGGAAGCCATCCACTGGTACCAGCGCCGACCCAACCGGGCGCCTAATAATCTATTTCAGCAAAAACGGAGCTGCGCTGGATCCGGGAATCCCCTCCAAGTTCTCAGCTGAGAAAAGTGTCTCTTCATTCTTCCTTATAACTGATAACATTGAACAGTCTGATTATGCCATCTATTACTGTGCCTGTTGGGTCCCCACAGTGAGAAACAACCATAAGAAGCTTATTCAACCATAAGAAGCTTTTTGTAATAAGAAGCTTATTACAAAAACCCCAAGGGTGCCTGGTACTCAGGGCAGCCGCACAAGTTTCCTGGCCACAGTTGGACTCTTTATACTGAAATTCCAAATCGCAAAATCAAATTCAGAATTAACTTCAATGTCAACATTTAAAGCCGAGAGGAATATAATTGGGGATGGTAAGAACTGCCGGGGCTGGTGTCAGAGAAAACACAGTGTGGAGCTGGAGGAACACGGCAGGCCAGGCAGCGTCACAGCAGCAGGAATGTTGACATTTCAGTTCGGGACCCTTCCTCGGGTTAACTTTCCTGCTCCTCTGATGCTGCCTGGCCTGCTGTGCTCCTCCAGCTCCCGAAGTATAATTGGGATTTTGAATTCAACGCATCACGAACAAATTCTTGATTTCCTCCATTTTGAAAAAGGCGTTATTCCCATTATTTCCGCCTAATGTCAACAGAACCAACTTTCTGAATATTAATTCCAGTAACTTACAATCAAATAAACAGGCACCGCAAAACATTTGATATTATATCTAAATTCCAACTTAGCTTGTAGAGTCCTGCATTAAAAGGAAAACGTGGCCGACGGTTGATCAATGGCATGTTGTCTTCGTTGATTCCTCTAGTGCGTAATTAAGAAGCAGCGCCTTACAGATTCATTACAAACAGTTCACATGTAAATCTCCCGAGAGTTACGTTCCCATGTGCCTTTCCTGAATCCAAGGCAAAATCGGGTGTGTTCACACCGCCTGATAAAGTTCTTCCAGGGCTTGAGGCGCATGGTTTTCCTGTGGTTTCTGGAGTGTAGTTCGACGTGTGGCCGTGCCAGTGGAAACTGTGCTTACAGTCACCATATGGAGGTTTGTGGCGGAGAGTAGCAACATGAAGCCAAAATTCCCTTCAATACTGCATCCTGGTGCATAGGAAGTTGAGGGGTGACCTTACACAGATTTTTAAAATCATCAGGGCGTACAGATAAAGTGACTGGTATGCCTCTTTTCCCTAGGGAGGGGGATTTCAAGACTAGAAGGACGAGAAGACTAGAGGTGACAGGGAAAAGATTCATGAAAGACATGAGAGGCATTGTTTTCAAACAGAGAGTGTGGTTCGTGTGTGGAATGAACTTCCAGAGGAAGTGGTGAATGCGGGTGCAGTTACAATGTTTAACAGACATTTAGATAAGTACATGATTAAGAAAGGTTTAGAGGGATATGGGCCAAGTGCAGGCAAGTGGGACTAGTTTTAGTCTAGTATTATGTTCGGAATGGACTGGTTAGGCCGAAGGGTCTGTTTCTGTGTTGTATGATTCTATGACTCATTTTCATTTGCATTTCACTTTATACAGGCTGTTCACTCAACCTCGCTGCGGGTGGGGTTACATGGAGTCTGTGGCTACTGAGTGTCTGCTGTGATGTTCAGTTTTTTGCGTCGGTCATTTGGAAATCAGCGACAAACATGTTATGCACTTGAACAAGACAACAGAATAACCAGGACCTAAAGTAGACAATCCAGCCTCTTGAGCCTACTCCGCCATTTAATACGATCATGACTGATCTCATCTCGTCCTCAAATCCACTTTCCTGTCCGATCCTCATAACCCTTTAACGCATTGCTAATTCAATATCTACGTCTCCGACTTAGAAATTTATTTAGTGTCCTGGCGTCCAAGCACTCTGGGGTAGTGATTCCCAACAGCCTTTGAGAAAAGCAATTCGTCCTCTTCCAGCTCCACACTGTGTTATGTCTGACGCCAGCATCCGCAGTTCTTACTATCTCCTCTGCATTTCTGTTTGAAACCTGCCACCCACTAATCTAAAACCGTGATTTAATTAAACCGCAACCTCCACCCCCATCCCCCAAACCCGTCCTTCTAAAGTCTAGAGAAGATAGATCTCAACTGCTCCATCTGTCCTCATAAAAGAAACGTTTCAATTCTGGAATTAGTCTTGTGAACCTTCTCTGAATTGTCTCCAACGCAATTATATCATTCCTGAAGTAAGGGTATCAAATCTGTGTGGATACAATCTCACCAATGGCTTTGTAGAACTGCAACGACAATATTCCATTGTTTTAACAATAAATGCTAAACATTACTTGTCTTCCTTATTACAAGTGCTCTCGGACATTCAGATCCCAGTCCACTGACGAATTTTGATGTTTCTCTCTATTTAGATAATAAGTTGCCTTTTTATTCTTCTGACCAAGATGAATAACCTCAGCTTTATCCACGTTTAGCTCCGCAAGCAGAATTTTGGTTGATTCCATTCAGCTTACTATATTTAGTGTTATCCCAAACTTCCCTTATTAGCTGTGAAGGAGAAAACAGCGTTAACGTTTCTGGTCCGGTGACCCTTCCTCAGAATGCAGACGCTGCCAGACCTGCTGAGCTTTTCCAGCAACTTTGTTTTTGTTCTTGATTTACAGCATCCGCAGCTCTTTTGGTTTTTATTTTCCCTTATTAACTATCTACCACATCTCTATAGCATCTGTGTCATTCAATGGTAGGCCGACTCTCCCACTTGCTGGGATATCTCAGCATATAACACCATCCCTGGCTGCAACACCATCTTGAAAACCCAGCCGTGCATCCGGTCAAGTGTGGTAGTCCAGAGTTGCCCTTTACCATAATTGCAGTGATACAGCAGATAAAAATCAATGTTTCTTTCACAGCATACAGGTGGTATGGCTGACATTTCCATATAGATACAACTGCACATTCCTGTACATGTGGCTGCTAAGTGACAGCCCACGTATCTCGCTGATTCCTCGCTACATACCATCTTTAAAACCTCTCTAAATCAATGGTGTGCTTTCCTGAATGCCCGTTGTAACCTTGAATCATATCAATAATAAATGTAGGGGATAAGGATAGAGGAAAGAAAAAGTTAGGAGCCTGAGAATGAGAGAGATAACGACAGAAAGAGCTGCACATCTGGTCGAAAGAATCGGCTGTACTTTCATCATATGAATTAGTTTGAAAAGCCAAGGATGATGTTGAAGAAGGAATCCTAGTAGATTTAATTCCCAACCTCCAAATGCAGCAAGTAGCATTGGCAATAAACTGTTCGATCTGAACAATCAAAAGAATGATATCGGGTCAAAGGAGTTTATGGACAAGCTCTAAGAGACTCCGGTCAGACTATATCGAGTAATGTTACCATCTCAGGTCACCCAGACAAGGTATACTGGAGTCAGTGACAGATGTGTCATAAGATTGCTTTCAGCTGTTAACTGTTTGAGCTACGTACAAAAATTGAGGGTATTTTCGGTTCTAGGTTCAGGCAGGGTTTGTAGTGGGACAGAGAAATCTTCTCCACCTGTCCAAAATTGTTACTAGAATAGGAAAGGTAGATATGAGGGTTCTTGTGGTGTAGGAGTAGTGCCCCTATATCTGTACTCAGAGGTTGGGGTTCAGGTCCCATCGACTCCAGAGGTGAATGACAACAGCTCTGAACAAGTTGATGAGAACATACAAAAAACGTAAATCTGTAATGCTATTTTCAATTAAATTGCTGGAATGGGGCTTGGAAACGCTAGAAAACTTATAAGAGCGAAAGTCTCGGGCAAAAGTAGAAAGTAACTTGCACAGCGAGTGATCATCACTTGCAATGGAGGAGAGGGCAACATGGTCGGGGTGACTGACGGATTTTAGTGAAATTGTCAATAACAAGATGAAAACACCCACCCTTTCAATAGAAGGTTATCCTTGAGGCCACAGGAAGGCTCGGCATTGGGTAAAACCGATTGACGTCTTTTCCGGTAATGCATTGGCCCCTTGAAGGCTTTTAGCAAATCCGAATCAGTTCCATTTGACCACATCAACATGAAGGGCCATGTCCTTGCGATTTTACTAGCCGCTCTCCTCGTTCGGTACAGCAGGTTCCAACTGATTATTTCCATTGTTTAACATTCTGTGGTCGCTGAATTCATAAATAACCTGATTTACATTTTTTTTCCACCGGCAGAAAAATCTGTTGCTCAAACGTCACTCAGCCTCCAGTATCAATGACCAGAGCTCCGGGGATCGCAGTTTGGTTGGACTGTAAGTATGAAGAGAGCGACTTCGACAATGCGATTACCCACTGGTGCCGACAGATCCCGGGTCAAGGTCTTCAGTGCATACGATATTTCAAGAATCCATCTGAGACTCAGCAAGATGTCACCGACGAAGTACCACTTGCTAAAAGAAAAAATCGGGGGCCAAAACCTGCAACTTGCTCATGAGGAATATCAAGGAGGATGACTCTGGGGATTTTTCCTGTGCTTTCTGGGCTTACCATGACTGAAAGTCATGGAAAAACCGCGCACAAAGCAATCGCCGTCCTGCTGACTGTTTGCAAACTGTGATGACACAAATGGCAGGTGTAGCGTTTGGAGAGTTCCACCAGCTTTGAACTCCGCACTGGGCTGCACAGACAGTTCGTTGTTTTCACAATGCTCTTTGCTTTGTCTTGTCAAACTTGGGAGAATAAATTATGACGATCTAACTGTTCTATAAATGGACATAACAATCCATTTACTATTTAAACAAATGTCTCTGTTCATTTATCATGTTTGTGAAAACCCAACAAAGGGGTTTAAAGCCTCCTGTTGTCAAATGATCATCAATGAATATATCACCGAAATCAACATACCACAACCAATATATAGTGCAGTCACATCCAAAATAAATGGAAAAGCGTCTTCGAGTCTGTTCCCACACACAGCGAATTAATGGCGGGTCTGTGATCTAATTCCATATACCAACTGTGGATCCGCATCCGCAAACCGCACGGAATACTGTGGGGATACTGTTACAAGTTTAGCAATTTGGAGCCCTGGACTAAGGCTCTGGATACAAACTCACATACGACTACGGTTGTTGAGGGGTTAGATTTTTAAAAGTTAAGACTCAGCAATACAATGAAATTACTGGATTGTACTGAACACCAGCGGAGTTTACAAGTAACCAGTGGTTATTGAAATCTGCCATCCTTGGGCGAAACCTATCACATGGCAGTATGTTTGTTTCCTGCTCAGCATGAACCAACCAATGGAGTCTATGATCTGCTGCAGAAAAGTCAGTTAAGTTTCACCTTGAAGAGGGCAGCAAAGTGGTGACGCTGATTGGCTGACGTGGGGAAGTTCTGCATGAGTGCACTCACTGCTTTCAGAAGGTGGTTTGCAGAGGGGCTATTGTCAACTGATGCAGTTAGGAGAATGGAGATGGCGGAAAGTGTCATAGACAGTACTTTTAGAGGTGTAGTGATATCCAAGGTGCAGGCAGACAGATGGGTGGCCGCTAGATGGGGCAGGCAGCGAGTGCAGGGATCCCCTGTGGTGGTCCCCCTCTCTAACAAGTGTGCCATTTTCGAGACTTGGGGTATGATCTATCAGGGGATAACAGCAGCAACGGCCAGACTGGTGGTACCACGGCTGGCTCAGTTCTTAAGAAAGGAAGGATAAAGAGCACTAGAGCAGTAGTTATAGGGATCTCTATAGTTAGGGGTACAGATAGGTGCTTCTGTGGATGTAAAGGAGACTCCAGGATGGTGTGTTACCTCCCTAGTGCCTCTGAACAGGCAGAAAGCATTCTGAAGTAAGAGGGTGAACAGCCAGAGGTTGTGGTACATATTGGTACTCACGGCATAGGTAGGATAAGTTATGAGGTCCTGCAGCAGCAATTCAGACAGATAGGTAGAAAGTTAAACAGCAGGACCTCCAAGGTTGTAATCTCGTGATTATTCCTTGTGCCATGTGCCAGTGAAGATAGAAATAGGAGGATTGTACAACTCAACACGTGGCGAAACAGATGGTGTAGGAGGGAGGGTTTCAGATATTTGGGCCATTGTGATCTTTTGCAGGGCAGGTGGGACCTGTACAAGAAGGGCAGGTTGTATCTAAACTGGAGGGGCACAAATATTCTGGCTTGGAGGTTTGCGGGTGTCACTTGGGAGGATTTAAACTAGCTTGGCAGGGGCGGTGGGAACTAATGCAAAGTGAAGGTACTGAAAGGGAAATTGAGAATAGGGCCAGTAAGACTCAGAGGAAGAGCAGGCAGGGTGTGGTTGCTGTTCAAAACAGATCTGGTGGACTGAAGCGCATCTGTTTCAATGCAAGAAGTGTAACGGGTAAGGCAGATGAACTTAGAGCTTGGATTAGTACTTGGAACTATGATATTGTTGCTGCTACAGAGATTGGGTTAAGGGAAGGACAGGATTGGCAGCTTAACGTTCCAGGATACAGATGTTTCAGGTGGGAAATAAAAGGGGTGAGGGAGTTACACTACTTGTTAAGGAGTTATATCACAGCTGTACCGTGGGAGGACACCTTGGATGGCTCATACCGCAAGGCAATATGGGTAGAGCTCAGGAACAGGAAGGGTGCAATCACAATGTTTGGGGTTTACTATAGGCATCCCAACAGCCAGCGGGAGATAGAAGAAGAGATAAGTAAGTTGATTTTGGCAAGATGTAAAAGTAATAGGGTTGTTGTGGTTGATTTTAACTTCCCTTAACTGAAGTCCCTTTTAACTGTTCCCTTTTAACTTCCCTGGGACTCACTTAGTGCTTGGGCCTCGGATGGGGCAGAGTTTGTAAGGAGCAACCAGGAGGGCTTCTTGAAACAAAATGTAGATAGTACAACTTGGAAAGCACCACACTGGACCTAATACTGAAGAATGAGTCTGGCCAGGTGGCCGACATCTCAGCAGGGAGCAGCTCGGGAACAGTGATCCCAATTTAGTAAGCTTTAAGGTACTGATGGAAAAAGATATGTGTAGTTGTCAGGTGAAAGTGCTAATTTGGGGGAAGTCTAATTACAAAAATATTAGGCAGGAACAAGAATGTAGATTGGAGGCAGATGTTTAAGGGCAAATCGACATATGGTTTGTGGGAAGCTTTCAAATGTAAGTTGCTGGGAACTCAGGACCGGCACGTTCCTTTAAAGATGAAGGATAAGTATGGAAAGTTTAGGGAACCTTGGATAACGAGAGATGTTGTGAGCCTAATCAAAAAGAAAAAGGAAGCGTTTATCAAGTCTAGGAGGCAGGGAACACTTGAAGCAAAGGTGGAATGCAAGGAAAGTCAAAAGAAATTTAAGCAAGGAGTCAGGAGGGCTAAAAGGGGTCATGAAAAGTCATTGCAAACAGCATTAAGGAAAATCCCAAGACTTTTTATACGTACATAAAGAGCAAGCAGGCAGCCAGGAAGAAGGTTGGCCAACTCAAGGACAGGGAAGGGAATTTATGTGTGGAGCCAGTGGAAATGTGCAGGGTATTAAATGAGTACTTTGCATCAGTATTCACCATAGAGTAGGACTTGGTGGATGAAGGTCTGGGGAAGGGTGTGTAAATAGTTTGGGTCATGTTGAGATCAAAAGGGAAAGGGTATTGGGGGGTCTTGAAAAACATTAAGGTACGCAAGTCCCCAGGGCCTGATGGGGTATACCCCACAATACTGAGAGAGGCAAGGGAGGAAATTGCTGGGGCATTGAGAAAAATCTTTGCATCTTCACTGGCTACAGGGGAGGTCCCAGAGGATTGGAGAATAGCCAATATTGTTCCTATGTTTAAGAAAAATGGCAAGGATAATCCAGCTACTTACAGGCCAGTGAGCCTTACGTCAGTGGTATGGAAATTATTGGAAAGGATTCTTTGAGACAGGATTTTCTCCAATCTGGAAATCAGTGGGTGTTTTAGTGAGGAGCAACAGGATTTTGTGAAGGCGAGTTCGTGTCTCACTAACTTGGTTGAGATTTTTGAGGAAGTGATGAAGATGATCGATGAGGGTAGGACAGTAGATGTTGTCTACATGGACTTCAGTAAAACCTTTGACAAAGTCCCTCATGGCAGGCTGATACAGAAAGTAAAGTCACGTGGGGTCAGAGGTGAGTTTGCAAGATGGATTAAAAACAACTGGCTCAGTCATAGAAGACAGAGGGTAGCAGTGGAACGATATGTTTCTGAATAGAGGGTTGTGACTGGTGGCGTTCCTCAGGGATCAGTATTGGTACCTTTGCTATGTGTAATATATATAAATGATTTGGAGGACAAAGTAACTGGTCTGATTAGTAAGTTTGCCGATGACAAAGGTTGGTGGAATTGCGGATAGTGATGAGGGCCATTAAAGGACACTACCAGATATAGATTGGCATGTGACTTGGGCAGAGAGATGGCAGATGGTGTTTAATCTAGAAAAATGTGAGGTAATGCATTTTGGAAGGTCTAATTCAGATGGAAAATATAGAGTAAAAGGCAGAACCCTTAAGAGCACTGACAGGCAGAGGGATCTAGGTGTACAGGTACACAGGTCGCAAAAAGTGGCAATGCAGATGGAGAAGGGGTAAAAAGTACTGCAGGTGCTGGAGAATCCGAGATAACACGCATTGGGCTGGATGAACACAGCAGGTCAAGCAGCATCATAGGAGCAGGAAAACTTGAC
>JAHRHZ010000076.1:15198493-15234877 GCA_024137785.1 Ginglymostoma cirratum | reverse complement strand
TTTCCTGCTCCTATGATGCTGCTTGACCTGCTGTGTTCATCCAGCCTCATGCTTGTTATCCCTTAATGCAGATGGAGAAGGTAGTCAACAAGGCATATGGCATGCTTGCCTTCAATCGGCATTGAGTTTAAAAATTGGCAAGTAATGTTGCAGCTTCATAGAACCTTAGTTAGGCTACATTTAGAACATTGTGTTCAATTCTGGTTGCCACACTACCAGAAGAATGTGGTGTCTTTGGAGATGGTACAGAAAAGATATACCAGGATGATGTGTGGTGTGGAGGGCATTAGCTATTAGGAGAGGTTGGAGAAACTTGGGTTGTTCTCACTGGAACGACGGAGGTTGAGGGGCAACCTGATATAGGTCTACCAGATTATGAATGGCATGGACAGAGTGGACAGTCAGAAACATTTTCCCAGGATGGAAGAATCATTTACCAGGGGCCATGAGTTTAAGGTGCGAGGAGTAAGGTTTAAAGGTTTGATTTAGGAGGCAAGTTTTTTACACAGAGGGTGGTGGGTGCCTGGAATACACTGCCGGGGGAGGCAGTGGAAGCAGATGCTATAGCGATTTTTAAAGGGCATCTTGACAAATACATGAATAGGATGGGAAGAGAGGGATATGGTCCCCTGCAGGGTAGGGGGTTTTAGTTGTGACGGGCAGTATATCGGTGCAGGCTTGGAGGGCCGAAGGGACTGTTCCTGTACTGTAATTTTCTTTGCTCTAAAACAGGAGAATTGATCACCGTTGGCATTAGATCAAATACAATATCTCTTACTCACACCTGGGGTTTTCTACCCATAGACCGTTCAATAAATATAACGGCAGTTCATACCGTAAAAACACTGTCCTAATCTTGACCATCACTTTGTCTGCACATGTATGCCTGTACCAAAAATGGGAGGCAGCACAGTGATATACAGATGGGGGGACTGTGCAGGAGTTCTAAATGTTAGCTATGAAACCCATGAATTTTCATATAGATGTTTTTAAATAAACCAGATCAGACACATTTTGACACCACTCTGGTGCAGTTGGGACTTGAAACCGGAACTCCTAGTTGATGTGATAAGGGTACTACCACTGCATCACATCAGCCATTAGAAATTGCTTCTCTAATGCAGATTTTCACTTAATCAGCTCAAAGGTGCGTGGAAAACTTTTGGTTGATGGTCATCTGCCATTGTCAACTGATGAACCTGATGGATGGGAGGCCATCAGGGTGGTGCTACATCATTTTGGTTCATCATTAGATGAGAAATAAGAGTATTTGCTGATGATTGCAATGTTCACAATCATTCATGATTCATCAGATATTGAATCTGTCTGTATCTATATGACGGAGAACCTGGATAACATTCAGGCTTGAGCGAGAAATTCACACAAGTGAAGAAATGATCATCTGCAACATAAAGGAATCAAAGCACCTTTAATGTTTTGACAAAGATCTGTAGCTGGGCTTGTGCATGAGGTTGTTGACTTGCTCGCCCAGCTGGCTTGTTCTTGTTCAGACATTTTGTCACCATGCTAGATGACATCACCAGCGGAGACTCCGATGAAGCGATGTTGTTCTACTCTACTTGGAATTTTTACTGTCTGGTTCTTTAGGGTGAGTAGTGTCATTTCGGGTTTTGATCTGTGTGTGCTTGTATGTGGGGTCCATTACTATCTGTTTGTTGATTGCATTACGGGTGGATGACCATGTCTCTCAGAACTCCCTGCGTGTCTACATTTGGCTTGGCCTACTATGGTTACCTCGTCCCAGTTAAACAATTGTGGTCCCATCATTAATCACACCACTAGCCACTGATCGCCAAGCAGTAAAAAACACCCATTTATCCCCACTGTTCACGTTTTGATAATTAACCAATCTTCTATCTATGCTAATACATTACCCATAATGCTATGCACTTCTTTATTACGCAGATGCCTTTTGTAAGGCACTTTGTTCAACGCTTTCCGGAAATCCAGATACACCACATTCACTGCATCCCCCGTCGTCCACCGCGCTCATAATGTCCGCACAGAATTCCCAGTAAATTAGTTCAATGTGACTTGCCTTCCATGAACCCATGCTGCGTCTGCCCAATGGGAAAGTTCCAATCCAGATGTCTTGCTATTTCTTCCTTCATTATGTATTCAAGCATTTTCACAATTTGGAGGTTAAATTAATGGACCAATGGTTACCCATATTTTGGTTACCTCGTTTTTAAAGAGTGGTTTCAAATTTGCTGTTTTACAATCTGCCAGAACTGCTCCAGAGTTCAGTGAATTTTGATAAATTATCATGAACTCATTGGGCAGAAAACTTGTCAACTTTTAGCCCTATTCGCACGTCCAACACTTTCGAGGTCTTCACCCGCCTTTGCCTCCTTGTCATCAATTATTGGCAGGTTATTTGTGCCTTCCATTGTGAAAACCAACACAAAATACCTGGTCTACGCCTTGGCCATTTCCTCCTTTCCCATTATTAAATCCCCCTTCTCATCCCCTAAAGGATCAATACTTACCCTAGCCAATGTTTTTGCTTTTCATATTTGTAGAAACTTTTTCTTTTTTATGTTCTGAGCTAATTTAATCTCATTATGTTACCTTTATTTATAGCTTTATTCGTGGCTTTCTGTTGACTTTTAAATATTTCTCACTAATCTTTTCCACTTTGTATGCTTTAGCTTTTAATTTCATACACTCCTTTATTTCCTCAGTTATACGCGGCTGATTATCGATTTTCATGCAGCCCTTCCTCTTCACTGGTATATACTTCTGCTGAGCACAGTGAAAAATCACTCTGAAGTCTTCCACTGTTCCTAAGTTGTCCCACGATGTACTTTTTGTTCCTAGTCAACTTTAGTAACATCCTTCCTGATCCAATTGTCGTCTCCTTTGTTTAAGCACAAGACACTAGTCATGGAGTTTACTTCTCACCCTCCATCTGTATTTTAAATTCAACCAAACAGTGATTGCACCTTGCTGGACGATCCCTTCTGAAGAAGGATCCCGACGCAAATCGTCGACTCTCCTGGACTTCTGATACTGCCTGGCCTGCTGTGCTCCTCCAACTCCACACTGTCATCCCGACCAATGAGTTCCTTAGCTTTTCCTGTCTCAACATACAGGACCACATCTAGATAGCTTTTTCCCTCGTAGGTCCTGTTACATATTGTTCGAGGAAACTATGGCAGATAGAATCGAGGAACTCCCTCTCAAGGCTGCCTTGAACGATTTGGTTTGACCAATCAACATCCAGATTAAAATCCCCTATGATAATTGCCGCATTATTTTTACATGCATCAGTTGTTCCTTTGTGTATTGCCCGCCCCACTGACATGTCATTATTTGGTGGCCGATGAACTACGTCTATCAGTGAATAATCACTTGGACCCCGAATGTAGATTTTGTTGGGAGGCTTGCCATAGATTTCCTACTGGGAACAGCAGGATCATAAACAATAACTTTAGTTAAGATGATTAGGAGTTCAGAACATATATTTCTTTGTCAACATTTCGGGAATCTACCCTTCGAGAGTATGAGCGAATTCACTGTTAAGTTTGATCTTTTTGCCACAGTTGTGTCTGCTTCACTCGTCGCCCCGACCACACCACTCACTGAGTCTACCTGCAAACACCTCCCAGTCTGGTGCTAGCGAGCACATTAACTCGGAGCAATTTCTTTAAAATTTACAATCCGAAACAGAATTTTGAATTAACACTTCCCGTGTCTGTGAAAGCAAAATAAACAAATGACAAACATGGAGAGTAAGCGGTCTCACATTTTATGAAGAGGCATTAAAGTGGGCGGGTTCAATTGTGCTGTGAGCGGAAATTCCCGCCGTTGGAGGAAGGAGGCAGAAGAGAGCTCACCTCCTTTATATGACGCTGAGCAGCAGTAACCCAGTACCGAGCGAGCACCATGTTCAGGTGCACCATGTTCCGGGTGATTGTGGCGCTACTTTTATCCTGTACGTATCTAACTGTCTTTACTTAAGTTTACTTAGTTGTCAGTCCATCATTCATTATCGTTTTTAACATAACTTTGTTAATTTTATTTTCCCAGATGGGCGTTTGGCTGAGTCTATAACACAGTCACCAATATCGTATGTAACCAAGCCCGGTAAAAGTGCCAGGTTTAAATGCACCGTAAACAGCGAGAGCACCATTGTCCATTGGTACCAGCACCGGGAGGGTCGGGCGCCCTCCAGAATACTTTATTATGACAGCAGCGTCGTACGGGATCCGGGATTCAGCAGCAGGTTTAAAGCAGATAAGAGGAACACTGTTGCCACTTTGATAATCAATAACATCGTGAAGGAAGACGCTGCCACATATTACTGCGCCTACTGGGACAGCACAGTGTTCAACAGAGACAGAAAGCCTTTACAAAAACGCGGCGCTTCAGCTCTCTCTACCCTCAGCTACCATACCGACAACACCAACTTACATTTATAAAGCGCTGTTAAACGTAGGAAATCGTCCCACCTAGTCTCGGCGGATGCATTGAAAACAAAGTTTAACATGAGGCGAAGTATATGTTGGCGGATGTGTATTTGAGGCGTGCCCTTTGTTTTGAATTCTGACGGGCCTTTTTGGGTATGACGTGAATTAGCCTATAAATCCAAATTGAGTTCCGGCTTGGGTGAGAGAGAGAAAGAAGATTCTAGAGAAATTCACAAATGATTTAAGGTCCATTTTCATATATTCTTAGTCAGGCTAAAAGAACAGTGAATTAAACTGTACAAACGCGCTCAAATGCAGCACGGTTTCTGTGAAAATGCAAAGTGGCCGAACCAGCATTAATCCTGAAGCCTGAGTTGGAAATGGAATGTGACAATGACTCGGTACCACACCAGGAAAGACGAAGCAGTCGGGATCAATCAATGACATGAATGAAGCACGGTCTTCACAGAGGAAATGGGATGGCACCTGGGAAGATCGGCAGTTAGGACCATAGTTGGCCATGCCACTTTTCGAATGTGCAACAAACAATGTTGCTGTCGAAAACAGGCTATTTCTGATTTGGAGTATAGTACTGTCCACGTGACAAGCAATGTATAAACATCCTCAATGAGTTGGAGTATTAACTCGGAATTTCTTCCTGGAGTAGTCTTACCCAATATTGGCTCAATAAAAGACCGTTGACTTGTATTGGACAGCTCCTGACATTACTTCGGGCAATAATCTACCACAACAGCATAAAAAAAAGACACACATTCTGGCAAAGTCCCATTCATTCACAAATTAATTTGTTGTTATGAAGACAGATTTAATAATCTTGGCTTGCGTTGTCTTCAATTTAGATGAACTAATCTAATTGAGCTACTTGAAATGAGAAAGGGAGAGGAGAGGGTAGATAAGAATCAATAAATTTCTCCAGTGGGAAGAGTCCGGAAAGAGCAGGAAGGGTTACCGGACCCGAAATGTTAACTCTGTTTTTTCCTTCACAAATGCTGCCAGACCTGCTGAACTTTACCAGCAACTTTGTTTTTGTTCATGATTCTGCTGTTGCCGTTTCCAACTTCTCTGGATGCAAATTTTGTTTCTGGGAGACAAAAGGGACTGCACATGCTGGGAGCTAGAGTAAATAACTGTGGATGTGGAAAAGCACAGCAGATCAGACAGCATCCGAGCAGCAGTTGAGTAGGAAGATGGATGGGTTGGGGGTGGAGAGATTTGAAACTGGTGATGCAGGTGAGAGTTATTGTGGTTGGTCAGTGGGAACGGTGGAGCGGATAGGAGGGTAGGAAATTGGACAGGTTGGGCGAGGAGAGATTTTAAAGCTGGTGAAGTCTATATTCAGGCCTTTGGGCTGTAGGCTCCTAAGGCAAAATACCAGGTGTTCTTCCACCAGTTTGCATTTGGCCTCACTCTGACAGTGGAGGAGGCCAAGGATGGACATGTCACCGGGGGAATGGGCGCGAGTGTTAAAGTGGATGGCAACTGGAAGGTCAGGCCGGATAGTACCTGCAGAGCGAAACCGGTCGGGAGTCTGCATTTGGTCTCTCCGATATAGTGGAGACCACACCGGGAGCAAAGGATACAGTCGATGAGGTTAGATGAAGTGCAGATGAATCTCTGCTGAATCTGCAAGGATTATTTGGGACCTCCAACAGAGGTGAGAGGGGAGGTTTGGGGCAGGTGTAGCACCTCCTGTGGTTGCCAGGAAAGGTATTGGGTGTGGTCCAGGGTTCGGTGGAGAGTGTGGAGCTAACAAAGGAGTCGGGGTGTGAAAGGTTCTTGCGGAAAGCAGACAGGGGTGGGGAGAGAACTTTTTGGTGGTGGGTTCCGATTGTCGATGGCGCAAATGTCAGTGGAGGATGCGTTGTATTGGAAAGTTGGTGGGATGGTATGTGATTTTGTTTCTGTTCACTTCCCATCACCATCACCGTTCCCTTTGCACCTCCATCCCCTGCGATAGTTAACTCTCCTGTCCTCCACCGGTCACAGATACCCCTTTTATTGAAACCTCCCCATTCCCTGTTTCCCTCCTATTTGCGGGGTTGACACTGTCAACATCTCAACTTATTCAAGCTTAGGGTTTTGAAACGTTTACTCTGTTTTTCTCTCCACAGTTGCTGCTTCAGTAAATCCAACATTTTCTGTTTATATTGCAAATAACCAACTTGGAGGGCGGGGGCGGGCTTGAAACCCTGACCAATATCTCACTGATTGGTTTGAAGGAAATGAGTCGTTTCCTTTTAGTCTCTATCCAGCTGCTTGACAGAACAGTTGAAGGTTGAGTGAACATGTCGCTATATTACTGGCTCATTGTGGTAACCGCTTTGCCCTGTATGTGTTTCTGACGCTATTATTCACACCTTGCTGTTCAATCACATCCATCATATCTTATCTTTGTAACCCTGTATATTCTTTCCTCAGGCGGATATTTTGCACAAACACTGAAACAGATTGTCCCATCCATTACCAAAAATGAGGGTAAAACCGCTCGATTCAAATGCGAAGTCGAAGGTGCAACTATTACCGCCACTGATCCGCTTCACTGGTACCAGCAAAAGCCCGGCCAGGCACCCACCCGAATCCTCTATTATGGAGCAGGCACATCGCAGGATCCGGGATTTGGTGAACGGTTCAAAGCTGGGAAATCTAAAGACAAAGAATTCTACCTCACAATCGACAAAATAAAGACGGAGGACACCGCCACCTATTACTGTGCGCGCTGGATAGATACACGCTGCGAGACATCAATACAAAGTTCGTACAAAAACACTGAACGATTTGAAGCGAAACTGTCAGAGGAATTCACAGACTCCTCCCCTATTTGGGTAAAGTAGCGACGACACCACAGCTGGACCTGTCTGAGCTTTCTCTGCCTGAATTCGTGAAATGGAAACTGATGCGAAGCAAGCCAGGTCTGGGCTGTTTTGATCAATATACTTCCCCTAATCTTGGTCAGAAATCACACGGTACAAGTAGTCCAACAGGTTTATTTGAAAACACAAGCTTTCGGAGCCTCATTTCTTCTTCAGGTGTTAGGTGATCTTGGGGTGAGAGAGCCCAGAGCCGACTCACTGTGGAGTTCGTGGCCTTTGCTAGATTAGGACTCACGCTGCCGATGGCGCGGTGATGTTCTCCCTGGGCAGGGGGATGGAGTTATAATCCGGAATTCTTTCTTCAGTCATTGAATTTCAGGGTGTGGGCATACAGACCAGCCGCTGGAGCAGTGTAAACCAGCCAAATGTCAATGATGTGCAGGGATGGATCGGGGACGTCTGGGTGTGTTAGTCAGCTCCGGTCCCACTGCAGCAATAAAGTGGTTATCGACGTGTAACTTCTCATTAATTCACATACGGCGTCTTAGGCTGAGTAAACAGAGATACAAAAGAATGTCTCTGTTCTACTTGAAGTAAATTGAGATCTGGGATGTCCTGCGTGAAGAGAGAGGGGAAACAGATCCAGTAGCCACTTTGAAAAGCAAACTGGATAAAGATTTAAAGTTATACAGGGAATTGGTGACATGCCACAACCTGTCCATCTTCCTTCTCACCTAACCGCTTCATCTTTCCCATTGACCAATCTCCACAACCTGCAACCACCTGTCATCACCTCACCTACCTTCCACCAGCCCCAATCCCCTCCTTCTATTTATTTCTGTGCTCCCTTCACCCATCCCCAGTCCTGATGAAGTGTCCCGACACGAAACGTCGACTTTCTTGCTCCTCTGATGCTGCCTGACCTGTTATGTTCCTCCAGCTCCACACTGTAAAGATTTCAAATTATACTGGGCAATAGTGAAGACACAGCTGAAATATTATGTACAGTTTTGGTCTCCTTATCTGAAGATGTTCTTGCTACAGAGGGAATCCAGTGAAACTTTACCAAATTGATTCCTGGGGTGGCAGGACTGATTTATGAGCAGAGATTGAGTCAGTTAGGATAGTATTCACAGTAATTTAGATGAATGAGTGGGAATCTCTTAGAAAGCTTTAAAATTATAACAGGGCTAGACAGGTTAGATGCAAGAAGGATGTTCCCGTGGTGGGGAGTCCAGAACAAGTAGTCACATTTTAAGATTAAGATAAGATACGATCTTTTAGGAAAAAGATGTGGAGAAACTTCTCCAGCCAGAATGCTGAACCTATGGAATTTATTCCTGCAGAATGTGTTTGAGGCCAAAAACATTGAATGTTTACAAGAAGGAAGTAGATGTAGCTCTTGTTGCGAAAAGGAACAAAGCATTTGGGGTTGGTGGGGTTGGGGATAGGGAGGACGGGATTAAAGTATTAATCTCTATGATCAGCCAATAACATATTACATGGCGGGGTGGAATGGCCTACTCCTGCTCCTCTCTTCTATGTTTCTATGTTCGCTTAACGCAGTACAGGGAAGCAAACCTGTCATTGTTGCCAATCCTGGACTACATGTGACTGCAGACCCACAACAATGCAGCTGATTCTTAACTGCCCTCGGGGCAATAAGGAACCGCCAACAAATACCGGCCTGGTCAGCGACGTCCCAGTCCCATGAATGAATAAAAATAAGAAACAGTTTGGTCACTGCTAGAATTAGGAAAACTGACAGCCAATTTGTGTTCAACCAACACCTAAAAAGATCAATGTTAGAAATGTCCAGACAATCTCTTTAGTGATGTTGGTTGGGGGATAAGTATTACACACGTTCCCCGCCCAGAGGGCGCACCACATATTGTCATAGAGTCATACAGCACGGAAACAGAACTTTCGGTCCAACCAGTCCATGCCGAACGTAATCCCAAACTAAACTAATCACGCCTGCCTGCTCGTGGCCCACATCTCTCCAAAACGGTCCTATTCACAAACATATCTAAGTGACTTTTAAACATTGTAATTGTACCGGCATCCAGCACTTCTTCAGGCACTTTATTCCGCAAGGGAACCACCTGCTATGCAAAAAAAAAAACTGGCCTTCATATCTTTTGTTTCAAAATCTCTCTCCCACTTTAAAATATATCCCCTAGCCTTGAATTCCCCCATCCCATTGAAAATACACCTACCATTAACCAAGTCTATAACCCTCATGGTTTTATAAAGCTCCGTATCGAAGAGAACTCCACATGTCTCTAGCACTGGCACAGAATCCTTTACACTCACTGGGAGGGCAGACACAACCATCCATTAACGCTTCACCTATAAACGGGCACGTCCGACAGCGCAGCTCTCCCTGTGCTACCCTGGAATGTCACTTTGGATTATATACTGGACTAGGGATTGAACTCACGAGACTTCTGAGTTGTTGCTGAAACTCCCAGAAAATGAACCTGATCGTCGGGGGTTGAGGAAAAAAATGATATGCCTAGGAAATTCAAAATGGGGAAAATGGCAGGCAAAATACCGAAATTACGACAATACATCGATTAGAAATAAATGTGTAGACAAATGTTCTGTAGAGAGACGTGAGGCAACGATCTAGATGACAAAACAGATCATGTAACTAGCAGGAGGGAAAATCATTTTAGATATTTTCTAATTGAGCGGTTCAGAGGCATTGTTACAAATCTCCTGGATGGTGGCCTCCTGGATCAGGGGTACTGAACCCCAGCGGCATTGCTTTATACTGTTTGTATTCGGGATGCGAATCATTTCCTGTTTAACCACCCATTTTAACACAGTGCATACAGCTTAATCGTCATTGCTACACCATGTCGTTTCATTGGTTGTTCCGTTGATGCTTTCCCCCAGTGAGTGCGACACGCAGCAGTTCGAACCATCAACTGAAAGAAAGAGACCGTCCCGCCCTTCCTATTCGTGCAGACTCTCTCCACAAAAGGTCAGCTTGACCCAGTTCCCCGCCTTTCCCATTAGTCGTGCATTTCTTTTGTCGTGGTGCTTCGATTCCCTTTTGATAGCCAGTGCAATTCACATCCTAAACACTTGTGTGAACGTTTCTCCTTTATGTTGCTTCTATTGCAGATAATCTCAAATCTGTATCTTCTGTATGCTGGCCTTTCCATTCACTGGTACTGTTCCTCCTTATCCGCTTTTCTGATTTCTGCCTATCGCCTCAGCTGTATGACTTATCGATATTTTTTGTTTGCAGGTGAACATTTTGCCGAGATCTTGAATCAGTTTCCGATATCGGTCACTAGGCCCTCGGCTACAACGGTCAAAATAGGTGGATTCTTCTTACTGAAATACCAAATCGCAAAATAAAATTCAGAATTAACTTCAATGTCAACATTTAAAGCAGAGACAAATATAATTGGGATTTTCAATTCAAAGATTGGTGTGGGAAAAGGGAACAGAACGATTTCATTCAGGGAATCAGTCTCTCTGATGCCTTATTAGGGTGACACATCTTGAGGAAACAATTTCAGTTATTTCATCCTCTGAAGCTCACTTAGCTTGGTTGATTTACGCGGTAGATGAATCAGAGAATGTTTGTGACATATGTTTTGGTTTTGGTTGTGTATTTAGTTGACAGACAAATGGTTCTTTTTAGCTTTTTTTTCTCAACATGTTAGTGTGAGGTCATCAATTGTTCTGAATCAGTTTGTGTAAATTCGTATGTGGGAAAACTTAAAATTCTAAGAATACCGTATATAATGGATAGTCATAGCCAATTAATCATTACTCAATAACCATTAAGCTCATCTTCCCTGCTGCTTTAACAGTGTATTTTCTGTGGCAACTTTGCTCTAGATATTTCCAACCCATCTCCACACAAGACAGCGATTCAATTCTATCGTCTGAATTTCCCACTGGACTTTGCTCTGTCTATTTGTGAAGCAATGCAAACACATGACAAACAATTCTTGATTTCCTCCATTTTGAAAGGAACGTTATTCCATTGATTCCTCCAGAGCCACCTTCAAATCCAGAGTAAATTCGGGTGTGTTCACACTGCCCGACAATGCTCTCCCAGGGCTTAAGGCACATTGTTTTCTTGCGATTTCTGGAGTGTAGTCCGACATGCGGCCATGCCAGTAGAAACCGTGGTTCCAGTCACATGTGGGGGTCTGTGTCAGAGGGGAGCGACAAGAAGCCAAGATACCCTTCAATCCTGGATCCCAGACAGGCATTACCCCGTTTCAGAAGTAAACCGAACAACTCATTTTGATGCGCATTTTATTTTGCGCTGACTGTTCACTCATTCCCCTGGCGGGTGGATTTGGGCGTGGCCTGTGGGTTAGTGACTGCCTGGTGTGATGTTAAACTTAATGCAACAGTCACTGCCTTATTGCCATCTGGGAATCAGCGACAAACAGGCTACCCACTTAAACATGAGAACAGAATAACCGTGAGCAGGCGGGCACAATTCTGCCCCTCGAACACGACTGATATCAGATCGACCTCAGCTGCACTTTCCTGCCCGCTCCCCATGACCCATTGCTAATTATAAATCTGCCTGTCTCTGACTTAAATTTATTTAGTATCCTGGTGTCCACGGGCTCTGAGGTAGTGATTCTCAAGAGATTCATAAGCCTTTGATATCATCCTCATTTTCGGTTTTAAATCTGCCAACCATTAGTCTAAAACTATGATTCAATGGCATCCTCTCATCCTTCTAAAGTCTTTAGAGGATAGGCCTCAACTGATCTGCTGTCCTCATACAATAAACCTTTCAACACTGGAATTAATGTGGTGAACTTTGAACGTCTCCAATCCAATTACATCCTTCCTGAAGTAAGGGGACCAAAACTGTGGATGCAGTCTCACCAATGGCTTGTATAGTTGCAACAATTCCTCCCTGCTTTTATACTCTATCCTATTAGCAATAAATGCCAAAATTCTGCTTGCCTTCCCTATTACACATGCACTAGGACACCCAGATCCCGTTCCACCGAAACATATTGACATTACTGTCCATTTAGGAAACAAGATGCCTTTTTATCCTTCTGACCGACATGAATAACCTCATATTTATTCACGTTCAGTCAATATGCTGAATTTTCGTTGACTCCCTTAAGCTACCTAGATCCATTTGCAAATTTCTTATTTCATAATTGCAACTTACTTTACCACTTGTTTTAGTATCATCTGCAAATATGATTACAGTACATTCTATCGATGCACCGAGGTCTTTAAGATAGATTGTAAATAGTTGCGACCCAAGGATGAGTCCTGTGGCACTCCATTAGTTACAACTTGCCAGCCAGTAAAAGGCCCATTTCTCCAGGCTCTCTGCTCTCAAGCTCATATATTACCCCCAAACCCGCCTGATCTTACCTTGTATATTGACCTTTTCTGTGGCACCTCATCAAATGCGTTCTAGAAGCTCCGTTGACTGGAGCTGGTTTGCAACGCAGATGATGCCCCCAGCTTGGATTCAATTCCTGCACTTGCTGAGGTTCCCATGAAGGGCTCTACTTCTCAACTTCTCACCGAGCCCACAACAGATCCCATCAAAGGCGGTAAGATAAATGTAAAAGATCTAGTTTGGTGATGGTGGTTGAAGATAAATATTGGTCACGGCACCAAAAGAAACCCGTAGTTTTCTTCGTGCCCCGTGGATTCATCTGCATTCACTTCAAACGGCCATAGAAGTAGAGAAGAGACAAGTGACAAAATAAGAAACATAAGCATTAGTAAAACATGATTTCTGGAGCCTGCTCCACTGTTTAATACAATTACGACCCATGATCTGCCTCAGCTCTCCACATCACTTGATTCTTTGAAAAAAGAAAGTTTTGTCGTCTAAGCTTTTAATATAGTCAGTTACAGAGCCAACTTCAAAGCTTTGGGGTTGAGAATTCCAATGGTTCACAGCCTTCATTGAAGAAATTTCTCTTCATCATAGTCCAGAACAATCAACTCCTTATCCTGAAGTTGTGGCCCCTTCCACCCTCGTTCTGGATCCTCCAACCAAGGGAAACAACATTTGTGCCGACCTTGTCAAACCCTTTCAGAATCTTTTGTATTTCAACTCAATCACCTCTCATCTTCTGAACTCAAAAGAATATTTGGTCAACCTTTCATTTTCGGACACCCCTTCCCCTTCCAGGAACCGAAGTAGTGAATATTTTCTGTACTGCCTCCTACGATGATGTATCCTTCCTTAAATTACTACTTCACGAATAATTCTAGATGTAGTCTCCTCAAAGGCAAGTACATTTGCAGCAAGGCGCCTTTAGTCTTGTACCTGATACCGTTGCATGAAAGAGAAACACATGATTTCCCTGCATAATTACTTGCCACACCTAAGTGTTAATTTTCTGCGTTCGTTGTACACTCACAGCCAAACTTCCCTGTATTTCATTTTCAGGGGTGAGTCTTAAAGAGAGAAAGTGAAAAGAATATGTAATGGACGGAGAATGATAGAAAACAGAGAGAGGAGAAGGGGCAAAACAGTGAATATAAAAGCCAATAGGTTAAAACAGTCTAAAGCAGGAAGAGAGGACCTGAGCAGTGAAAGGGAGATCCGGAGGAAATGGAGAACAGGAGAAAGGGCAGGAAAAAGCAACAACATGAGTGAGAGATAAAGATTGAGTGTGGAAAGGGAAAAGGAAAGTGGGAAAGGACAGATGAAAGAGCCTGAGAATGTGGGAAACAGAGGGAGAAAGAGCAATACGTCTGGTAGAAACAATGGGCGGAACTTTCATCGCATGAATTGTTTGAAAATCCAAGGATGATGTTAAAGGTGGCACCCTAGTAGATCCAATTCTCAATCGCCAAATGCAGCAATTAACGTTGGCAACAGTCTGTTTGTCCAGAACAGTCAACAGAATGATTACGGGTCAGAGAAGGCAAAGGACAAGCTGTATGGGGCTCTAGTCAGACGACATCGAGTAATGTTACCATCTCTGGTCACCCAGACAAGATATACTGGAGCCAGTGATAGACGTGTCATAAGACTGCTTTCAAGTGTTAGCGGTTTGAGCTCAGCCCAAAGATTGAAGTTATTTTCGGTTCTAAATTCCGACAGGGTTTGTCATGGGACAGAGAAATATTCTCCACCTGTCCAAAATTGTTACTAGAATAAGAAAGGCAGATATGACGGTTCTTGTGGTGTAGTGCCCCTACATCTGTACTCGGAGGTTGGGGTTCAGGTCCCATGTACTCCACAGGTGAATGATAACAGCTCTGAACAAGTTGATGAGAACCTGTAAAACACGTAGATCTGTAGTGCTGTTTTCAATTAAATTGCTGGAATGGAGCAAGGAAACGCTAGAAAACCTATAAGGGCGAAAGTCTCGGGCAAAAGTAGAAAGTAACTTGCCCAGCGAGTGATCAGCACTTGCAATGAAGGAGAGGGCAACATGGTTGGGGTGACGGGCGGACTTCAGTGAAACTGTCAATAACCAGGTGAAAACGCTTGCCCATTCAATGGAAGGTCATCCTTGAGGCAACGCGAAGGCTTGGCATTGGGTAAAACCAATTGACGTCTTTTCCGGTATTGCTTTGGCCCCTTGAAGGCTTTTAGCAAATCCGAATCAGTCCAAGTTGACAACATCAACATGAAGGGTCACGTCCTTGCGATTTTACTAATCTCTCTCCTCGGTCAGTACAGCAGGTTCCCACTGATTATTTCCATTGTTTAACATTCTGTGGTCTCCGTGTTCATAAATAACCTCATTTACATTTTTTTCACCGGCAGGGAAATCTGTTGCTCAAACGTTGACTCAGTCTCCAATATCAACAACCAGAGCTCCGGGGAAGACTGCGCGGTTTGAATGTAAGTTTGAAGGGAGCAATTTCGACAATACGGTTATCCACTGGTACCGGCACATCCCGGGTCAACGGATACAGCGCATTTTATATTTCAAGAGTCAGTTTGAAACTCAGCAAGATATCACCGACAAAGTACTAGTTGCTGAAAAAAATTCTGAGTCGAAAACCTGCAGCTTGCTCATGAGGAATATCAAGGAGGATGACTCTGGGGTCTATTACTGTGCTTTCTGGGCTCACAGTGACAGAAAGTCGGGGGGAACCCGCGCAAAAAGCGATCGCCTTCCTGCTGATTGTTTACAAGCTGTTATCACACAAACGACAGGTGCAGCATTTGGAGAGTTTCACCAGCTTTCAACTCCGCGCGGGGCTGTACAGACAGTTCCTTGTTTCCACGATATTCTTTGCTTTGTCTTGCTAAACTTGGAAGAATAAAATTATTTTGCCAAAACCATACAATGTGATAGTGACGGGTGTATGATCTAATTCCATTTAGCTCCCGTGGATCCGCATCCGTAAATTGGAAGGATTGCTGTGGGGATAATATTACAACACGAGTAATCTAGAGCCCTGGACTAAGGCTCTGTGCATTCACTGCTTCCTGAACATTCAGAATATTATCTATTCGGCTTGTTAACTCCTTAAATAATTCTAGTAAATTTGCTAGGCATGACTTCCCCTTCATGCTGCAATGCTGATTCTGCATGATTATGTTACGTACTTCTAAATGCACTGCTACTACACCCTTTATAAGAGACTCTAGCATTTCAGACATTAAGCTAACTGACCTAAGTTACCTCCTTTTTTGTCTCGTTTTTAAAAAAAAGTGTTACATTAATAATTTTCCAATTCTCTATAACCATACAGAATCTAAGGATTCTTGAAAGATTGTAATGGGTGCATCCACTATCCAATCAGCTTCTTCCTTTAATAACCTAGACTGCATCCCATCAGGTCCAGGGGACCTATCAGTCTTTAGTCCCATTAATTCCCCTAGCACCTTTTCTCTAGTGACAGATATTGCATTTATTTCTTCTCCTCACGCTGTCCCTTGAAAATTTAGTTAGTTTCGAATGCTATTTGTGTTTTCTACTATGAAGGCTGATGCACGTATTTATTTAACTCCTCTGCCCTTTCCAGGTCCCCAGTTATCATTTCCTGGCCTTTTTCCTGAAGGCCCTATGTTCCTTTTGCTTTTCTCTTCCTTTTCATACATTGAAAGAAGCTCTTGATGCCTATCTTGATATTACTTGCAAGGTTATCCTCAAAATTTATCCTCCCTTTTTTTGCTGTTGGCTACTTTTTATAGGTTTCTAAAATGGTCCCAATCCTCTAGCTTACAACGAACGTTCGCCACATTGTGAGTTTTCTCTTTCAATCTGATGCTATCAATAGTTGGTTTATCACTTTCCTCAAATCCTTTTTGGTCACCGAGATATTTCAAAGCTGTAAACCGTGAACTATTTTCATAAATATCTGCCATTGTTTCTTAACTGCCTTTGTTGCTAAATTCCTTTTTCCACGCCACACCAGCCGACTATACCCTCATCCATTTCTAATTACCCTCATTTAACCTTCATCTAGCTTCCAATAATTGGAAGAATATTTTCCCCAATTTTCACTGACCGAAATTTTATTAGGGCTCCTTTATGCCACACTTGGTCAAATGTATCCCTGATATCAAGGGCAGTTAATGTTATCTTCCGTCCAGTATTCAGATTTCGTGTTTGAGTTTGGACCACGGCTATAATGGGGTCAGGAACTGGTAGAACTGGCTCTGGTGGAACCCAATCTGAATGTCAGTGATCTGACTATATCTAAGCATGCTATTTATAGGATCATTGATCACATTTTTCATCATTTTATTAATAATCAAGAGTAGACTGATTGGGTGGTAATTGGCTGAATTGGATTTGTCCTGTTGTTTGTACATGTGACATACATGAGAAATTTTCCATATTTCTAGGTTGATGCCAGTATTGTAGGTGTACTAGAACAGCTTGACAAGGGGTGCAGCAGATTTTGGAGCACAGCTCTTCATTACAATTTCCATAGTAATTTCAGGGCCCATAGCCTTTGCATAGCCAGTTCCTCTAGCCATTGCCTGATACTCTCGGGAGTGAATTGAATAGGTTGAAGAAAAGTGGATTCTTACAAGTGCCTGAACCATATCTTTTGCACTGATGGTTGTAGGTGGAGATACTTGTGGAACTTCCTCATCCAGAGAATTGTTTAATTGTCCACCACCATTCACGAGCAGATATGTTAAAACAGTACAAATAGGCTCTTATCCATTGGTTGTGGTACTACTTAAGTCTGTCTAAAACTCACTGCACATGATGTTTTCATAAAAGAAGCCTGTGTAGTAGCTTCTCAAGGTTGATATCTCATTCTTCAGATATGCCTCGCGTTTCTTCTGGCAGACCATCCTGTACTCTTCACTAAACCAGGTTTCCCCCACTAATCGGTGCATGTTGAACTATGAAGTTACAGACTATGTTTGAGTACAATACTGCTGCTATTGGTGCCCACAGTGTCACAAGTGTCCTCAGGCTTGAGTTGCTACATCTGTTCAAGATCTATCACATTCAGCATAGTGGTAATGGTGTACAATATGATGGCATGTATCCTCAACATGAAGAATTATCTAACTGATTCCCTCTGGCTCACTAACTCTCATTTTGCCAACTTTACAACCTTTCTTGACCCAGCTTGACTACACACCTCACCCTCTGACTACCCTATCCACCTGCTCAGTTTCCAGCCTGGTCAGCTGCTGTCATACCCATCTTCCACTCTACTCACCTATCACCCAACTAAAGTTCCACTTGTCCAACTCGCCATCTACTCACTTACCTCACCTACTCTACCCAATCACACACCTACACAATCGCTGTTTATGCATTCACTCACATATTCATTCACTAACACACTGAGGTTGTTTAAATGACCCAAAACTTTTCAGACAGTTAGTGAGCATTCGCAAAAGTATGGCAGCTAGTGCCTGAAAATAGACTGTAAATTGGCTTTCCAGATAAAGCAGCAATAGAGTAAATTTAGTTTAATTTAAGATATGCTTCTCATTTCTTAAGAAGTCAGAATGTGCAGATTGGTCATGGCACAGAAAGTTAGAAACAGAGCAGTAGTCCAGTGGTGATTGCCATTCCTCAGGCGAATCTGGCCAGAGTTAAATTCTTGGATCATGCTCTTTAATCAGAACAAGAATGAGATGTGCTTTAGAAGTCATAGCTAATTCTCAATTCTCAAGCAAAAAAGTTGTAATGTTTTGCATTCAAGTGAGTGTTGCGTTACCTTTCATAGGTGATACCTGTCAGTCAATAATGGAACCACTTCATTAGAATTTTAGATAATTACATTTGCATACCTCAGGAAGATTGCCCCATAGGAATGTGAATGAGTAGGATTGTTCTTCCAAAGAACCTGCACACACATGATGGGGTGAATTACTTCTTTCCGGTGTTGCATGATTCTCTGATCCTTTTCAGGGTATAACACAGACCGCAAGAACATGAGAACAAAGCATATTCCGCAAAAAAAATCATTTATCTATGCAGCGCCTTTAAAGACTGCAGGATATCATAACGCACTTTGCAGCCATGAACTACACACTTTCCTCTTTTCTATTCTACTCACCATAAGACCATAAGACATAGGAGCAGAAATTAGGCCATTCGGCCTATCGAGTCTGTTCCGCCGTTCAAACATGGCTGATAAGTTCTTCAACCCCATTCTCCTGCTTTCGCACCGTAACCCTTGATCCCCTTGATAATCAAGAACCTATCTGTCTATACTTTCGTTTCTATACTTACTACATTATTGAAAATAAGACACATGGCAACATGGCAATTCTGAGGAAGTGTCACCGGACCCGAAACGTTAAAACGTTTGTTTTCTCCTTCACAGATGCTGCCAGACCTGTTGAGCTTTTCCAGCAACTTTGTTTTTCTTGCACATGGCAACTAACTGTGTACAGCAAACTCCACAAATAACAATTTGATAATACATAGTTTATTTTGTGAAATCAATAGTAGGATAAACATTGGTGAGAACACCGGGGATAGATTCCTGCTTTGCTTCAAAATTGCGCTATTTGATCTTTTACACGCAACTAACAGGGCCGTCAAGGCCTTGGATAAACCTTTCATGCAAAACGTGGCTGCTGATGTCATTTGTCAGTGCTATACTGGCTTGTCAACCTTAATTGCTTGGGTTTAAGCCCGAGTGTTAAACTGGAAACCCAAAACCGGCTGACTCTCAAGAAAGCCTGTTACTAGCTGAGCCACAGTTGTGGGCACTTTGATGACCTCCAACCTCAGCACCACCCCATTCCTCACTTAAAGACAGGATGCAAACCCAGAAACAAGAAATATGGTATTTCAGGATCACTCTTGCCCTCTACATGCAATTTAGCCTCAATGTTTTATCCCCAATGGACTAACAATTAAAATTTGAAGCAAACACAGTAGTTGCCCACTTTCCTGCTGATTACTTACCCACCACCTCTCTAACCTCTTCATGCTCTAGAAACCTCCCTATTTATGCAAAGTCCTTCAGTATTTTGAACCCTGAAATTTCTGCATTCCTCCCTTGATGAATTCTTGTGCATTTTCAATTTAATTCGCTACACCTCTGATTTATGTGTTTCAAATATGTTGGCACTAAATTTTGGAATTCCTTCCCTAAGCGTCTCTGCCTCCTACTTCCTTAAACTTAACTCTTTTACCAAGATTTAGCCACCTGTACTACCATCTGGTTATGTGTCAAACTTAGTCTGGTAATATTTGTCTGTTGTCTAGGGATATTGTATCATACTTAAATATATACACAAGTTGTTGATATGGTTGCACAACTAGTAAAGTATGGATCCTAACTAATTTCGAAATTCAAGTACCTAGCTGCAAGCAATAATCTTCAAGGTAAAGGATCCCAAAATATCAAGTTCTCCCTAAAAAGTACTCCGGGGTATCAGTCGGAAAAGAACATGGATCAGTTTGCGTTGCCTTATCTGCGTAGATCAGGTTTTTGTTGTCCGTGTTCAGTCTGTAAATTGCTGTCAGAAATAATTCTGATTAAAATTCATCAATTTGAAACTTTACCCGTTGGTGTCGACTGTCTGCTAACAATTTCTAGTACTGGATGCCTTAGTGTGTTAGATTTCCAGCACCCTCAGCATTTCGTGCTTGCCCAAACTAACGACGTAGCAAACAGTGAATGCGCTATTCCGGACCAGCTCCTTCTTCATTTTCGGCCCTCGAACATCGCTTTGAAAATAAGTGCAGGGTTTCTCGGCAGCTTAAGTTATTCCCCACAGGAAATGGACATTAGGAAAGGGATGTTAATTGAGGTTAAGCGACAGCATGTTAAACGTATGAAAATGCCTCTGTGCTCTTTTGCAGCTGTACATTCCAGCAAAATGGGAGAAAATATTAAACGAAACGAACAAACCTTTGACTAAGGAAGTGGGTTTTCAGAACAGTTTTACAGGATGAGGGAGAACTGGCGTAACTTGGAAAGTATTTTAACTGTTTTGGACTTTGGTAATTAAAAGTGGGGGAAAAGGCAAACGTGTCTGAAGGTTTATTGAGCAGTTCTCTACCCGCATCGCGTGTTTGGAAATCATGCTTACGAAGTTGTCTGTGGCATAGAGTCATCCAGCATGGAAACAGACCCTTCGGTCCAACCAGTCCACGCCGAACATGGTCCCAAACTACCCTAGTTCCACCCTGCCGGCTCCTGGCCCTATCTCTCCAAACCTTTCCTATTCATGTACTTATCAAAGTGTATTTTAAACATTGTAACTGTGCCCGCTCCCACCATTTCCTCAGGGAGTTCATTCTACACGCGAACCACCCTGTGTAAAAAAAAATGCCCCATGTCTTTTTTAAATCTCTCTCCTCTCACCTTAAAAGTACGCCCTCTAGTCTTGAAATCCCCCATTTTAGAGAAAAGAAACCTACCATTTAGCCTATCTGTACCTCTCATGATTTTATAAGTCTCTATAAAGTCATCTCTCAACCTCGTATGCGGTCTTTCCCCGCTGATGCTTTTTCTTGCTTTCTCTTTCTCAGCCTTCTCCTACAACTAGCCCCCTCATTGGTCTCCCACCATCCCTCTCCTCTCGCCTCAAATAATACTGATCTTACTCTATTACAGCAACAGGATCCCTCAACTTCTTCAGAGACTTTATAACTAGGAAGGTCTTTTGGGGAGGGCGTTCTAAAGTTTTGACTCACTAATAATGAACAAGTGGCGAGAGATGTCCCAGTCAGGACTGTGTGCAGCTTACCGGTGAAGTTACTGCTGCAAGTTTACAGTTCCCGTCTTTGTGGTTGGGGGCCGTTGGTTTGGGACGTGCTGATGATTTAATCATCTTGTGTCACAACGCTAAAACTGCCAGAACAAGACTGAATCAACTTACGCCTTTACCTGTCCGCCTGAAAAGTTCTTGTGTAATTCAATCGATACTTTATTTTACAGATTAAAAATATGATACGGTAGAAATCTGACTGAAAGGAGTGGCATGTGTCAGATGTTTGGTAAAAGCTAGATCACAACGATACGAACAGTGCTACGCCACATACTGACAGGAAATTGTCAACCGCACAGTATTTTGTCACGTTCATTGCCCTGTATATTTAGTACAGATCTTAGGGCAGGAGCATCATAGTCTGGAATTATGTTGCTGCGTTGGGTCGCTTTAGTGGCATTTTTTCCGCGTAAGTTGATTTTGTTTTATTTTTGTTTACTTCAGACTGTAAAAATATTTCTAATTTGGTGTTTATTTTCCCATAGGCAAGTGTTTTACTCAAGATTTGAAGCAGAATCAACTTTCGTTGATCAGGCGAATGGGGAGTCATGTTATAATTACGTGCGAGCTGAGTGAATCAGTCGGTTCTTCCCCCATCCACTGGTACTAACAGGCAACCGGACAACAACCTGTCTGCTTGCTCCTTAACAAAGGGTAGGATAATGTATTAAATGAAAGATTTAAAGCTGTCAAATCTGGACTCAGGCAACATTATCTGCGTATTGAAAAAATAAAGACAGATGATACCGCCACTTATTATTGGGCCTATTGGCATCATAGCGTGAAACAGCAATTCAATCCGCTTACAAAACCCCTCAATCTTGCAATTCAAACATCATGTCAAAACCACAGTCACGAGTGAAAACAACCATGACGTTCCTTCAACAAAAACGTACAGTCTCGAACATTACAAGACACAAATACGAAGTAAATCGCTACCCTCACTTCCCTTTAACACTGCAGATGTTGTAGACTCGAAATAAAAACGAAAAGTGCTCGTCTGATCGCATTTGCGACTCGTAATGGACTCGAAACATTAGCTCTGTTTCTCTTGACACAATGCAGCCAGGTTGGCTGAGTTTCTCTGGTACTTATGGTTACATCCCCGCCATTCCTTCTCCATTCCTTTAGAGACCCTGGAGCATCACAGGAGAACAGACACAGGACAAAGTAGTTGGGTGAAATATCTCGTCAATTCTTCCACAGATGGGAGTAAAGGAGTGCTCGTGACAGCACTAACACTGACTAATTCTTCAGCCAATTATTTGTCAATCGCAATTGTTTACCAATTGTTTTTGTGTCACTAAATTAACCACCTGTAAATATTTATCCTCAATTATACGCGTTTCCTTCTGTAATCTTCCCTGCTTCATGTCTTATCCCACATTTTACGGTTCACCAACATCCTTATCTTACGCCTCGCTGCCCCAACATTATTCAGTGCCTAAGGTCCGCACGGGTAACACTTTTGGTGACACCCTCTCCCTTTCAACTTTTCTCTCGACCTCCAGAGATCTAACCCCAAACCCAACATTGAGTCTACAAATGAATCGCAATTTCCTCGCTTTTCACAATCTCTGCTCACTCCCCTTCTCTTTCTCTGCCACGTCTCCTTTACTAACACTTTGATTCTGTTCAATTTTTAAAAAAATGAGTAGTTGCATGAGGAACTCACTTATTCACGTGAATTTACACCGTTCAATGAGATTATATTGAATTAGAAATTCAACTTAATTAACTCTCCTCGGCTCGATATTTCTCAATCCGAAAGATTCGAAAGTACCCTGAAAACGTCAATTGACTCCTAGCAGCCGCAGCTGTTTTTGAGCGAGGGTGTGGGGATGGGTGGGAATTCCAGCTTCCCTCTCCCCTTTGTGTGAAGAAGTGATTCCCGACATAGCCCCCAAACAGCCCAAATATCACCCTTGTTCAGTGTTCCCCACTAAAGGAAAGTGTTCCACTGCATCTAATAATACTATTCTAACACTTTAAACACAATAATTCGACCATTCCTCAATTACCTATAATCAAAAGAGTAAAACCAGATTTCTACAATTCATTCTTGTTCTGGTGAACCTACCCTGCAAACCTTCCAGTACAAAGTAACCTTCTCGAGGTAGAACGTCAGAAATTGCAATACTTTCAAATTGGATCTGGTCATGGCTATGCACGTCTGAGCCATAACCTCTTCACTTCATATTCCAATTCTTTGAGAGTTGTGGTTCAGTGGCAACACTTTCAGTGCTGAGTTGGAAAGTCATGAGATTAGGCGCCGCTCCAGAGGACTGCGTATATAATTTAGACTGACTTTCCTGTGTAGGACAGAGGGAGTGCTACATTTTTGAGGCGCTTCCTCACAGCTGGTATATGGAACAGACGCACTGCTTGCGCTTTCAGAACACACAAGACTCGTGGCGGAGCAGGAAAGGTATCCTTCGTGCCCTGGCCAATATTTATCCTTCAGCTAAAACGGTATCTCAATTAGCTGATCTCATTGCGGTTGGTGGGGCAGTGTTTTGCGCAGATTGGCCGTCGCGTATTTATTATTTTACCACAGTCATTACACCGGACTTTGGTGTATTCTTTGACCGAAGGAGCAAGATCAGAGTATACTTCTTAATTACACTTTTTTTTTAAACTAAGGCCTACCTTGTAGTCACACGAACACTAAATTTCTACGGTTCTTTCACATTGCCCAGATGCTCACCATTAAGTACTGTACATATTCCAGTTCCTCTTTTTTTTTGGCCCCAAAGACAATTCCTCACATCAAACTGCATTTGCCATAATTTTATCCATTCACTTATACTATTAATTTTCATTCATAACTTGCTGCTCTCATCTCTACAGTCATCGATGTTTAATTTGCACACTTGGGTACGCAACTCTCTCTTCCTTTATCCACCAACATCTCTCTGGTCAAAAAGTAACTTCGGAGGTCCAGTGCGAAATACCGAAGTAAAAACCACCTGTCAATTCCCATCATTCAGAATACATCTTCAAGGCAAATTCCTCCCTATATTTTGCCTCCTGGTTCCAAAACAATTGTCATCCCATGTCACCTTGAGTTTTCAATTTTACTAATAAGCTTGTGTAAAACCTCATCAAATCGCGACTGAAAATCCATGCAGTACACATTCATAAACAAACCCCCTGTCGTCACCAGAAAAAAAGCCAACTAGACCAGTCAGATGTGACCTATCCTTTCACAGGGATATGCAGATTCTCTGAGCAATTCATGTTCCTTCAAGTGCGTGGTTACTACCTATCCACGAAGACAGTCTCCAGCAACCTTCCCACAGTTACTGACTATAGAGATTTTTGTGGAATTATGACAAACGCATTTGTAATATTCTTACTCCTTTCTTTTACTGTCCAGTTTGGAAAATATCACATCCTGGAGATTCATTTCTCTGAATTCTCATTATTTTCATAATTATCTTTTTTTTAAAACTAAGCTTGTTTCCCTGATATACTTTTTGGGTTTCCTGGTAGATCCGTTCATAAGTTTGTGATTTTTATCCTTAATGTGAAAATTGAAGCAAAACACTTACCACTTATATTCTCACCTGCATGTGGCCCCGTAATCCCAACCCGACTGCTCCTGTCTTCCTGTTGACTTCCACCAAGCAGAAATAAAAAAAGACAAACTAAATTGACTATTGAAACTTTTATATTACCACCAGTGGTCTCCAACAATACTAAAATATTAACAAAACTCGGGTAAGAACACTCAGCAGGTTTGGTAGTGTCTGTGGAGAGAGAGACAGAGTTAACATCTAGAATCGAATATGACAAATATGATAGCTTTTATGTTGTCCTGGTGAGGTTCAGGAAGAGCGAAAAGAGTGTCTAAGATCGGAAAGAGTGGGAGAGATAAATTAACAAAAATGTACTGAAACAAATGTCATTGGGTGTATTTAAGACAGAGGTAGATAGGTTCTTCATAAGTAAGGGGCTAGAGGGCGACAGGCAGAAGGCAGGAGGATGGGGTTGAGAAACATATCAGTCATTATTGAGTGGTGGAGTGCACTCGATGGGCCCAATGGGCTAATTCTGCTCCTATAGCTTATGGTTTTATCTCACAAAAGGAGTGGTAATGGTCAGAGGGCGTGGTAATGGCAGAATAATGAATAGCTCTATCTCAAAGCAAGAATATGAAAAGAATATACAACTAATGGTAGGACCTTGGGTAATGCTGTAGAACACAGGGAACGAGGGGTGCAGGTACATAATTCCTTGAAGTTTGCGTCACATATAGACAGGACGGTTAAAAAGGCGTTTAGCATGCTTGCCTTCATTGCTCAATCCTATGAGTATAGAATTTGGGAAGTCAATGTTGCGGTTGTACAGGACATTGGTGAAGCCTCTTTAAAATACTGCGTCCAATTCTGGTCGCCCAGGTATTGGAAGGATATTATTAAGCTGGAGGGTTTCAGAAGAGATTTAGCAAATAATTCTGGGTATGGAAGGTTTGAGTTACAAAGAAAGGCTAAATAGGCTGGGACTTCTTTCACTGGAGCATGGAAGGTTGAGAGGCGACTTGATAGAAGTTTATAAAATAATGAGAGGTACAGATAGAGTTAATGGTCGTTGTCTTTTCTCTAGGATGGGGGATTTCAAGAATAGGAGGCACATTTTAAGGTGAGAAGAGACAGATTTAAAGAAGACATAAGGGGGAAAGTTTTTACACAGAGGGTGGTTCGCGTGTGGAATGGACTTCCTGCGGAAATGGTGGACGTAGGTACAATTACAACGTTTAAAAACGTTTGGATAAGTACATGAATAGGAAAGGTTTGGAGGGATTTAGGCCAGGAATAGCCGGGTCGGAATGGTTTAGTTCGGGGTTATGTTCGTCATGGACTGAGTGGGCCGAAGGGTTTGTTTCCGTGCTGTATGACTCGATGACTCTATAACAGAATAGATTATTAAAATAGTAATTTATTGTCATTTGTATTATTTACAAAAGGAAGTGTAAAGTGTTTAAGTCACGATACTCCGGCGCCTATATTAATAACCCAAATCATATCTTAAAAAATTAAGGCAAAGTCCATCTTTGTTCAATTCATGGCTCATGCCGTACCTAAGGGTAAAATAAACATAATGGAGGACTGAATTCATAACCTGAAACTGTTGAATAAGATGGTCTGTTATAGTGAGGTAACTCTATGGCTCCTCCCACTGGTGTGGGTCTGTGAGTTGGAGCAGAGAAGGGGTGTTGATGACCCAGAGTGGATACTCCGGGTTCCAGCAAGAGGCAGATCACTAAGTTCACGCTGGCCGAGGGGGTCGAAGTCACTTCCTTCATGACTGTCACTGCCCTCCAGTGTGACTAGGAGCAAGACTTTCAATTGTCCCACATTGGGACAATATGTCGTCTTACTTCGTCCGGGCGCTCATCTTGATGTCTTGTAAGTTTGCGACAAGAAAATTAAACCGTTTCGACTATTCACTCTGACACGGCATCGTAGAATCATGTCGTCCATTCTGCTCGTGTTAGTTTTCTTAATGAACTCCAGTATGATGTGATGTAAACACCAACACCGTCGGGATGGGTCTCTCTGGTAAAAATGATTCTTTGTGCTTCTGTCTCCAGCCGCTGGTGAAGCCCTCTTGTCTTTGAAGCAGGTTTTGTCGCTCACCCGGACCACGGGAATGACCGCACGATTCGTCTGTCGGACTGAAGGGACGGATGACATAGCGTCCCAATCTATCTACTGGTACCAGCAGAAAGGCACAGTCATTCGCGGGATAGGCGTTCTCCGGTCCCAGCAACTCACCTGGCTGCACACCGACTTCACCTCCCGATTCAATATCGAAATTGTTGAAAGTTCCACCCTCCTTATTATCAATGACATTGCACTGAGCGACACAGCTACCTACTACTGCGCTGCAACACGGTGCTGTCGTTGTTTTGAACCCCCGCACAAAAACTTTCTGCTTTGTCAAGCTGCAGATAGGTGTTCCCACCGTTTATCATTCTATCAGCAATCACCCATCCCCCATCCCCAAAGCGCAGATGTGAGATAATGGCAGTTCTGGAGGAGATTTCCTCCTTTCAATTTCCAAATCACAGAGCGACTCCCTCCTTCCAGTCGTCGGACGAACCCTAGTTTGCTCATCATGGTCCCTGGGACGTGAGTTCAGGCTACAAATCCCTAGTGCATTGTGACAAGTTGTTGATCTCCCTCCGCCCACCCACTCTCCCCTCCAGCAAAGCCACAGCAAATGGCAATGACCGTCTCCAACCAGAGAGAGAATTTAACCAGCAAACCTTGCATTCAATGGCATTGCCATCAATGAATCTACCATTGTGCAGGGCTTATCATCAATCAGGAACCGATCATGTCAGAGGCTATAAATCCTGCAAGCTGTTTAGCAAATCCACTGGAATCAGAGGCTACAATCTCCACTGGCTGGAGTTATACAAAGAATAATGGTTGTGGTCGTTAGAGATCAGTCATTTCATCTCCAGGACATCTCTGCAGGAGTTACTCAATGTAGAGTCCTAATCATCTTCAGGTATTTCATCAATGACCTTCCCTCCATCATAAGGTCTGAAGTGGTGATGATTGCACAATGCTGAACACCATTTGCAAATCTTCTGAAGAAACCCATGAAGCCGCAGGATCTGGACAATATCGAGGTCCTGGACTGAAAGGTGGCAAATACTCTAAACTTTGCACCCCACAAAATGCTAATCAATGACCATCTCCAATGAGAGAAAATTAACTTAATTGACACCATATTCACAAATATTCACTCTCCACCTCTGACCCACATATGCAGCATTATGAATCATCTACAAGATGCATTGTGCAAATTCACCAAATTTCCTTAGATAACACCATCCAATCTCATGATCACTGTCATCTAGAAGGATAAGAGCAGTACACCCATGAGAATACCATGCCTGCAAGATCCTTTCCAAGCCACTCACCACCATGACTTTGAAATATGTTGTTGTGTCTTCATTTTCACTGAGTCAAGATGCTAGAATACCCTTCCCAACTGGATTGTGAGGTATCTACACCAAATGGACTGCAATGATTCAAGAAGGCAGCTCTTCACCACTTTCTGAAGGATACATAGATATGGACAAAAAACAAACACTGGTCCAACCAACAGAAGACACATGACTTAATTAACTTTTAAGAAAACCTGCAACACCAGTTGCAGATTGACAATAATAACTTCCCTGGCAACCACCTTTACCACTTCAGGCGAAACCTACTATAACTGGGGGCACTCTCAGAGTGTTTAGAAAAGAGGCAGGGATTGTGAAAGGATTGTCCAAATTCCAATCATTTAAGGCAACTGATGAAGATTAAATCTGAAATCTTTCCAGTTTTCCAACTCTATCATCTTGCTTGGTTTCCCATTATCCACCACTTCACCACTGGACCAGATATCCTCAATAAAGTTTAAAGATACCTATTATATGTGCAGGACATTTGGACACAAAGAAGCTGAGAAGGCTTAGAGGGACTTTGGTGTTTAAATGCATGGGGCCAATGAGAAGGGGTAGTCAGGGATCAAGTTGTAAGAGTAATAAACTTAGTAAAAGTATGTAGTTTCATGTGGTCATTGAGAAATCGTGGTGAAGGTTGCTGCAAAATATAAATAGTAGGATTTGTATTAAAAGGCAAGCAAAGCTTTCTAACGTGTCAGGTATTGTCAGGAGAAGCAGCTTAATGGCCTGAGTTTGGAAAACAATCATTAAATTATCAAGCTTAGTATCAACAGGGAAAGTAAATGTAATTCGAAGGAAACGTTTCATTTACAATAGTCAAAGAACCATTAAGGGATAAGATGAGACCATCCAGCATATCAACTCCATTAGGATTCTATGTAGAGCTATCTCACAAATTTACTTTGCTGAAATTAAGTTCTCCGACAATGCTGTCACTTTAAGAAGTTATTTTGTTTTTTGTTTTGAAGAGACGTTGTGAGGCAGAAGTGATGAGCTGGTTACTCAAGACCGCTTGTGCAAACAAATTAGGAGGCCTTGGGAACCTGGATGTGTGTGGCCAGCTCTCACTGATCAGGATTTCTGAGTAGCATCAGAAGCTATCGGGATCTCGAAAGAGCTGGAAGCTCCAGCGAATGTCTCCTGGCTGCTACTCTCTCTGAATTTTCTCTTGATGTTTTTTTTCTTTCTGGAGAACGGCATGTGAGAATCTAAGTCTGAATTTTCCTTTATTGCAAAGGAGTGTGTTTATAGAATGTTACTATATTGAACTGTTGATTAGTGATAGTTACTGTGTCTATTATTCTGTTAAGTTTCTAATAAAGTTAAGTTATTCCAGATTCCTCTTTCTTTGGTTATATTTTAACCACAGTGATTAAATAAATTGTGTTTTGCATAACGTCAAGTAGTTTGAGCAGTTGCCTTGCACATGGAAAAGACACTTTACATTTGCCTTCGGAATAAGAAAAAGTTAGGGTCGAGGCTAAATCCTTAAAAAAATTTAAGGCTGCCTGGTCTGGTTCATAACAATTCCATTTTGATATATTCATCACCTACAGTTCTATGATGTGTCCTAAGGTTTTGTCATTTGTCATATAAAAAGGTTCTTCTTTATAGCTACCCTGCATTTCTTGTCTAAATCTGTGGCTCCAAGTTCTTTCACAATCAACTAATGGAAACAGCTATTTGTGTGTGATTCAAGGTATTTACGCGAGACATCTCAAAGACTGGTGGGTCATATCAATCAAAATATTCCATTGGCTGTTCACAACAGGCGTAGTACCAACTGTACTCAACCAGTCCACTGTTGCTTTGCTAATTATTCTGTCAATATGTCCTGAAACCTTCAAAGATTTATGTACATAAAGGCCAAGCCCCTGTGTTTCTGTAAACCCTTTAAACTGGTGCCTTTATGTCTAATTGGCCTCTTGCTAACCCCTCTGCCAAAATTCACACTTCTCTGCATTCACCATATTAAATTCCACCTCACAATATTTTGATTATTCCACCTCCTTTCTGTCATATATCCAAAGATGCTATCATTGGCAAATTTTGATAAGTTATTGTGTATTCCTATCTCCACGTTAGAGAGGTATCAAAAAGGCAGTAACAGCAGCTCTGAAACTTAGGAAACACCTTTGTCTACAATCCTAAAATTGGGTGTTCCCACAATCACAAGAATTATAAGCAACTGGATTAAACTGAACACTCATGATGTAAGAAATCTCAGTTCTCTCTATTAGAATTTAGTTGATACATTATTAAATTATTAATTTAATTCAAACCCCAAAACCTGCTTTGTGCTGTTATTATTGATGTAATTTTTTAGTCTTTGATTTTTTTCTAGCATCTTCTCCAGACTGAGGAAAGGTTGCAGCATTTTATTTTTCAGTTGGGAGGACCATAGACCCAGTTTAAATTTGAATGCATGTTCAGCACTGCTCATATGTGCTAAGTTTCTATCCCTTCCCTGCCATTCACAGCTCAGCTTGTTATATTTAGATGTTCTGTAAGGAACCTGATGTTGAACAACTGTGCACTGTCTCACAGGTCATTGTGCTCTTCATTCCTTGATTTAAGAAAAATGATGATTTCAGGCATCAGACCTAAAAATCGTTGTAGGATCTTTGTTCGACTCGATCAGTTCAGATCAGCAAGGAGTATTGATTAACAGTAGGGCGCATCAAGTTTGTCGAGTAGGAATATCAACAAAAGGTGCTGCAGGGGTCTTGCTCAAATCCAGTTTACAATCTTCACGACACATTTCATTATACCCAAAAAGTCCATAACTCTACTCTTTAATATTGTGATGGGTTATACTGTGGTAAATAACAAAAGAGTAATCACAACCAGTTCTGCAAAATGCAACAAAGTCCATTCTGAGGAAGGGTCTCCGGACCCGAAATGTTGACTCTGTTTTCTCCTCCACGGATGCTGCTGGACCTGCTGAGCTTTTCCAGCGACTTTGGTTTTGCAACAAAGTCCAAATTTGTGTCAAACATGGCTGGTGCACCATCAGTTGTGAAAGAAACCAATTTCTTGATTGGAATTTTTTTCTCAAGAACACACTTTTTGAATTCATTCCATATACCCGAACAGTTAACCTCTCTTTAAGGGGCACTAGACTGAGAAGATCTTCTTTAGTTGTCCTGTCCTTAAAAACTACGCACATAAGAACAATCAGCTGGGCTGTTGTGTTGATGGATTCATCAAACTGCAATGAGAAGTGTTCACAGTCCTTCAGGTCCTGCTGTTGTTGCTGAAAGATGTCTTCAGACAAAGATTCCACTCATCTTGCTACTGTGAAATCATCAGGTGACAAGTTTTGGTGCCATTATTATTTCTTCTTTGTTCTTAAAGTCCTTGAATAAAGAATTATTGCCCACAGTCATTGTTTCTTTGGCTACTCTACCATCTGTAATGATTTCCTCTGTTTTGCCAGAAAATAGGAAGTACAAAATGTTGCCTCAGTGCTTCAGTGCTAGCCTTATCTTTTATGGCTGGTTTGAAAAAAAACAGTTCACCTTACAGAATCACCTTCAGTTCATCAACTTTCTTTGTCTGAAGCATATTGTTCAACAGACATGTATCCATGAATCACTGTGCATCATTATTGCGTGTCATTCCAAAATTATCCTTTTTACTTAGTGATTTCCTTTGGTGACTGAGAAAGCAAATTTTCCTCTTTTTATCAGCTGTGAACAGAAAGTTATCTTCCTATTCCAGACAGAAAAAAATTTTCATTTCTTTTTACATGGCCCATGTTAAACACATGTCATTATAGCTTCACATTCTAGCTCATTATGCTACTCTGCCACTGGTCACACCAGGTCAACCTCTGGATCTGCGCTTCTGGATCATTTAGAATATTGCTGTATACTTTCAAGCAAAAGGCCTGAAAGGTCACTTCTGTGATTGTGATTTATTTTCAGGAAACTTAATTGACTTGCATTACTCAGATATTGGATATGAGATACAGCAGTGTTCCCCACAACTTTTCTTCACCCGACACGGACCTATTAGGTAAGCAGCTGACTTCTATTCTGGTAATCTATTCCGACCGTGAAGGGATAAAGGATCGATCAACCCAGCTTGCAAAGAACATGTCCTCGCTCTTGCCTTAACCTTGAGCAGACTGTAAAAGTTATTTGGCAGAATTACTCGTTACCGGAACTTTCCAACAAGCACCACGATGTCGCTTGGCTGGTGGTGAGAATGGCCCTGCCTGTCAAATCCTTCATTACTCTCTCTGCCACCACACACTGCCCTCAAAGTGGCTGGGGGAGGGAATAAAGACTGTGACACACCTCCTTTGGGTATGTGCCTTTGCAAAGAAGGTCTGGAGAGACATGCAACAGTTTTTGTGGAGGTTGGTCCTGAACAGATCCGTGACAAAGGACTCTGTGCTCGACAGGCTGCTTCCCAGGATGCACACAAGGACAAGCATTAGCTGCTCCTGGAGGTCCATCAACTCAGAGAAAGATGCTCTTTGGTCTGCCCAAAACTTGATGGTCTTCCAGTGCAGGGATTGGCCTGGACTGAGTGCTGCAGACTGGCGCGTTCCAAGGTCCAGGACTATGTGCAGGGTGAAGCACCACAGCTTAGGACAGCTACTGCCAAGGGGAAAGACTGCTGTTTAAGGTCTATCTGCCAAAATATAGCAAGGGTCTGTTCAGTTCTCAGACTCCCATTGCCTCAAAATATGTGGAAATCTTTTTTCCTGTATGAGGTAAAAATGCCTTAGCTTTTGCGACTAACTGGTAGCTCTGTGGGATGTCAAATTCCAATATGACCCCGTGTTTCCTTTTTCTCTCTGCAAAGACTCCATGGAAAGGATGGAGAACACTTTGTACATAGTTATATATAAAGTTTTTTTTGTGAATAAAATACATTTTTGCAATAAAAGAAGAAACCTGTTCATCAGACTAACTCTAAACTTGATTCTCAACTTGACCCCAATACTAACGGTCACTCAATTACAAAACCTGCACTCCTCACCTCACCCTTTCCCTACCCCTCACACCTCACCTCCGAAATTCTGTGTACCAGATGTGGACATGGGTGGAACATCAGCCAGTTAGTTAGTGTGACATTGGAATTGATGCAAGTGTGAGACTGGGGGGTTCCAAGCCCTGAAAATGCTTTCAGTGAGAGCTGGGTCTGGGGGAGTCCAGGTCAGATTCAGTCTTTCTGAATCCGGATTGGCCGTATCACTGAAACTAGATCAGTTGAGGTGGACAAGCTGTTTTGCACTGTGTTGACACGCTTGGGCAGTAATTGTCGTGTGGTTACTGTAAAACGGTGCAGTCAACTAAGAGCTGGAAACGCCGCTGGTGACGAAGCAGAGCGAGAGTGGTAGGTTATTGTCAGGGGGTGTAACACAGTGGACAGCGGTGCTGTCGTGAAAATCTTCGGCGCTGGAACTAAACTCTTTGTCACAGGTGAGAATTCGGCGCAAAGAGCGATGCCTTTTGCAGTAACAGCGGAGAAATGCCGAGTAACCGGGTTATTAGAGATGGTGTAAGGACCGGAACTCCGGGTGAATGCCTGGAGAATTGGGCATCGGGACTAGACTGGCTTTCAGAGGAGCGGGCCGATATGTTCTGATTTCTTCAGGTTTAGTTCCTTCGGGAGAGAGGCTGTGCAAATGAATTGGTTATTGTAAAGTGATATAACACAGTGCTATCTCTGGTGCATGGAGAAAAATATTCGGCTCTGGGACTCGGCTCATAGTATCTGGTAAGAGGTTTGAGCGCGGTGAAGTGTTCAATAGGTTTCGGAGAGATTTATTTACAAAAATAACGTCTGGTGTGGCGGTCAGTCTGTACAATATTTGCAGGGAGTTTGACTGGCCACGGTGTCAGGTCCTCGTGTTTCCAAACCTAATGGAGGAGACTGGCATCAAATCCCTTGTTCCCAGTCAGTGTTTGCTGAAATAAGTCAGTGTCACGATACAGGCGGTGGCGGGGTATTTGTACAGATGTATGTCACAGTGGTCAGAGGGAATGGTCTTCGGAGCTGGAACTAAACTGCTAGTTACAGGTGAGTGGATAGTGTTAGTCACTCCAGCAGCGGTTAAAGAGTCATAGCGCAGCGGGGCTCGCTCCGGGTTCATATCGGGAAAGTCTCGGGAACTTGGGTCAAAGGCCGCTTGACGTGTTCTCGACTCGAGCTTTTTAACGGAGTCAGAGGCGCTGAGTGCATGATCCCGGGTACCTCACGCTGCCAATGTTAAAACTGATCATCCCGTAACACGGGGACTGTACAATACGGTATCGTGACCAAGATGGCTATCACCAGCAAGATCCCAGCCTGTCGGGGGTAACGATAGGTTGGTATCCAAGTACCGCGATAATCTGGATCCACCACTTAAATTGTGTTTGCAGAATTTCCCCATTACTAGTAACTCTGAAAATTCTGTGATGTTTAACGAGGGAAACATCTAACGCTCAGTTGGATTAAGCAGTGGTAATGAGTAGAAACAGTAACAATTAATAGAGTCAATAATACTAATGCAGATGGTAATAGCACAGAGACACAGTAAGTGTACTGAGATAGTAACCCTTAAAAGCGGCAGTAATACTCACCGCTGAAGATTTTGTACAGTCCTCTGCCGCTGTGGTCGGTGCACTTTTGCAGTTCGGCACTGGGACCAGGCTCGTTGTAACAGGTGAGTCTTATTTTGTTGCTCATCCCGGGTCATGTTCCCCTGCAGCCTTATGCCCTTCAATTTATGCAAAGTGATAAAGAAAATCTTCCGCTTTCGGCGCTGGGACTGAACCGGAGACCACCTGCGAGTCTTCAAATCCGGCATTTAACAATACACGGGAACAGTTCACATTCTGCTTCAGGGAGACACGAAAAACAACGCTTAGCATCGCTTTAGGGGCGATCAGATGCTTTAATTTGTTGGGAATGGAACGTGTAGAAACCGGGAAGTTACAGTGGGACCCCAAAATGAACGAGGAATTTAGTTTCCAGTTGAAATCGTTCACTGCTCTCACACAATAGCTGCAGCTCTGGGCAATGTCCAACATAACAGAATAAGCAGTGAATTTATGCTACACAAGGCAAGCTGAGTTCCTCCTGCATTCTCTGTGTTTGTTTGAAATTCCAGCATTCACAATAGTTTGCCTTTATATATAATGGATTTACATAAAATTTCGACTTTCAGGGTGAAAGTACTTTAGTTATTTTGGAGCAGCGTTAAGAACATGATTGATGTCCCAAGCTGTTTACACTGTCCACAAATCTATACTTTAGGAGCTAGTGGCTGTGTATAACATCTTGGCAGTTGATGATGTAGGGATAAAGCGTGGGTAACTGAGTAGGTCTGGACGCGGGAGGACTGGGGGAAGGGTAGGCGATCTGTTCGGTGCTGGACTATCCGCGCCGGTGAGGGGGACTGAGGCGACATGTGGGATCGGAGCCCCAAAAGGCCGGTAATATGGTCCGTTCATCACATTTCAGTCAGAACGAGAAAAGACCGGCATTTAGTTCATGTTCAGCTTCAAAATTACCACGGGTCAACGTACTATTAAAAGTTCCTGATTATTCATTGATCATTTCAACTCAATTACTCTGGTCCCAGAGGAATCCCTAAAGAAAGGAAAGGAGCGACTTCCTTTTCATTAGTTTAGAATCAAAGAAAGTGGCCAGGGGAGCAAAAGTGTTAAGAGATTTGGAAGGCAGCGTAAAATTTTACAAAGATACATTAGAGAAGGAAGATATTAGGTCTATCGTGAAGGGCCACGTCTTTCCAGTTGGCGCTTCTCCTCTGCTCTCCCGCCACAGCTTTATGTATTTCTACTTTTCAAAATTTGAATTAGTTTCCGCATCTTTTACAGACAGTGCATTCCAGATCACAACTCGCTGCGCAACTTTGAACAAAAGCTAAGACAACAAGCGTGGGGCTGGATGAACACAGCAGGTCAAGCAGCATCAGAGGAGCAGGAAAACTTGACGTTTCGGGCCTAGACCTTTCATCAGAAA
>JAHRHZ010000076.1:15141872-15198093 GCA_024137785.1 Ginglymostoma cirratum | reverse complement strand
TTTCTGATGAAAGGTCTAGGCCCGAAACGTCAAGTTTTCCTGCTCCTCTGATGCTGCTTGACCTGCTGTGTTCATCCAGCCCCACGCTTGTTATCTCGGATTCTCCAGCATCTGCAGTACCTTTTATCTTTGAACAAAAGCTAACCAGGTTGGGATTCTACTCACTGGAGTTTAGAAAAAACGAGAAGTGATCTCATTGAAAAAGTTAGGATTCTTAAGGGGCTTGACAGGATCAATATGAGAGAATGTTTCCCCTCATGGGAGGTTTTTTGGACCAGAGGGCATAGTCTCAGAATGAAAGGGCCCCAATTTAAGACTCAGATGAGGAAGAATTTCTTCTGTCAGAGAGTTATGAGTTTTTCGGACTCCTAGCCACATATAAAATAGACAGATTCTTGATCAGTAGGGGACTCAAGGATTACAGGTAAAGAGCAGGAAAGCGGACGTGAGGAATAGCGGAACAGCCATAGTCCCATTGAATGCTGAGCAGACTCGAGGGGCCGAACGGCCAACTCCTGTTCTTAAATCTTAAGATCTTACGGTTTGGACATATGAACCCATGGTTGCCTGACACTGGAAGCTATTTCCCCGTATTTACTCCACCTGCAGACAGTTGTGTATTGCAAATTTGCTTGTCCTTAACATAGAAGTTTACAGACCTTTTTTTTTGTTAAAATCAGGCTACAATGTTCGGGAACCAAAAATTCAAACGTTCGGTCCGAACGAAACTGAGCTGGACTTGAATAACAGAGCGGCCGTCGTCTGTCTCCTGACTGATTTCTTCCCCGAAGTCATTAGGGTCCAATGGATCATCGGGGATAAGAACGCACCCAGTGACCAGGTGTTAACAGACGCAGTGGAGAAACAGGAAAACGACGCCTACTCAGTGGTCAGTCGCCTGATAATCACTAAGCTTGAATGGACTTCCCAAAACATTTCCTGCCGGGCGGAGCATGAAACAAATCCAGCTAAAGTCACGATTCCGAAGGAATCCCCAGGAGGTACTGTTTCCATTGGCTCCATTGTCTTCTCTTATCTTCTACTCCTTAGCACAAGCGGTTCAGGAAACATTTTGCATCAATCTCCATCTCATTAAAATGTTCTTTTTGACACTCACTTTAAGTTACTGCATTTTGTTGTAGAAACAGCGTCCGGTATTTGCCTGACGCAATAATCCATCATATAACCATACAGATAAATTATAGAATAAAAACCAAAAGGATTGCGGATGCTGTAAATCAGGAACAAATACAAAGTTGCTGGAAAAGCTCAGCAGGTCTGGCAGCGTCTGAGGAGGAGAAAACGGAGTTCACGTTTCGCGTCCGGTCCCGAAATGTTCACTCTGTTTTCTCCTCCACAGATGCTGCCAGACCTGCTGAGCTTTTCCAGCAACTTTGTATTTGTTGTTCTTGTAGATAAATTATAGAGCAGGTTCAATCAGATTAAAGATCCCCCTGCCCTATAGACGCGTTTTCTCAGACGCTTATTAACTCGCCCGCGATTTAGAGTTCCTGAAATAATTAAACAGTAGCGATTCTAAACCGAATCTAAGGATTTTCTATTCAGCTTCTGTTAGGGAACCAAGACCAGGTTCTGCCCTTGAAATCGGTTAGTACAAATGTTGTTCTAGCAGGGACCTATTTAGGACAATTTCTGACACGGAATGCAATATCTTCCCAGCACTTATATTGCAAATGTGACTTTTATTTCAATGCGGCATTCCATCCGTGCCAATGCCCCCCTTGTGAAATACGCCGGATTCATAACGATCAGTTCTGAAATCTGTAAATTTGATAAATTGTCACTAGAATGAGGGGGAAGAATAAACCTTTGAAATCTCGCGCGTTCTCCCGAACGACGGCGGAACTTCGTTGGAAGATCCGCTGCAACTCCGGGCGGAATAGCACAAAGGCGGCACTGTTTCATGCAACACCGAAAGACGAATGAAGGTCCGTCCATCAAACCTATAAAAGTTTGATGGCGTGAAACCGGAGCAACATGATCATTATTCAATTCACAGTTGCCCATTTCAGATTATAGTGAAATACTGATCCTCCGGTAAGGACGGAGAACTGAAAGTTTATTGAAAGAAAAAAGCGAAAGCGTTATACCCAATGTCTTAACTTCGGAAAATTATGATGTTGTAGTGTCGAGTTCCTTATGGAGTCGACCTCCTCAGTCTAAGAGATTCCGAACTTCCACAAGCACGCGTCGTTTACTCAGGGCCATAACCGGCAGTTTCCAAATGGGCATACTGCCTGATTCAAGTTTCCATCCCCTATCAACATTTAACGCACCGCTGAATGTTCGGACTGCTTCTAATCTATGTTCTGTCTTTCTCTCCCTCGCTGTAGCTAATCTAACACCTGATGGTATTTCAGTCCCGACGTGTGGCCCCACTGTTCAGAACATATCAACAATCGTGAATGAAGGTAATTCTTGCGGCTGTATGATCCGGTTTGCCAGTCTAGGAGAGGTTTCTACTGTAGAGACAATTAATTCAGGGCTTAGGTCGTGAAGTTGGACTCAGCGTAGCTAGTGTTCGCTGGGTCGACACCCGCACAACGGGCAGGAACACTCTTAACATTGTTAGAAAACCATAACTGATCCGGTATTGTTCTCCATGGAAGGCAGTCTGCTGTCCTTATCGGGGTCTCACCCACACCAAATCCAGACCATTCTCACTAACGGATTGCTCGGCCAGAGAAAGGTTTAGAAAAACAAATAGACTGAGCAAAGTAACACATTGGGAAAGCTGGTCTCTTAAAACAATGAGAATGGTACCTAGGAAAGTAAACTGGGGAAAAGAACAATACTGACTAAGGATGAACTAGAACAACAACGGGAAACTTTCAAAAGACTGATGAATAGAGCCCAAGAGAAATAGATTCCACTGAAAAGCAAAAGTCGAACTAGACAGTAATAACAGACCATGAAGATATGGAGAGAAATCAAACTAATGAGAAATGTATACAACAAAGGAAAGGATAACAAATGTAAAAAAGTTAGGAAATGTCTTCACAAAAAAGGAAGGCAAAGAGAGATTATATGAAATTAACTGACAGAGGAATACTTATTTATATTAAAAAAATTCTATACAGATATAAATAGCAAAGGGAAATAATTCGGATAGCTGCAGGACCACGAAGGGATACAGAGATATTTCAATAACTACACCAAAGTGGCAGAAATATTAAATAACTCCTTCGCCCAGAGAAAGTAACATGGCACACACATGCCATTAAAATGAGAGATCGAAAAAGATGTACAAGCATTTAAAAATAGCAAAGGAGCGATCAAACATAGAGAACATGCCCAGATATGTCCTTCTTAATCGTCTCTACAGCTCTACCTCTCCCTTCCCCTTTAGCTTTTGCGTTAAACTATTTTTGTCCAAGATTTTGGTCATTACCTAAAAGATCCTTACGGGGCTCCATGTCATATTTTGATCGATTAGCTTTGACAAGACGAAGCATCTTGAGATTAAAAAAAACACGATACAAATTCAAATTGTTTCGGATCCGGATGGATTGCATCCGCGTCTTTTATGAAAAGTTAGTGAAAAGCTGGGAGAGGCTTCTTACTTAATTTTAGAAAATCGCAAAATTCGTGTGAAAGAGGAGAGGTCGACAATTAATGCCTTTTCGAAAATATATTAAAAAAAGTAGAGCAAACAGGTTATTGGGAAATATAAGATCAATGTCAATCGTAAGAAAAATAATGGAAATACATTAAATCTGGAAATAGAAAACGTGTAGTCAGCTGCGTCTGCATCAGCCCATTTCCATTTAATTCCACTTAATTCCAGGCTTGGCCAATAGTTCTGTTGGTTATAACCTTTCAAATGGACATCCAAACATCTTCTCCAAAAGATATCAATCAAAAAAACCTAGAGAATGGAAACGATTAGCCGGTACAGATTTCAATAAAGGGGTTGTGACCGACCTTATTAAATTACTTCAAGAAGAAGCAGCAGGACGAGTAGGCAAGTGTAATAACGTAGAAAGCTACATTTAGATTTTCAAAAGGACCTCGATAAGGCACTGGCTAATGGACTCATGAATGGTGAAAGTGCGGGATCTGGGGACAGTGCAGAGCTAGGTCCCTACAAAAAAGGAAGCCTTGAAAGTGGTTGATCAAACGGGGGAAATGCTGAGAAGATGTTGGGCAAGGGTTTATGCTGGGGACATTTTGTTCAGTATTTACACAAATGATTTGGACTCACGAATTGGACGAATAATTTCAACATTTTTAAATGGCAAATTGAGGGTCGGGGAGTTTAGTTAAAAGACAGGAACCCAGTAATAAATTACAGGAAGACGTCTTTAAATTCCTAAAATGAGCATGGTTTTAATAATTAATTTTTCATCTCGATAGGTGTGTGGATAGTACAGTTTGATAGGAAGAATAATGAGGCAACATTACCTTTGGAGAGTACATTTGTAAATGATCTAGAGGAACAGATTGAGCTTGGATGCAGATACACGAATCACTAAATGTAATTATGGAGATTAAAAAAGTTATTTATAAAAAGGAGCTCTCTTCCAGTAGGATATGATTCAGTAGGAGAAAAGTTTTATGTAAATACGTGGAGAAACTTGATTTGACTCCATTTGGACTTGCTATGAATGGCGCTGTTCTCTAAATTACAGTTTACCAAGAGGCACTGGAGAAGATGCAAACATGATTTACTAGGCTACCAGAACTGAGAAGTTGTACCTAACCAAGAAAAATAAACAGGCTGATCAACTTTCCGGTGAAAGAGAGAGCTGAGGGACAAACAAATATATGTCTTTAAAATTATAAAATTATTTTATGGGTAGATGAAAAGCTTCCACTTGCTAAAAGAAACAAAACTAGAAAAGATAAGATGAGGTTGTCACTAATAATTCTTGGAGGGATCTCAAAATTAAATTATCGAGAGGGTGGTTAGAAGGCAAAGGGAGTAAATTGAATGGCATCATTTCGAGGACTGGTATCGATACAGATAAGGGGAATCTAGACAAGCGCGTGAACGAGAAAAGAGGGATATATTGAGCTGAGTCGAAGATAGGGTTTGGGAGCATAAACACGAGGATGTAATTGTTCGGCCGAATTGCCTTCATCTGAGTTTAGACTTAGTAAACTCCAGCACCACCTTGGCGGAACTCAGGATTTTTCTACCTATTGCATGTATTTGAGGTGCAATTTGGCTTCCTCCAAATATTGAATAGCTCTTCGTCTTTTCGGGTGAGAATTTCCGGCTGTACAACCTAATGTTTTATCCCTATTTAAGTGAGATTGCTCTCTGGTTTATAGAAATCTACCAAAACTGGAATTTATTAATTCCAAATAAACAGCAAGCAGCTTTCTTTCCATGATTTCATGAGCGAAATGATTAAGACTAGTGCTATAATCTGACAGTCCATTTTACGTATGGCTTTATGACAATACTCAATCGAATTACGAACAGCCATAGCTCACTTAATCACTACAAGTACTTTGTGAAATCTACCAGATCAGTTTTTCACCCGCTGTAGTTTACAGGCGGAGTTCATTGCCCATTATTCAGTTTTTTTTTCGAATGATTCACTTCGCATTCAGCGTGATCTCCGTTATTACAAAGCCGCATGGTGCATGAATGCCGTATTTTGTGTTTCTTCATTTCTCAGGTCAGCCTCTGAGTTCACTGAAGTTAGCGACTTTTACATACACACTGTTGTTGGTGAAGAGCGTGGTCTATTGTGGGATTATCTCCATCCTGTTCAGGCTGGAGCACCGTGACGTGAAGAAACCACTTTAAACTGGTATCAACAACCTCCTATTTTAAAATTCTGATAATTTGGCTTTGGCTTTTGCTTGGATTTCCTGTTCATACCCAGAGATTTTAGTTTGCACTATCAGTTTGTGAACAGCTTACAGCTGTCATGTAAATATATCCGGGCAGGGTTTTATTTTCAAGCTTGTGTATGTGGATAATGATCAGAGCTTTCGGATGATTCACTCTTGTTGTTAATCAAGTTAATATGATGTTTTTGCAGAAGTACTGTTTGATGTTTCCAATGTTGCACTTTGCGAATTTTTCGCTATAGCTAAATTGCTGTCTTCGTTATACGTTCATCTTGTAATTTTACTTCACAGTTTTGCAACTTTGACAATAAAATATATTTCAAACTCATTTGATTCTTTTCCCCTGTTTTCCTCTCAGGGAGGCAGGGATCACCGATTTAGTAGTCTATGTTCTAACAAGCACCACTTGAAAATACAGCAGAAATGCCAAAGACTGCTCAAAATATCCCAGTTGACTCCTGCAAAGACTTCATCCATACCGTTAATGTCTGATGTGAAGGAAACCACATCAGTTTGTTAATCCGTTATGGATACTAGCGTTCTGTATAGCAATGCGGAGACCTAGACCAAGGATCTAGGGTAGTTTAATTTAAAATTGCAAATGGTAATAAAATCAGCAACAGAGATCACGAAGCTTTGGGATTGTTGTTTTTAAAAAAAGTGGTTCACTAATGTCCTGTAAAAGTGAAGCATAACCTCCCTAATTTTGCATTCATTTTCCCTCACAATCAAACGTAACATTCTGTTAGCTTTTCTGATTAATCGTTATACCTGCATATGAACCTTTTGTGATTCATGCACTAGGATACCAAGATCTGCCTGCTTATCAGAGCCCTTCAAGCTCTCACTATTTAGGTAATGTACGTATTTTGCCTTTCTTTTTAAATGATCAATTTAACACTTTCTCACATCATGTTCAAATTGCCAGGTCTTTGTCCACTCATTAATGTATCCACGTCTTTTTGTAGCTCCTTATGTCTTCTTGATAACTCACTTCCATATCTAACCCTGAGCCATGTCGTCATCAAATTTAACTACCTTACCTTGAATTCCTTCATCTGAATTATTTATACGGATTAAAAGATTTGAGACCTCAACTCCGACCCCTCTGGTGTACCATTCGTGACAACTCGCCAGCTTAAAAAAGATTCCTTCATTCCTACTTTCGGCTTCCTGTTAGCTAACAAATCTTATGTCCATGCAAATATCATACCCCCAACTTATACACTTAATGGTAAGGCCCTGGAGAGTGTTGCCGAACACAGAGACCTTGGAGTGCATGTTCTTAGTTCCTACAAAGTGGAGTTGCAAGTAGAACTGGTAGAGAAGAAGGCGTTTGGTAAGCTTGCCTTTATTGGTCAGTGCATCGACTATAGGAGTTAGAAGGTCATGTTGTGGCTGTACAGGACATTGGTTAGGCCACTTGTGGACTATTACGTTCGCTTGGAGTACTCTGCTATAGGAGAGATGTGCAACTTGAAAGGGTTCAGAAAAGATTTCCAAGGATATTGCCAGGGTTGGAGGGTTTGAACTGTAGGGAGAGGCTAAATAGGCTGAGGCTATTTTTCCTGGAGCGTCAGAGGCTGAGGGGTGCCCTTATCGAGGTTTATAAAATCATAAGGGGCATGGATAGGGTGAATAGATGAGGTGAATAGATAAGGTATTTTCCAGAGGATAAGGGAGTACAAAACTAGAGGGTATAGATTTAAGGTGAGAAGGGAAAGATTTAAAAGGGCCCTAAGGGAAAACATTTTCACGCAGAGGGTGGTGCTGTGGAATGAGGGGTCAGCGGAAGTGGTGGAGGCTGATACAATTACAATATTTAAAAGGCATATGAATAGGAAGGGTTTAGAAGGATATGGGCCAAATGCCGGCAAATGGGACTCGATTTATTTAGGATATCTGGTCGACATGGACGGGTTGGATCGAAAGGCCTGTCACCGTGCTATACAACTCTATGACACTATGACTCTAACTGGCACCTAATCGGATTCCTTCTGGAAAATTAAGTGTAATACGAGGTCCCCTTTATCTATAGCACAAGAAACTTCTTTTAAAAATTCCAATAAATTAGTTTAACATGATCTCCTTTCTGCAAAACCATGTTGGTTCTTGGACATATCCAAATCTTTAAAGGTGGCTTCTAACGTTTTTTCTATGACAGATATTAAACTAATTGGCCTGTAGCTTGCTGTTTTCTGTCTCCCTCCCCCTTCGAATAAAGGAGTTACAATTGCTACTTTCCAATTTAAAGGAACCTTCCCAGAATCTAGTGAGTTCTCGAAAATAAAGACCAACGCATCAAGTACCTCTATTTACAATCACGATAACCAACGATCAGTTTAAACGACTAAGATCTCTTTAGGTCTCTCTTTAGTCAAGAATTAATAGTGCAGGTGCAGACTTGTAATGAAATTGCCGACAAGATTCAGAAGCACTGACGCCGTCTATCAATTCTACAATGAAAACCGAGCGTTCTCAAGGGCAGTCAGAGCTGGCTAATAAATCCCCACGATGTCCCCGTCCCGGAAACGAAAAAAAAATTCTGGGAAGTTTTTTGAAACTAATAATAACCATACTTCAGATGTAGCACGGCATCAGTTTTACAATTGCAGCAGTACATCTTGGAGAGGATAAAGCGGGGTGGTCAGGGATTTGAGTGGGAGAACGGGATGCAGAATGACCCCGACAATGAATTTTCGATCTCTTTCTTACCTGCAGCAGAAGGTGGAGGCTTTCCTGCCTGTCACTTTTGCCGAACAATGCCCTCAAGCAATACCTAACAGATTTTTCTCTCTACCCGTGAGAGATGGCCAGGGTTAAATACAAAATACTGTAACCCAGCTAATCTGTATTCAATTTTATTTCACACGTAACTCTGTGATTCCCTGCGCAATATATATGTTAGAAATTATTGACTTCGTCGGTTTGTATATTTCCCTGAGACTCGCGAGACAATGAATTTTGTTGACAAAATCTTTCCTCTGCGGCATAACGTTCAGAACCGTTAAAAGTGGGAAAGACAGTAAATTAAGGGGAATGAGAGATAAAAGGTACTGCAGATGCTGGAGAATCCGAGATAACAAGGCGTGGGGCTGGATGAACACAGCAGGCCAAGCAGCATCATAGGAGCAGGAAAACTTGACGTTTCGGGCCTAGACCCTTCATCAGAAATCAACATCAAAATTAAGGGGAATGTTATGTACATTGTTCGAGTAGCGCGCTCTTCTCAAGGGAAATAAAAGATCAAGTGTTTGGATCCGCAAATATCTTTGGGACAGTAACTCGCACTGCTCATGTAAACTCAGTCCCTTTGTCATCTATCATGAACATGACGGTAACATCCTAAATCCATGCTCGACAAAGGCACTTCCCATCGGCCGGTGGAAATATCCACTCTGGCTGCCTGCCTCCACGGTTTTGTCCAGAATCCGGGAGACGGAGTTTGTGTCCTTCTGGCGGCCTAAAGTTGGGGTGGCTCAGTTGTTAGCATTGATGGCTCACGGCTCCAGATTCTAATCTTCATTGACGGTATGTATTTTCGCCGGGTGCTCCCGTTACCTCCCGCAGTCGAAAGATGTGTGGTTTAGGTGGCTTGGCCACATTAAATTGCCCCTAGTGTGCAGGGTAGGCGGATTAGCCGTAGGAAATGCGGGACGCTCTTTGGAGGAACTAGATGGGCCGAATGGCCTCTTTTGGCACTGTAGAGATTCTATGATAAGTGAACAGGGGCATCGGACTACGTAATCGTCAAGGAGATCCACCATCGCCTTACGTTGAAATGCAAAGAAACATTAATCGCACCAAGAAAAAGCAAACGTTTGGAGTTGATTTTCAGTGCATTTCAGTGCAACTGTACTTATTTTAAACACTTCAGACAAGTTGAACTTTTTACATTTGGTGATTTTGTGTAAGAGAGTTTAATGTCAGTTCAGTACCAGTCACGTTGGCCTTCACTCTGTCAAAATTGTTTAATCGATCGAACTTGGATCCATTTATTGTTCACCGTGAGCGTAGTTTTTCAGCTGTGATTTCCTTATAAATGAACACTTGTCAAATATGACCATTATGTTGTGGCAAATGTGATTCATTCGTATAAATAAAAAGTACTGAAATACCGATACAGAAAAATCCACGAGAATGAAGGGGAGACCAGCTAACGTGAGTCGAATCGTTTCTGACTCGCGTTCTTAATGATTTTTCTGTGAGCGATACCCGAGTTTCAACACCCGCTTAATTTACTGAACCTCACAAACCTTTCTCAGAGTTATCCGCCAGCAATGTTCGTGAGTTATTCGGTTTTTGTACCTTGCAGATTTTCTATCTTCAAAAATAAAATCATACAAATTTAGACACTGCATTAATCCAGCACCTATCGGGACGATATACTTTAATTTCCTCATATTCAGGTACAACTAAGGGCATATTTGTCAGGTTTCATATTTAAACAGTTAAAGGGTTGAATTAAAGATTAAACAAAAAGGCCCTTTTCTATAAGCGATAGCAAAAAACCTAGAAGCAAAACTCCGTTAATTAGCACTAAAATTGCAATTTACGAAATTACTGAAATAAAACATGTAAACTCTTAGAATCTGTCTTCTACCTCAACCCAGGTATATATTGACAGCTGATTCAAGCAGAGTCTGATTTTCGTACATGAAGCCTCGAGGTTCAACAGACTTCACCTCTTTGAGGGTTTTTTTTGTCGTTCTTTTTGCCCTCAGATTCTATATAAAAAGTTTAGACATTAGATTAAATTCACTATTTAACAAATGTTCAGTTACATCTCGGGAGAAACAAGGCGTTGCGAGTCTTTGGATAAAGGATTGAAAGCAGAGGTTAGGTACAAATGGGTGAATTTTTGGGTTGACGAGCTGTAACTCGTGCAAACAGGACTGGATCAGAGCTGGGGTTTCAACTGTTTCCAATCTATATTAATGACCTGGATGAATGGATCAAATGTCTGGTAGTTAAATTAGCTGATTGCCCCCATATTAGTAGGAAACGAAATTATTAAGAGGAGATAAAGAGTCCGCAAATGTATTTAGATTCATTAAGTAATTTGCTAAAACAATTGTCAGATGGAGCAAAAAAGTGGGAAAACGTGATCTCGTCCGCATTGGCAGGAAGATTAGAAAAGGAGCATATTATTTACGTGGAGAGAGATTGCAGGATTCTGTAGTACAGAAGGAGCTGGGCCTCCTGGTCTATGCATCACCAAGCGTTAGCTGCAGGTACAGTAAGTCACTAGGAAAACCAACTGTTTTTTTTGGAAACAGAATTGAATATAAAGTGGGGAGGTTTTACTACAGCTATGCAGGGCCTTGATAAGACAACATCTGGAGTACTGTACAAAGTTTTGGTTCTACTTTAATTTGTACGTATACACATTGGCAGGAACTCAGAGAAGGTTCACTCGATTTATACCTGAGGTAAAGAGCATATTTAGTGAAGAAAAGATGAAGATATTCAGCTTTTACCCATTGGAGTTTAGAATAATTAATGTCTTATTGAAACGTATAAGATCCAGAGAGGAATTGGATAGTAGAACTCCTTTAGTGCGAGTAACTAGAACTAGGGAGCACAGTTTAATACGAGGTCCTCCTTTTAAGACAGAGATAAGGAGCCAGTTTTTTTTTAAAATCAGACTGTTGTTGATCTATGGAATTTTCACCTCCGGATAGCAATGAGGGCTAGATCAGTGAATTTGTTCAAAGCTGAGTTAGATTCTTGTTCGACCAGTGGGATCCGAGACCACAGCCACACTAGCCATGACCTTATGGAATGGTATAGCAGACTTGAAGGGCCAAATAGCCACTCACACACTTTAGTAAAATTCCAGATGAATTAAAATTTTAATGACTTGCTGGGCTGGAACACCTCTACCCAGTCCGGACGTGACACCAGAATTACAACCCCAATAACATTACTGTCTCCTGACTCCAACATTATACCCATTGTCTGCATTACCCATGTCTGACTGGTTATGGGACTTCGCAACCGACTCAGTGAAAAAGTATCAAACTTCACTCACTTTTCAAAGCTCACAGTCAGTCTACCCTCCATAATGCTCCCCCCCTCCACCTTTAAAATAAAGAAAAGTCATTTCTGAAGAAGGGTCCAGGCCCGAAACGTCAGCCTTCCTGCTCCTCTGATGCTGCTTGGCCTGCTGTGTTCATCCAGCTCTACACCTTGTTATCTCAAAAGTCATTGTTAATGCCTATTTCTTATATCCTCATGGTAAATACTGAAGCAACAAAATTAGTTAATATTTCTTCTCTCTGCCTTTGCAGGTTTCAGAAAAATATTTGCTGGCAGCCATTCTATTTCCTAATGTTGTTATGTTAATAGCTTAATGTCAGAAAAGGCCTGGAAAGCGCCATTATACCCTGGTTTGTCGTTTCCAAAAACCTCAGCCGGCGGTGAGGGAACGGATTTGAACGGGTGGTTTGTTCAAACTGCAGGGGCTGACTCTGTTTCTCCGCACAACTAACGGACTGAATCTCGGCCACATTAACCACATCTGGAAGAGAGGGCGAAAGATGCTTAACGTCTGGAGCTTGGAGGGTTTGTTTTAAACTCGACAGTTTCCAAGCTGTAATTCTGGAACTTTTCTTGTAAAGTAAGGGTGGATTACTTTCTTCCCACCTCCCCTATATGCAAGCCTATTTAATCTCTTTACCCCTTCTCTAAATACAGTTTCTTTTTTAAACGATCGGAATCTTAAGAGAAATGATTGGACTTTGTAAACTGAGACGAACGGCCCAATTTGAATGCAGTTCAAAGCCGTCAAATCATTCGCTTCGAGAACAAAAACAAAACTCCAAAATAACACACATTGTGTGAATGAGTTTTACGCAATTTCTAACACAAATTAAATAACTTCTTTAATAAACTTGCCGAGTTATCCCGCGCCTTAAGGCGACAGTTGCGGTTTCCATTACTACAACGGTCACGGAAAATGTGGTTATTTCTTGATTGCGCCGCGGGCGAGGAGAGGCAGAACTGATGTTAAAGCGCCCTGGAGTACTGATGTAAAAAGTATACATTGACGGATCTGGGTTATGTCCCCTGCAGAAATATAAATATTGAGCATAACATTATAGAATTCGTGATAAACATTTATACAATACCAGTTGGTCTCAGCTGGTGCATTGTGTTCAATTTTGGGCACTAACATTTGGGAAATAGGCAAGACTCAGGAAAGGGTACGGATAAGATTATAACGGAGAAATGAAAGTTTTCATTTATGCCGAGAGATCGGGAGCGCTGGAATTGTTCTACTTACAGCAACGTCGTTTAAAGGGGAGATTTATTGCAAAAGTCCAAACAGTTTTGATACAGTAGATCAGGAGAAACCGCTTAGTGTCATATGGCCACAAAGTAAATTTAAGATAATTGGCAAAATAACAAGGTGAGATGAACAGTTTTGCTTTTACGTGATGACTTGTTATGAACTGGAAAGCGCTGTCTGAGAAAGTGGTCGAAACAGACTGAACAGTAAATTTCCAAAAAATCAATTTGATAAGTACATTTTCAAAAGAGAGGTGGGGCAAAAGGGAACATTTGTTACAATGTTAAGAGTTGTAAGCAAAAATGTGAATACGTTTTACATCAGACTCAAATATTCTACATGGTTATTTTATGGTTATGTTCTGTTCAGAGCACGGTCACAACTTCCTATTCTCAAACAAATCTCCTGCAGTTGAGAAAACAGGAAGTTATATTTACTAACTGTTTAATCAGAACCTTAAGTCTCTAGCATTGAGTCTGGTGTGTGGAGAAGCCACTGAAGTTCTGGTCATCTTTGTTCTGTTCAGTCCGTTGCAAAATTGTAACACATTTTACCTCAGCACCTCATTTAATTCAGTCTCCCTTGATGCCTCCCTTACTCTTTTACATTATCTTTTAAATAGTATGAACATAAAGGTGGAAGCAGTGATAAATTTTAAGATAAACTATTAATATAACATTGGGAAACAGAATGGCTGCCAGCAAGTATTTTTCTGAAACCTACAAAGGCAGAGGCCAGAAATATTACCTAGTTATGTTGTTTCAGTATTTACCACGAGGGTATAACAAACAGGCATCAACAATGACATTAAATAATTAAATTTTATTAATAATTTATGATTATATCATAATGGGATAAGTGCTTTTGAAAAGAAAAGATGAAATATATCATGTAAACAAATTAATAAGTGGATATTATCCCTTCAGAGACCACAGAAAGCATTAAATCACCACTTGACTGATTGACCTTTTCTCATTTGGCTGACGCAGCAAATCTAGGTTGCTTACTACACACATACCAGACAACAACCATCTCCAACAGTTATTGCTTAGTTATTGTTTTATTTTTTGTCAAATACACTGAGATTTGGTGAAAAGTGTTGTTTTGTGTGTTCTACAGGCAAATCATATCATACAAAGTGCACCAGGGTAGCAGAACAGAGTGCAGAATACAGTGTTACAGCTGCAGAGAAGGTGCAGAGAGAGAAATCAACATTATCATTTAAGAGGTCTATTGAAAAGTCTGATAACAGCAGGGAAGAAGCTGTTTTTGAATTGATTCGTACGTATGTTCAAATCTAGCATTCTGTCTGAGTCGTCATTGTCTACAGGTTTAGTACCAGAGGACTGGAGGATTGCAAATGTTGTGCCCTTGTTCAAGAAGGGCAGTCGAGATGACCCAGGTAATTATAGACCAGTGAGCCTTACATCTATTGTAGGAAAAGTTTTGGAAAGGATTATAAGAGATAGGATTTATAATCATCTAGCAAGCAACAATTTGATTGGAGATAGTCAACATGGATTCGTCAAGGGCAGGTCGTGTCTCACAAACCTCATTGAGTTTTTTGAGAAGGTGACCAAGCATGTGGATGAGGGTAGGGCAGTTGACGTGGTGTACATGGACTTCAGTAAAGCCTTTGATAAGGTTCCACATGGTAGGCTATTGGAGAAAATGCGGAGGCATGGGATTGAGGGAGATTTAGCAGTTTGGATTAGAAACTGGCTTTCTGAAAGAAGGCAACGAGTGGTGGTTGATGGAAAATATTCAGCCTGGAGTCCGGTTACTAGTGGTGTGCCACAAGGATCTGTTTTGGGACCACTGCTGTTTGTCATTTTTATAAATGACTTGGACGCAGGCATAGGTGGATGGGTTAGTAAGTTTGCAGATGACACTAAAGTCGGTGGAGTGGTGGACAGTGTGGAAGAATGTTGCAGGTTGCAGGGAGACTTGGATAAACTGCAGAATTGGGCTGAAAGGTGGCAAATGGAGTTCAATGCAGATAAATGTGAGGTGATGCACTTTGGGAAGAATAATAGGAAGGCAGAATACTGGGTCAATGGAAAGATTCTTGGTAGTGTGGATGTGCAGAGGGATCTTGGTGTCCAGGTACATAGATCCCTGAAAGTTGCCACCCAGGTTGATAGTGCTGTTAAGAAGGCATACGGTGTGTTAGGTTTCATTGGTAGAGGGATTGAGTTCCGGAGCCGTGATGTCATGCTGCAACTGTACAAAACGCTAGTGCGGCCTCACTTGGAATATTGTGTACAGTTCTGGTCGCCCCATTACAGGAAGGATGTGGAAGCATTGGAAAAGGTGCAGAGGAGATTTACCAGGATGTTGCCTGGTCTGGAGCGAAGGTCTTATGAGGAAAGACTGAGGGACTTGGGTCTGTTCTCATTGGAGAGAAGAAGGCTAAGAGGGGATTTAATAGAGACCTACAAAATGATCAGAGGATTAGATAGGGTGGACAGTGAGAGTCTTTTTCCTAGGATGATGACGTCGGCTAGTACGAGGGGGCATAGCTGCAAATTGAGGGGTGATAGATTTAAGACAGATGTCAGAGGCAGGTTCTTTACTCAGAGAGTGGTAAGGGCGTGGAATGGCCTGCCTGACAATGTAGTTAACTCAGCCACATTAGGGGCATTTAAACAGTCCTTGGATAAGCATATGGATGATGATGGGATAGTGTAGGGGGATGGGCTTAGATTAGTTCACAGGTCGGCGCAACATTGAGGGCCGAAGGGCCTGTTGTGCGCTGTATTGTTCTATGTTCTTCTATGTTCTATGTTCTAATAGGGTTGGATTAAGGGCCTGAACTATGCCAAGTTTTAAGAGGCCTTATAACATTACCAAAAAAATGTATCATCCTCACTGAAAGGACAATGAAAATCGAAGTATCAATATACATAGGTGAAGATACAATTACAACTAAAACCTACCTAAGACATATGTCTTGCAATAAGCCAATTGGCATTACAAAATACTTTCAAATAAAAGTACTTTATAATTTCTTGATGAGCATATATGCTCATTTAATCTGTTTAACCTACAGCAACACAAGAACAATAACACAGATCAGCACTTACAAAATGGATGCAGCAATACAAGCTGCAAAAGGGTTAAAATATTTCTCCTTTTAGATTTTTGATTAGAAATTCACTGATGATGTCCTCAATTGATAATCTATGAAGTTTATCTCTTTTTATGCACGTAGTGCTTTGTGCTGGCAGCTTTCCTGTGCCATTGTTATCTGCAACTCAGGCTTGTTATCTGCTTCTCAGCTGCGACGATAACCTTTCTCCTCAGTATTTACTTACCGTTAGACTCAAAAAAAGCCACAGAATTGCTTCTCTATCAGGGAAAATCAACCGAATCCTATTTCAGAAGATGCCTTCAAAGAGGCCCTGGTGGTATATATGTCCTTTATCTGAATAACTTTCCTTGAAAGAAGCTTATAAGTGTTTCTCTTTCTCCAAGAAGATTAACATGGACATCATCAGGATACTTTTCACCAAACATTTCGTACTTCTGAAAAACTGTTTGCAACATTTTTGTGTGACCGTCATTTTGTTCAAGTTGGTTTCTTGTAAATCCATCCTTAGGCATAAAGGATTAAACTCAAAACTTGACCCTTGGTGAAAGCGTTTCATCAACATCGAGTGCATCACCATCATTGGATTATTTCGCCCTTTCTTCTCCTTTTAATCACACATGTAGTTTACACCAAACAGGCCTTCTTTAGTTTTGAGTTAAAATTCATCAAATCTTTTGTGAGTTTCTTTCAAGAAGTGAGACAGTGACATGTAAAGATTTGCACATGTGCTAAGAGTTATTCTTGCATCCTGTAACGCATTGTTGGATTTGTGGAAGTGATCTAACAAATGATTCCAAGTTTCTGACATGGACAGAAACCCTAAGTCCTCCATTTCTCCCCCAGAATATTAACTACTCTTCTTGTATCATGTTTTTCACAATCATCAGTATGAAGAGGAGTAAGATCATCAATAATTGAACCAAAACTCTCAGCTATCGATGGAGGAGGCTTTGCATTTGTTCCTCATCTAGCAACAGAGAGATGTTTTGATATAGATTTCTCAGTTGCAGAATTTAATTTGCAAAATGAGCTGAAATGGTTTTTGCTTCTTCATGTGACATTATACCAGCTTTCTGACTGCTTTTTTACCCCAATCCATCTCATTCTAATCAACATTACTGTCATCACCTAAACCTGCTAACTTGATGCTACAATAATGGGGATTCAAAATTATTACATTAAAATGTGTCAAATACCTTTCCTCATACCGATTATCATACAATATTGTAAAGAGGTACCACACAGGCGTTGTTTTCAAGCCTATCTTCAGGTAAGAAAATGGTCCAAAGAGATGAACTGTTATTGGTTCTCAGATAAAGAGACTGCTAAAAAGTGGGAGGCCTTCAAAAATGAGATAACAAGAGTCCAGAGACATTATGTTCCTGTTAGTGTGAAAGGCAGGGCTGGTAGTTGTAGGGAATACAGGATAATAAGAGAAATTGGGGCTCTTGTTGAGAAAAAGAATGAGGCAAATGTTAGAAATAGACAACAGGGATCAAGTGAATCCCTCAAGGGGTATAAAGGCAGGAGAAGTATACTCAACAGGGAAATTAGGAGAGCAAAAAGGTAACATGATGTAGCGGTGGCAATTAAGGTTAAGGAGAATCCAAAGAGATTCTTAACATGTTCTACAAATATATTAAGGAGAAAAGAGTAACTAGGGAGTGAATAGGTTCCCTCAAAAATCAATAAGGCCGCCTGTGTGTGGAACCACAGGATATGGGGGAGATACTAAACGAGTATTTCACATTGGTGTTTACATGGAGAAGGATATGGAAGCTGGAGAACCTGGGGAAATAAGTAGCGAAATCTTGACAAGTGTCCATATTACAAAGAAGGAGCTGCTGGACATCTTAAAATGCAGAAAAGTGAATACATCTCCGGGACATGATCAGGTGTAACCCTGACTTTTGTGGGAAGCTAGGGAAGTGATTGCTGGTCCCTTTGCTGAGATATTTGTATCATCGGTAGCCATGGATGAGGTGCCTGAAGACTGGAGGTTGGCTAATGTGGTTCCATTATTTAACTAAGGTGATAAGGAAAAGCCAGAGAACTATAGACTGGCGAGCCTGACATCAGTGGTGGGCAAGTTGTTGCAGGGGATTCTAAGAGAAATGATTTACATGTATTTGCAAAGGCAAGGTCTGATTAGGGATAGTCAACATGACATTGTGCATGGGAAATCGTGTCTCACTAACTTGATTGAGATTTTTGAAGAAGTGACAAAGAAGACTGATGAAGGCAGAGTGGTGGACGTTTCTCTATATGGACTTCAGTAAGGCATTTGACATGGTTGTGCGGGTAGACTGATTAGCAAGGTTAGAACACATGGAACACAGGGTGAGTTAGCCATTTGGATGCAAAACTGGCTTGATGATAGGAGTCAGACCGTGGTTGTGGATGGTAGCTTTTTGGACTAGAGGCCTGTGACTAGGAGTATGCTGCAAGGATTCATGCTGGGTTCACTGTTTTTTGTCATTTATAACAATGATTTGAATGTGAATATAGGAGGCATGATTAGTAAGTTTGCAGATGACATCAAAATTGGTGGTGTAGTAGACAGCGAAGCAGGTTACCTCAGAGTGCAACGGGACCTTGACAAGATGGGCAATTGGGCCAAGGAGTGTCAGATGGAGTTTAATTTAGATAAATGTGAGGTGCTGCATTTTGGTAAGACAAATCAGGACAGGACATATACACTTAATAGTTTTGTCCTGCAGAGTGTTGCTGAACAAAGAGAGCTTGGGGTGGAAGTTCATAGCTCCTTGAAAGTGGAATCACAGGGTTGAGAAGAAGGCATTTGGTACACTTGCCTTTATTGGTTGGTGCATTGAGTATTGGAATTGGGGGTCATGTTGCAGTTATACAGGACACTGGTTAGGCCACTTTTGGAATACTGTATTCAGTTCTGGTCTTCCTCCTATAGGAAAGATGTTGTGAAACTTGAAAGGATTCAGATAAGATTTACAAGAATGTTGCCAGGGTTAGAGGTTTTGAGCTATAGGGAGAGGTGGAATAGGCTGGGGTTATTTCTCCTGAAGTGCCGGAGACTGAGGTGGGCCTTATAGAGGTTTATAAAATCATGAGGGGCGTAGATAGGGTGAACATGCAAGGTATTTTCCGCAGAGTAGGGGAATCCAAAACTAGAGGGCATAGGTTTAAGATGAGAGGGGAAAGATTTAAAGAAAATGGCGCAACCAACTTTCCCTCATTTCTATTCATACCAACAAAGAAGGACATCAGTTTAACTGGGACACAGTAACAGTACTTGGACAAGCAAAACAAAGACAAGCACCAGAATTCCTGGAGGCCTGGTTTTCAACCACTGGTGCCAAAAACAAACATGTTGAAATAGACCCCATCTACATACCACCTGAAACAGAACTACCCACCATGACAGACTGAACCATATAAATTCAGAATGGAACAGAACAACAGCGCTTCAACAGAGGCTAGACAGCACTGAGAATCTCACCTAGAAGGGGGACGAAACGTTTGTACAAAAACCAGTAAACTTGGCGAACCAATCAACAACTCCATTTAAAAGGGAAATAAAGGGCAACTTTTTCACGCAGAGGGTGGTGGGTGTATAGAATGAGTTGCCATAGGAGGTGGTGGAGGCTGGTACAATTATGACATTTAAAAGGCATTTGGATAGGTACATGAAGAGGAAGGGTTTAGAGGGATATGGGCCAAATGCTGACATATGGGACTAGATTTCTTTAGGATATCTGGCCGCCATGGACAAGTTGGGCCGAAGTGTCTGTTTCTGTGCTGTATGTCTCTATGACTCTATCACTCTATGATGGAAAAGGTACTATCATTTTGCAGAACCTGATAATGTATGGAATGACCTCATTCCAAAATCACAGCAAGCGATGAATGGTTCCCTCTGGTGATGGAACATTGACAGTACATGTTGCATTTCCCACCAACGAAATAGGTGTGAGCTTAAATCTGGTAAATACTGCCACACGGTTCTAGACAACAATAAAAACATCTCGAAATCTTTTGGCAATTTTAATGCAATAAGAGTCCCAAGGCAGTCACAGTAGTTTATTTAAAAAAAGATACTACGTCAAATTAAGAGATATTCGAGACAAATGACCAAGAGCTTTAAGAGTCTTTTTTGATCAGAAGGCTTAATATGGCATCTTTCAGGGCAAGTCAAAATCTCAGAACAACCACGGAGCAATGTAACAGAGAAGAACTGCATTCAGCTCATCGCATATCACAGTTAATGAAATAATTTTTGAAACGTGTTGTAATTAAGGATATGTGACAGCTAAATTGATAAACCACACCAACTGTTCAAATAGCAATATCTCAACAACCAGATAATCCAGATAATGTTGGCTAAGGGATAAATATTGTCCAGGAAAAGTGTTCTATTGAAATTATTCTATGAATCCCATACATCCACTGGAATAGGCAGACAGACCTTCATTTTCACAAGACAGCGCCTCCAGCAGAGCAGGATTTCCTTAGCATAACACTGGAAATATCAGTCTACACTTTTGTGCTCAACTCCTGAATCCCACAATCTGCAAAAGCGAGAGTACTACCAACTGAACCACGTCTGACACTAGATTTACAGGAGAATCTTGAAGAGGTCTAGGGGACAATTCTAAAAATTAGGATTCAAGAATCTAAAGGTACAACCACTGATGGTGAAGTGAAGAGAATAAACTTGAAGATGCTCAAGATGCCAAAATTAGAGTAGAAATAACTTGGAGGATCATAGGACATCACACAGTCACAGATGGATATGGTAATAGAGGGATTTCAAAACAAGGGTGAGAATTTAAATCAAAGTATTGTTTAATCAAGAATTAATGCAAGCCAGTAAGCACATGGGCTGGCGGAAGAATGGAACTAGCTGCTAGTTAGGACATAGGCTGCAGGCATTTGAATTATTTCAAGTTTACAGAGGGAAAGCCATGGAATGTGGCCAGGAATGTATTAAAGAAATCATATCTGGAGGTAAGAAAGGCATGGATGAGGATTCCAGTAGCAAATGAGCTAATGCAGGGCCATAGTTGGACAATTTAACAGTGGTGGTAATATTCAATTTGGATGATGCTGTGAATATGAAGAGCTCATGTCAGGATAAGGTTTGAGGCTTGCACAGCCTCAGATACTTGCCAAGGGGAGGCATGGAATCTGAGGAGAGAAGATAGTTTGTGGCAGAGACTAATAACAATGGGTTCAGTCTAGCAAAAATTAAATTGGAGGAATTTTTTTTGTTAATCCGGCATTGACTGTTGGAGAAGCAGAGTGGCAATTTAGTGACAGTGGAGGAATCTCAATATGTGATGACATACTAGGGTGTGAAGTTGTAGCTTATACAAACTGATTTTGTGTTTTCAGCTGATGTCACTGAGGAGTATATGAGTTAATTGTCCATTTACAAAAATATATATGACCTCCTCGTCACTTCTTTATTCACTACAGAATGGATACATTTAGTAAGTCGGAAAAATAATAAGTTTTGCAACAAACTCTTCAGATCTGGGATGTTGGTTGTTTGTTTACTTGCTATTCATCAGTTGTAGCCACACAGCAGATTTTCCAAAGTCTCAGTAACTGCTGCAAACCCCAGTCTGCTGCCTTGAAATAGCAACTGAGAGTAATAAATGAACTGTCATTACTCCCACAGTCAATAAAACGGACTCAATTTCCAAGCTATTAGAAATAGTCAGATCAGTTAAAAAATCAAAAATCTTGCTCATTTTATTTTTGTTGAGTTGTTACTGTTTTATGATCCCAGATTAAAAAGAATACTGGAACCCAGAATGAAACTTTGCGTGATAAACCACAGGTTGAATTTTACGGGAAAACAGCTAAGTATTAATTTCAGATAGTTTCATGGAGGTTTTCTTTCCATGAGTTCTAGTGAGTGTTGTTATGCTATATTCCACGGTTACACACCACGCCATTATTGCACCAGCTCATGTTATCCTCTGCTCACCAGTGTTGTAAGTAGTCACCACTGCAGCGACTTCCCGGGATTCCTAGTCCAAGCACTATATTGAAAACATAGCTGTGCACCAGGTCAAAAACTGTTAGGAATTGCCCTTCATGATTCCTATATGTCCCCCCGAAATAGTTGAGATGGGGGAGTTAGCTCTCTGCTGATCAACAGGAACCTGATGTATCTGGTGGACAGGGTGTTAGAGAAGATGGCCATCTCCTTTGCCGGGGACTTACTGAGAATACCACAGCACCAGCTCTACCAGTCTGATCTGAAACCACCAGCTGGGTCAGTGTAGAGTCTGTGGTCTGGAGAATTGTTCAGCAGTGCTGCAAGAAGGCTAAAGACCTTCTGGGCTCCATGAGTACATGTGCCACTATCTTCTCTCTGCTACTTTCCACTAAATTTAACTCTGCTACTGCACACACTCCTGGCCCTCTCATATTGCATGTAATATCTTCCTTCATTCCCCCAGAACCACCTCAATCATCCTACCACCCCCCCACCCCACCCCCAACATCCTCCTTGCCCCTCACCTACTACACATACATACGCACATGCATAAAACTCTGGATGACCTCCGTACTGCCTATTAACTCTCAGGATACCTTACTACTTTTACCCCACACACCGTTACTAACAGCAGTGCCAGCTACTTGCCACTCACACGATCCCTCCTTTTGCCTCATTCCAGGTAAAAATGACCCACAATAGGGCAGAAAGAGCCACGACAGGTGATGGGGTACAAAATAGAATTACAAGAGAAACTCAGCAGATCTGGTAGCATCTGTGGAGAGAAAACAGAGTTGACATTTTGGGACCAGTCACCCTTCTTCATTTTGTTATTTTTCCAGCATCTGCAGTTGTTTTGTTTTTACAGGTGATGGGATACCTGACTTTCATCTCCTCACCCGCTATGAGGAGAGAACCCCAGTTTTAGCAAAAGACGACTCTTGTGGTCTCATGTCCCAGCAACCAAATGGGAATCACTGTCAATTGCTATGCTGTTTTCCTTTTATATTCATCCCACATATTCTTAAGATGCCTGAATCTCTACCCTTACGTTGCAACTGATTTCCTCTTTTGTTTCCTGCAGGTTCCAGTGGCATCTGTAGAATCTCTTGCCCTCAAGAAAGTAGCCCTGCAAATCATCATCTCCTCCTCTACCTCTGAGGAAGAAGCCACAGATCCCATGTATTGGCAAGGCGGCTCCCACACGCTCCACCAGCTCAGGCTGACACCTTGGTGGTTGTTATAGCTAGATTGGAAGCAGGAGCATATGCTGGTGAGCACATCATTGCCATATCTCTGCAGATGAATAAGAAAGAAACACCCCATATTACTGGGACTCAGAAGACTGCCATGTTTCAGGGGTGAAGAGAAATTCTACTCTGGTCCAATGCATGATGTAAATGCTTGTTCTTGCGCACAAAGTGTCCTGGTAGCAGCAATACAATGAAAGGTGTCAGTGCACTTCAAAGCACAACACTGAAGTGGAAAATTGCATTGTAGGTGGATCGTAGGTTTGCCATAACATAATAAGGCTGCTATGTTCTGATGCCAATCTTCATGGACTGGGAGAAGCTATTGGGCACTTAATGCCCATGGATTTTAACCTGTGATGTCAGTATCTTTTATCAAGATGGAGGCCCAGAAGAGTAAGCAGAGTTGGATCCTCTAAGTTGTATCAGAGATAATAGGTACTGCAGATGCTGGAGAATCCGAAATAACAAGGTGTGGAGCTGGATGAACACAGCAGGCAAATCCTGCTCCTATGATGCTGCTTTGCCTGCTGTGTTCATCCAGCTCCACACCTTGTTATCTTGGATCCTCTAAGTACCTGCTTTTCCATGCCACAAATTATTGCTGCCTGATTTCTATCTGACAATTGGAAGAATAGGAAAGTGAAATCAATGAGGCAAGATTACTAATGGCATGCAAATAGGACTCTCACTTCTCACTCGCAAGATTCTCATCGTGCCATCCAAAACTTAGTTGCAGATCAGGTTATTTCTCCTTTGATGTTGTGAGTCTCACCATATTTTCCCAACTGACTTGTCATTGCCATGTCTTTCAAAGGCTGGGAAGATACCACTCTATAAATTTATATTTTCAATTTGTTTACCATGATGGTCAGTCACTGAACATATTCACAAGAGCGTTGTTAATATACTTTTAACAGAACAACAAAATGTTTATTTTTTTCACTACACAAGCATTTAGATGAAAAAAGTTTTATTACAAATGTTAAAAATAAAGACTCAACTCTTCAGCCCTCAACATTACAGATACATTATCTGCATTGAAGTCTCATTGCTTTCACTTTAAAGATTATTGTTCGGAGAACATGGCTGTAGTTGGTTTCTTTCTGGCAGATGTCTACATTTATTTGGTGGTATCTTAATGTCTCTTCAGGCGACCCTTAAACAAACTAATGCAACTTTTTTTTTAACACAAGTTCTTTAAATTCCTCTTTTACTGCCTTCTGCTTCTTGAGCTTTCTTTTACAAACATTAATCAGGATTTTTTTCTGTGAAATTGCTTTGTAAATTGATAATAGTCCCCTTGCTTCACAGATCTGATTCAGCTAACAGAAACTTGCACACTTACTGAACTTCTGGTTAGTCTAATTTCCAAAATCAAAACTGTTTCTAACTCCTTGTGTCCTAGGGGATTATTGCTAGGTAACAGTCTTGTTTTCCCCCTTTTATCTACCCCTATTTTTCTAAAGCACTGAACTATTCACCTCAAGGGATTTTTTTAATTGCTTGCTTAAAAGTATGTAAACAGATCTTCAGATACCTCAAAGCCACTCAAAGGACTCAAAAATGAAACCAAGTCCTCCCTTATTAACCCACACAATATAAAAGTGCAGATTAATTATACATTTCCACTTTAGAACTCATTTCCAAATAGCAATAATATGAACCTTCATAATAAATTCGAATTGTTAAAAAAACCCACTATTTTGATTCAAATATTATTTTGTATAAGAACACTGATTTGATTAACGTTGAAATCTGAAATTTAGAACCCTGCATTAAAACTGAATCTACGTTTGTTAGATGCGTTGCAGAAGCAGATCTTAAATGTTTCTAATACATCATTTAGACAATAGACAATAGACAATAGATGCAGGAGTAGGCCATTTGGCCCTTCGAGACAGCACCACCATTCATTATGATCATGGCTGATCATCCACAATCAGTATCCTGTTCCTGCCTTATCCCCATAATCCTTGATTCCATTATCTATAAGAACTCTATCCATCCCTTTCTTGAAAGTATCCAGAGACTTGGCCTCCACTGCCTTCTGGGGCAGAGCATTCCATATATCCACCACTCTCTGGGTGAAGAAGTTTTTCCTCAACTCTGTTCTAAATGGCCTACCCCTTATTTGTAAACTGTGTCCTCTGGTTCTGGACTCACCCATCAGCGGGAACATGCTCCCTGCCTTCAGAGTGTCCAATCCCTTAATAATCTTATACGTCTCAATCAGATCCCCTCTCATCCTTCTAAACTCAAGTGTATACAAGCCCAGTCGCTCCAATCTTTCAACATACGATAGTCCTGCCATTCCGGGAATTAACCTCGTGAACCTACGCTGCACTCCCTCAATAGCAAGAATGTCCTTCCTCAAATTTGGAGACCAAAACTGCACATAATACTCCAGGTGCGGTCTCACCAGGGCCCTGTACAGCTGCAGAAGGACCTCTTTGCTCCTATACTCAATTCCTCTTGTTATGAAGGCCAGCATGCCATTAGCTTTCTTCACTGCCTGCTGTTCCTGCATGCTTGCTTTCATAGACTGATGTACAAGAACACCTAGATCTCGCTGTACTTCCCCTTTACCTAACTTGACTCCATTTCGGTAGTAATCTGCCTTCCTGTTCTTGCCACCAAAGTGGATAACCTCACATTTGTCCACATTAAACTGCATCTGCCATGCATCCACCCACTCACCTAGCCTGTCCAAGTCACCCTGTATTCTCATAACATCCTCCTCACATTTCACACTGCCACCCAGCTTTGTGTCATCAGCAAATTTGCTAATATTACTTTTAATGCCTTCATCTATATCATTAAACTATATTGTAAACAGCTGCGGTCCCAGCACTGAACCTTGCAGTACCCCACTGGTCACCGCCTGCCATTCCAAAAGGGACCCGTTTATCACTACTCTTTGCTTCCTGTCAGCCAGCCAATTTTCAATCCAAGTCAGTATCTTGCCCCCAATACCATGTGCCTTAATTTTGCTCACTAATCTCCTACGTGGGACTTTATCAAAGGCTTTCTGAAAGTCCAGGTACACTACATCCACTGGCTCTCCCTTGTCTATCTTCATAGTTACATCCTCAAAAAATTCCAGAAGATTAGTCAAGCACGATTTCCCCTTCGTAAATCCATGCTGACTCTGACCTATCCTATTACTGCTATCCAAATGAGTTGTAATTTCATCTTTTATAATTGACTCCAGCATCTTTCCCACCACTGACGTCAGGCTAAACGGTCTATAGTTCCCTGTTTTCTTTAGAACCGGCAATCCTGTCTCTGGGCCATTTGACTTCTCCTGGCCACTAGGCCTCTTATGAAATTAATGAAAAAATGTATTAACAATGCTTGTAGCAATTCCACAAACATAAGCAGGGAGGCAATGGCCTAGGGATATTGTTGTGGAATTGTTAATCTAGAGACCCAGGTAATATTCTGAGACCTGGGTTTGAATCATGCCACAGAAGATGATGGAATTTGAATTTAACATTTCAGAACAGCTGAAATTAGGAGTTGAATGATGACCATGAATCCATTGTTGATTGTTGGAAAAACCTACCTGGCTCACTAATGCCCTTTAGGGAAGGAAACTGCCATCCTTACCCTGATCTGGCCTACATGTGACTCCAGACCCACAGCAATGTGAGTGACTCTTAACTGCTCTCTGGGCAGCTAGTGATGGGCAATAAATGCTGGCCTAGCCAGAAATGCCCTCATTCAGTGAACGAATATATTAAAAAAAGTTCAAAATATTTAGATGATTAGACACCTCAATAAAATTATTTTGGAATAAAATTATTTGATGGGTTTAAAACATGTGACTTTGTCGGGGCAGTAAAAATCAATAGACTAGGTGATAAAAAGGCAGAGAAATGATCACAAATCATAAGCAACAAAATACAATTTCTCAAATAAACACCTTTCCTCAAATTTCATTGATCCATTTACTTTTATTGCAAATGATTTAATGTATAAATTGATCCATTTATTTCAGTCTAGTAAGACAAGTCATGACTTGAAAGTTACAGACATTATATAACATGCACCAGCATACAGTCAGTAGCTGAACTGATTCTGCTACCTCAATTTGCATTTGTTGATTGTTTTCATCTCTTAATGAGCTCCTATGTTTAATATTAGTAGTTTGATCATTTAGAGCCCAAATTGCCTTGTGTAAAGTTTGGCCCGGGAGGTTGATGTGAATGCAATGTTGCAACAGTCTATTTCAGCAACACAGTCTTGCTCCCACAGTGAGTTGTGTTAGGACCTTGTAAAGCCAAGTTACAGGAAACTTCAGAAGAATCACTAAGGATGGAAGAGACAGAAGTGAAGTAGAATGAAGGGCAAAATTTCAAATATCAGTCCTGAGATGGAACTCGAATCTTAGGTAAAAATTGAATACAAAACAATCCAAGGCCGCAGATATAAAAGGGAAACATAGTGCTAATATAATGAACATCAAATTATTTAATAAATTTGTACATAGAGTCTGCTCTTAATAATTCAGAGTTGCTTTGTATGCAAAAGCATTTTTTCGCAATAATTTGAAGTAAGCAGTGTAAACAGAAAACTAAAACAGTTATTGTAATTTTAATTAAGAGCACACTTGATTTGCACAAGTTCTGGATGAAGTTTATCACCTGCTGTGAGTTGCATTCAGAAGCAACCCGACTTTGAGACAAAACTGAGCTGAACAAAATGTAGGTTACAAGTCTCTGGCTCATACCGTTAGCAATTATAATAATCTCAGTGTAACAATAGCTCTTTTTATCACACATTAACCATTTTTACTGAAAATTAGACATTTTCATAGCTCCCTGGGATATTACATATCTATTTGTATATAATTAAATTGGAGATCTTCCACCAAACGCATTATAGCAGTTGATTAAACCAAATTATTGACATATCCATTTCAAGCCCATTTAAGCTATTAAAATATTTTCTCAAATGGTAGGAGGATGGGTCTTCGGATGGGTGAGATGCTCTTCGGAAGGTCGGTGTAGTCTCAATGGGCTGAATGGCCTGCTCCCACGCTGTAGGGATTCTATGATCTTCTATAGCACATTATATATTCATATTTGGGTATCCTCATGCCTGGATATTTAGTCTTGGAGGGTGAGGGGGGCTGGGAAGAAATGGCTATAAACTATGTGCAACTTAAAGAAGAAGCCATGATTGTCTATTTGATAGGGGTGTAATCAATGAAATATCACTGACACTTATAACCAAAGGAAAATGATACAGACCCTTAGAACATCCTTGTCCTAAGTGAGATCCACCTTCCTTCAATGGGCTGAAGAGGTGAATCCAATTTATTCTGGATCAAAAATTCACCCACAACCAACCTAGTGGCTCAAGAAGTATTAGTCATTAATTCTTAGGTCTGTCTGCAGCCCACCCAATAGGTGAGAGGCTTAGGAAGGGTTAATGAACAGGTGAAGACATCTGTCAATACAGGGTGTTCTTAAGGGATGGGAAACATGAGGCAGAAGCAATCTGCCTTCAAGGTCAGTTTAATCTTAGTTCAAAATCAAATAAGCCACTTTGTTGCAAAAAAATCTGAAAATACAACAATGTCATTTATGCATGAGCTGGTGAGACGGTCATCCACAGCTGCAGCACGCCAGGAGGTTTTTTAAGCAAATGGATTAATACCTTATCGTACATATTTAATATTTACACAATTCTTCAGATAATTAAAATTGATTATAATGACTCATTGCATTAACTTATAAATCTACTGTCATTATTGGAAAGAAATGTATTTAAAACTTAAGGGTTACACATATCAAAAGATTGGCATATCTGCATTCATGCTTCTCATCTAATAGCAAGTGCCAGGTCACAAGAGCTTGCAGTGTTAAGGGCGTGTTATCATTGGAACACTGTCGTTTAACATATTCCAATTGTCATCGGCAGCAGAAATTGCATCCTGCTACCTGCACTGAACTTTGGGACTTTCTGCATTCCCAAAGTAGTTAACGGCAAAAGAAAACCATCCCTTAACTCCTTACAAAACATTTTGTTTGGTTTTATTGTCAAGAATGAAATGAACAATTTTGCCTAATCGGTTCTTAGTTTCAGCTAAATAAAAATGATTTTTAAAAATTTCCTGCAATAAACTTGTGTCACAGAAAGTAACAACTGCAAGCTGTGATGTGCATCAATACTCAGGAATATAAACACAACACTGTCAGTAATCTGCACAATTGTGCAATTCTCCCTCTATGCATCTCAAATACATACCTTTACAAATAAGGCAATCTATAAAAATCGAATGTTCAGGAACACTTCATAATTTATGATGGTTTGTTGTATTTGGCCTATTTCATTCAAAATAATGAAAGACCAAACCAAAATAATATAGAATTTTAGTGCAACATAATGCTTACAGTGAATAGTACTGATCACATCAGTCAGGTAACTTGATCACACATACTGGTGATCCTTGAATGTTATTTCAGTAGAATTATCAATTGCTGAAAATGATTAGGTTGAAGCCTAAAATGAGCTATTTTGAAAAATGTGCAGCAGCTGATTCTGGAATTGAAATTAGTTCAGCGATGGCAGGATCCTGAAGCCATTTCAGAGTTGGCATAAGGCAGTAAAGTGATAAACTTCCAACAGCTGAGGGCTCTGGAGCATAAAGTGAATCACAGATTTCCCACTGCCAGTTACATCATGTTCTTCCCCAAAAGGAATCCAAGTACTGGGGAAATTCTGCAGGTCAGACACTCAGAAACTTTTCCATTATCCCTTTCAATCTGAGCTGTCCACTTATTGAATGCTAAGGGTGAAGTGGAGAAAAAAAGTCAAATTAATTGTAACTAATATCCAAACAGCTGAAAACACAGATGAACAACCACTCATCTATTCAGTCAGAAGCACATGGGTGATGTTTGTGCTTAAATGTGGACATAAACTCAAAGCATAAGACAATTTTAGTTGTCATTGGACTGCTTGAAAATTTGTACTGACAAGATTACAATATAGTTAGAAGTAATAGCAACATAATAGAAAGCAAACTAGTTTGAAGAACGGAAATGTGAAATAAAAACAGAAATACTCAGTAGATTAGGCAGCATTTGTGGAGTTAACATTTCAGGTTTATGACCTTTCATAAGAACTGAAGAAAGATAGAAATACAATAGATATTAAGATTGCAGAAGTCTTTTATTTTGGATGGGGGAGGGGGGGTGGTGTGTGGGAAGAGAGTTGCCTTCAGGAAGAACATGAATCTAGCCAAAATGGGCAGGAACCAGCTATTAGTAACAAAATCTACATCAGAGCAGTAGGACTTGTTCAAAAAGGAAATAATGAAAGTGCAGGGCCAATACATTTCTGGAAAAGGTGAGGAGTGGAAGGTAACAGTCTCAAGAACCCTGGATATTGAGGAATGGAAAGGATTGGATAAGGAAATAAAGAAAGCTTAAAACAGCAGATGCCCTAGAGCAGTACAGGACGTGCAAGGGGTTATTAAGAAACCAAAGAAAGAGCATGATAAAGCAAATAAAACATAGGAAAATCCAATGCATTTTACGAGTACATTATGGCAAGAAAATAACCAGCAAAGAATGGGACCCACTAGGGATTTAAGTGGTAAACTGTGGGAGCAGCCAGAATTTATAGGTGAGGTTTTAAATGAGCACTTTACTGTATTTACAATAGAGAAGGAAGATGAAGATATAGAAATATTGGAAGAGTACAGTGAAGTACTTGAGCAAATCACAATTGGGAGGGGAAGCATCAGTGATCTTAAATTGGAAAAGCCCCCAAGCCTGGATGAGATGAATTTCTGGCTGCTGTGGGAAGTAAGGAAGTAAATTGCTGGGGCTCTGACATGAATTTTTGAATCCTCTCTGGAGACAGGAGAGTCCCAGAGGACTGAAAGACGACTAATATGGTACCAACAGTCAGGGGAAGAGGTAGGGCTAAATAATGGATCTATAGGCCAGTGAGTCCAAACATCAGTGATAGGAGAACTTCTGGAAAAAAATTCTGAGGACCAGAATTAATCTCCAGTTGGAGAGTCAAGGGCTATCAGCATGGCTTTGTGATGAGAATATCATGGCTGACAGGTTTGATTGATGTTTGAGAGAAGTAACTATAAATATAGATGAGGGCAATGCCTGGATATTGACTGCTTGGACTTTGGTAAGGCTTCTGACAAGATCTTGCATGGGAGACTGTAAAGAAATTAACAGCCTATGAGATCCACAGCAATTTGGCAAATTGGATCCAAAACTAGATTAATGGAAGGAGGTACAGGATGGTTAAAAGTCATTTTTGTGATTGGGAGTTTGTGTAAAGTGGTGCAGCGCAGGGTTTGGTGCTCGGTCTCCTGCTGTTAGTAGTGTACATTAATGATCTAGAATGTGGGAGATCTCTTCAGATAGTTCACAGATGACACAAAAAATGATCATGTGGTAAACAGTGAGGAGGAAAGCCTTAGATCTCAGTACGGTATAAACCGGCTAGTCAAATTGGTAGAACAACGGCAAATTGAACTTAATCCTGAAAAATGCATTTTGGGAGGACTAAAGACAATGGAGTACACGATAAATGGAAGAACCCTCAGAAGTAACTAACAGCGCTTCTAATGAATATCAAAGTATAAAAGTTACTTTATTCTGATAAAAAGTAAATTGGTATGAGTTGTAATTTCAAACAAAGGGAAAATCACCCCATGTTTTGGAAGACAGCTGAAAAGTAGTCCATGTCATCCTGTTCACTGTTCTGCCTCAGGAATGTTTCTCAATGAATGCAGGTAACCACTTACTAAACCTGTCGGTCCACCAGCATTGCTGCCTGGATTTGGGATCATTTCAAATTAATGAAATAGACTTATTCAGAATATATCGAGTTTGTCAACAAATAAATCGTAATTTAGCTGAATGACAGAACAAGCATAAGGAGCTGAGCAGCTTGCTCCTGCTTTTAAGGTACACAGCTCTTCAATTCACAAAAGGTTTCAACTTATCGTAGTTGTTGAGTCAATTTAAAAACACAAACTATTGCAACATTTGTTTAAAATTAAGATCGTGTGAAGTTCTGTTTGGTTTTCATTTGAACCTGACGGATATGATAAACATATTTCCAGTCAGTTGTAGACCACAAAAGTAATGGCAGTTTGTACAACCCGAATATAGGGTTGCCTTAGTGTCAGGGATTAATGCCAGGAGCTTTTATGATAGATTAAACTGGTATAACAGTTTAATCACCAAGTGTGAAACTGTCACGTGGAAATTCATTGTTCTTTATCAAGAGCTACAAGAGTACAACACAATTATTGTGTTTAGGAGATAGTTCTGAAGTTTCAAGAGATTACATAATTGTAATGGGTGTGCAGCAGCTAGGCTGATTTGAAGAGATGATCCCAGCATCATGGGCTGATTCTCCACAGGAACAGAGAGAATAAAACAAAACTAACAGATCTCTTTTGAATGTTTATATGCTTTTTCTTTTAGTTTTATTGTGGCTTACCTCTTTGGTTATTAATGTGCTGGCCTAGTACCATTATTGCTGGACTGTTAACCCAGAGACCTAGCTAAAGTTCTAGGCACCCAGGTTCGAACATTCAATAAATATCTGGAATTGACAGTCTAATGTCGTTGTCAATTGTTGGAAAAACCCATCTGGTTCACTAATATCCTTTAGGGAAGGAAACTGCCATCCTTACTTGGTCTGGCCTATACGTGACTCTAGAATGACAGCAATATGGTTGACTCTTAACTGCCTTCTAGGCCATTAGGGATGGGCAATAAATGCTGACCTAGTCAGTGACACCGTCATCCCATGACTGAATCTTTTGTCCCTTCTGACATGTGTTAGACTGCTTATGCCAATGTTTGAAAACTCATTTTTAGCCCCCACATTAAAATTGATATGCCTTTGTTAAATCTTGTCTAATTCCAGCATTTATACAAATTACTGAACAGATACTGCTGGGGGGCTGATGCACAACACTCACTATAGTCATAAATCTTAATTTTTAGTTTGCACTGTAAAATTTTCACCATTTGCCTCTTGTTACATCCTCCCCCATTACTAAAATGATTTCATCCTTAATCAGTAAGACTTCTCCTTCTCTCTGCCTTTCCTGTTGATCTGATAACCTGGTATATATAGATCCAGTTGCGACATTGCTTTGAAATATATTCACTGATGGGTTGCAGCTGTCACTGGCATTTTGTTGCCCATCCCTGACTGCTCCTGAGAAGAAGGTGGTGATTTGTCACTTTGAGCTACTGCAGTCCACATGTTGCAGATGCATCAACAGCAGTGATCCCTCTAAATTGCATGGCTGCACTGATGCTCAGAGCAATAGATTGGAGTGTGATGCATTTGCTTCCGAGGCACACACGGACCTCACAGATCTGTGTAGCAGAAGATGTAATTGGGGGAAACGTTGATCCACAGTGCTGTTAGGAAAGGAGTTCCAGAATTTTGACACAGCAAAAGAAAAAAATAAAGGCAGAGATATAGTTCCAAGTCAGGCTGCTGCAAAGTTTAGACGGGAACTTGTGGGTGGCAGTATTCCAATAAATGTTGTCTTTGTACCTCCAGCTGGAAGAGGTTGCAGGCACTATTGAAAATGTTACTACAGTGACTTATTACAGTGCATGTTGTAGATAGTACACACTGCTGTCACTGTATCTGTGGTGGAGGGAGCAAAATGATTAAGGTCGTAGATGGGTTAACAATCGAGTTTTGTCTTGAAATTCTCTCCTCATGGCCAATGCTATTCCATCACATTCCTAAACTTGTGCCTTGTAGATGGTGAATAGGTTTTGGGGAGTCAGGGGCAAGTTACTTCTCACCAGTTGCTGGAAAAGCTCAGCAGGTCTAGCAGCAACTGAGAGGAAAAAATCAGAGTTAATGTTTTAGGCCTGGTGACCCTTCCTCAGAACTGCAGTTCTGAGGGTTACCGGACTCGAAACGTTAACTCTGCTGCAAGACCTGCTGAGCTTTTCCAGCAACTTCTGTTTTTGTTCCTGATTTACAGCATCCGCAGTTCTTTCAGTTTTCACTTCTCAGCTGATTTGCTGGGCTTGGCAGGAGTTTAGATCCAACTCCCTGGTTGTGGGATCACTTAGGCCTCGTTTTGCATGCTGCTTCTACTTTTTGGCATGAAAGTAGTTCTGCATTGTAGTTCTAACAGATTGACACCTCAGTATTAGTTGTGCTGTTCTCAGCATGCCCTCCTGCACTTTTCAATGAACCAGATTATCCTGTGTGATGGTCATGGGAGTGTGGTATAGGTCAGTCTCGAGGGAGGATGTTTTTCTTAAAAAAAAAACATTCATGTTCTGTGGGTTTTGCTGGTGCGACTTAACTGAATTTGAGATGGTGTTGGTAGTGAACTGTCTTCTCAAACCTCTGAAATCCATTTGACATCTATAATGCTGTTAGGGAGGGAATTCCAGAATCTTGACCCAGTGACAGTGAAGGAACATTGATAATATTTTCAAATCAAGACGATGAGTGGCTGGAGGAGGAATTTGTAGAACTTGTGCGCTTTCATACATCCGTTTTCCTAGGCCTTTGCTTTGGTAGTGATCATAGGTTTGAAAGGAGCTGTCTAAGAAACCTTGGTGAATTTCTGCAGTGCAGCTTGTAAATGATACACACTTCTACTGCTATGCATCAGTGATGGAGGGATTGAATATTTGTGGATGTGATGCCATTCAAGCACCAGGATTCTTAACATCTTTCCTTCTCTTGTAGCCACAGGATCTACACTGCTCATCCAGTTTGGATCCTGGTCAATGGTAACCTTAGGATGATGATAGTGGAGGATTCAGTGATGGTAACACTATTGAATGTCAAGTAGCAATGGTTAGATCCTTTCATCTTGGAGATGGTAATTGCCTAGCATGGAGAAGCAAAAGTTACTGGTCACTTATCAGCCCAAGCTTGGATACTGTCCAGGTCTTGCTGCATTTGGACATAGATTGGTTCAGTACCTTGGTTGTCACAAAGGGTGTTGAAAATTATGCAGTTATCATGGGCATCTGACTCAAACCATATGATGGTGGGAAGGTGATTGATAAAGCAGCTGAAGATGGTTGGGCAAAGCACATTATCCAGAGAAACACTTGTAATGATATCCTGGAGGTGACACGATTGGCCTTCAACAACCACATCCATCAGCCTTTGTACCGAACATGACTCCAAACAACAGTGTTACCAGTCATTGAGGATGGGAACATTTGTGATGCCTCCTCCAACAAGTTGCTTGATTGCTCACTACCATTCATAGAGATCTACCACATGGGAAAAGGCCCTTTGGCCTATTGTGTTCGTGCCAGTCAAAAACAACCACCTAAGTATTCTAATTCCATTTTCCAGCACTTGACCAATGGCCTTGCATGCCTTAGCATCACAAGCGTGATGACTGGAGAGATAGCAGGGCTGCAAAGCTTAGATCTGAAATGTTGCTGGTTAAATCACTCAGCCTCAATCATCACTTGTTTGGCACTTGAATATGGCATGTGTTGCAGTGTCATCAGAGTGAAAGTTTAGGTATGCACGGTCTTGGGCCTGGCATTCCCCACCAGCACTTTTTTCTGTCAGCATTGATCCACTAGTTTGTCAGTAATGCTAAAGTGGAGTATATGCCAGGCAGACTATGTTATTGTACACTTCTGCTGCCTCTGATGGCCCACATCATCTCCTGGATGTGCAACCTGAGTTGCTAAATCTGTTTGAAATCTATCCCATTTAGCATAGTGCTAGTGCCACACATGACAGAGAGCGTCCTCAAACATGAAGATGGGGCTTCGTCCTCACAAAGATTGTTTCTCTTACCAATACCATCACAGACAGTTACATCTGTGGTAGGCAGATTGGTATGAGTGACATAAGGTATTTTTTTTCCCCAACTTGTTGGTTCCTTCACCACCTACCACTAGCCCCAGTCATTTACAACTCAACCAGCTCACTGCTGCTCAACCACTCTTGGTAATGGACATCGAAATCTCCATCCAGACTACATTGCCTTTGCCACCCTCAGTGCTTCCTTTAAGCAGAGTTCAACATGGTTATTGATGGAAAACAGGAGATTCCTTACCCAAGTTTGTCTTGGTACCACGATATGTCAGGGAAGGATCTACAGTCAATGTTGAGGACTGTCAGGGTGACTCTCTCCTGATTATATACCACTATGCCGCGACCTCTGGTGCGTCTGTCTGACAGAACATACCCAGGGATTATCGTGGTCATGGCTGGGAGAGAGTCGTACATGCTGAATCATACTCTGTAATGTCAGGTTGTTGTTTGACTAGTATGTAGGGCAGATCTCCCAGTTTTGGCACAAGTCCCCAGATATTAGTAAGGCAGACTTTGCAGAACTCACTGGTCTGCTAGCCCATTTCAAATGCATTTAAGATTCAACTATATTGCAGTGTGTCTGGAGTCAAATGCAGACTAGACCAGGCAACGGCAGGTTTATTTTTGTAAAAGGACTTGTGAACCGGATGGGCTTTTACAATAATTGGCTATATTTTCATGGTCATCATTATGCAACAGGTTTGTAATTCCAGATTTATTAAATGAATTTAAATTCTAGCAGCTGTTGTAGTTAAATCTGAACTACGTACTGGCTGAACCAAGTCTGGATTACTGGTCCACTTACATTATCTCTACCATCTTATCAGCCATGATTGAATGGCACAGCAGACTCAATGGGCCGAATGGCCTAATTTCTGCTCCTATGTCTTATGGTCTTATTATCTCCCCTATGTCTTGCAGTCATGTTTCTGTAATACTACGCTACCACGTCAGACTCTTCAAGTTAAACTTGTGCCTGCAATTCACTCAATTTGTTTACTATACTATACAGGTTTTTATGAACTTATTAGACTTCACAGCCTAGCTGCCCTTCTGCTTTCATGTTCTGTTTTTCTCTTCTGCCTTAACTATTTTACATCTTAGTTCTTCATTTACAGGTGGTGTTTAAAGCAGAATTTTTGATTACTCCTCTACACTCATCACCTTTGTTTATTTACAAACCATATATCTCTACTCATATTTCCATTCAGCCCCTCCCCTTCATTACTAGTTTAAACTCATTGTCTGCTAGGTTCCAGCCTCGTTTGGGTGGAGTCCATTCCAATGGTACAGGCTGGTTCTGGAAAATCCATCTGCATTTAAACGCAATATGAAGTTCCGTATCAGGAACCCTGAGGTCGTGCTTCTAAGTATAACACTTAGAAGAGGTCAGGGAGAACGCTGTTTGTTCTGTGGAGAACAAACAGAGCAGGCACGTGCCAGGGAAAGAGAACAAACTAAAGCGCACTTATCATTAGCTTCTGTCTTTTGAAATTGTGCAGCTGTCAGTATTTCACTCAAAGAACTTGGACTTGATGAGCAAACAGGAATCAACAGTTCTGCCATTTTCCACACCTGTTAACGTTTTGGATTCTCAGCATCGTGTTCCTCGTCAGAATCTACAAATTAAACAGAAGCAATAAAAGTCAACTTCCGTGCCTCAGAGACAATGGAAGTGAACTATATCAACAAGCAGGCAGGTATATTTTCAGGCAGTGCTACTCACTATTTTTCTGGATAGAAAGTGATTAGTGAATGAAACACAGCATTGTAACACAGAAACACGTCATTCTGTTTAACCAGTTCTGTAGGTGTTTACATTCAAATCCGCCATATTTGCCTTGCTCCTATTTTCTTTCAAGCTTTAAAAAGTTGGCATGGTTGTGTTTCAATCAAAAGTGATTTCACAGTCTTACAATCTTAAGGGATTTCTCCTCCTTCCAAATGTCTTACTTTAATCTTTTATCAATGGACTCTTGTTCACATGCTTCACAATTGGAAACAATCTACTGCTATCAAGTTTGCCCTTATCATCATACTCTTTCTCTTCATGATATCGCCTAATGTGCAGAGCATTTCATTATTATTTCAGATTTCCAGCATCTGCAGAATTTTGCTTTTGTGTTAAGCATGGACAGGCTCCCATTAAAGGGCACTCGGAGTTAGATACTAAATAAAAACCAAAAAAGAACTGTGGATGCTGTAAATCAGTTAAAAAACAAAAAAAGCTCAGCAAATTTGGCAGCATGTGAAGGAGAAAACAGAGTTAACGTTTCAGGTCCAGTGAGGAAGGGTCACCGGACCCGAAACATTAACTCTGTTTTCTCCTTCACAGATGCTGCCAGACCTGCTGAGCTTTTCCAGCATCTTTGTTTTTGTCACTCAGAGTTAGAGCTCCCTTCTTTAGGTAAAGAAATACAACTTTAAGAAATTTAAATAAAACAAAAGAAACAAACTTGATGGATGTCAGTTCATAATTCAACACAGCACCGAGGTGAATATGGGAAGTACAGAGGAAAACTGAAAGAAATGATGGGACAAAAAGTATGTGAATAGATTTGCAGATAATGCAACAAGGGAACTAAAAAAAAAATTTAAAAGGGCAATCAAAAGGGACATGACTTAGTTTGGGACCAAAAAGATAGTTTGTAGGGGGTGAATGATATTGTTGAGGTGAGTACATTGGCTGCATCCTCTACTCTAGTGGCGATGGCTGTAGTGTTGTAACAGTGGGGACAGTAGTAGCAATGTTGGATTGGGTACAATAATGAGGTTGTTAAAAAGTTTGACAACACTTAACTGGTACATATAGAACAAATCCTAGGTTACCAGAGGTGGAAATTGTGGGGGCACTACGCATAATCTCCCAAATATCCTTGAATACGGGAACAGTGAAAGAGCACCAGAAGTTTCAAAAAAAATTAACCCTCAATTCTGGGAAGGAGACAGATAAACTGGTACCTCCAGGACAGTCAAATTAACAGCAACTGTGCTGAAAGACATTAGTCAAAGAAAAATGAAGTGCCATTTGGAAAACACAGGCTAATATAAAATTAAATGAAAAGAGCCACAGATATACAAAATGAAACTACAGCAGAAATCAAATGAAATTAATGTCTTTTAGCAACTCAATTTAATCAAGATTTTTGAACTAGACAGGGTTGATGAGGATGGTGCAATTTATATTGAGTGTATGGACTTTCAGAGGTAACTAAATAGATAATAAGAGAGTTATTAGAAAAAGCTATAGGGAGAGGCTGAATAGGTTGGGGATATTTTCCCTGGAGCATCAGAGTTTGAGGAGTGACTTTATAGAAGTTAATACAATCATGAGGGGCAATGGACAGAGTGAATAGCCAGGGTCTTTTCCCCCCCAAAGTAGGGGAAAGATTTAAAAGGGATCTCAGAGGCAAATTTTTCATGCAGCGGGCGATGCATGCATGGAATTAGCTGCCAGAGGAAGTGGAGAAGGCTGGTACAATTAAACAATTAAAAGGCATCTAGATGGTACAGGAATAGGAAAGGTTTAGAGGGATGTGGTCCAAATGCTGGCAAATGGGAGTAGATTAATTTAGGATATCTGGTCAGAATGGACAAGTTGGACCAAGGGTCTGCTTCCATCCTGTACATCTCAATGATCCCATGAGTCTAATTGAAGTCCATAGGCTTAAACTGATACTGAAGCCATAGATACAAAGTTGGCTAACAGACAAAAAAAACAACCAAAAACAAGGAATGGTGGTTTGTTAGAGGCAAGGAATTACATATGCATCCCCAAAGGGACTAATATTAGAATGATTTTTTTGTTAATATACAAGGATGACCTAGACCCACGTATATAGAGTACAACTTCAAGTTTTGCTGATGATGTGAAACTTGGAAATGTAGCAAACATTAGGGAAGTTGGAAACAGATTTCATGACTCAGACTGGTGAAATGGGTAGATGTATAACAGGTAAAATTTAATGTGCAGTGATATATTTCAGTATGAAGAACAAGAAATTATGCACACTAAGTTATACAATTTTAGAGAGAGGCCAGACGAGATGCTTCCAATTGATACAGGAAATAGGACATAGTCTTAAAAGTAAGATGGGGAATTTTTAAAACTTAAAACACAGCAAGTTGCTGCGATCTAGAATGAACTGCCTGAAAAGGTGGTGGATGCAGATTTAACTGTAATATTCAAGAAGAAATTAGAAAAAACATTTGAAAAATATATATATTTAGGGCTGTAATGGAAAGGGTAAAGTGGGAGCACTATTTGGATAGCTCTTTCAAGGGGCTGGCACAGGCTCAATTAGCCATATAGCTTCCTTTTGTGCTGCATCATATGCTACCAGCTACATCAATCTTAGGTTCAACAAAAACAGTTTGAATTTAGATCTTTTTTCATATTTCTAACACCTTGCAGTTTGCAGTAGTCTCTAGTGAATCTGTCCTGCAGCCATCCATTGTCTCAACATCTTTCCTGAGAATGTGGACACACCATAATTGTATAGGTTGCATCAACTGTTGTCTTACTGTCCCCTGGCAAGTCTTCAAGAGATTAACTTATTTTGTTGCACAGCACAGCAGAAAAATTAAAACATTCAAATATTTACACAGAGTATTTAAGTGTTGCAGTGGCCAACCTTTCAGTTACAGCTAGCCTATGCAATTAGATCTTTTGGTTCCTCAAAGCTAAACTTTTTTAGAAAAAGTTTAAGTTTATATAGCAGATTCTGAAGGAGACAGCCCAAGATATGTGAAGTGGTGGTTGTTCTGTGGCTGAAAACAGTTAAACTCCCACATATAACACCTGCAACAACTTAACCCAGACAGCTCAGCCGAAACTAACACTATGCAGGAAATACTCACTGTGGTTTAAGATCATGGCTTGGCTCTAGAGATTCGGGAAATATGTTCCCGTGGCAGAGAATCAATCCCTCAAAAGAAAAAAGTTTCAACCCATCTCTACGAAAATAACTGAACAGGACAGGATGTGGTGGAGAGACTGTGCACTACAATAGGAGCACCATGTTCAAAGAACTGGCAACTGAAACAGGCACAGACCCCAGACAGGGGGTCTTCTATTGAACCATGAGCTCATTAACCTATGTGCCACACAATAACTTATGCATCCTAACACCATCAGTCTAGTTTAGGGACAAAATTGTATTATTTCCAAAAACAAAAACCACATCAGCATTCACGACAGCCTCAATATAAAATGGTCACATCAACCCTGATCAGCCGACCTACAGATATCAATCAGCATGGCTATACTGAAGGGTAGTCACTGGTTAACAGCTGCTCTGCGCTTCAGCAAAACGTACTTCTGAGAATCAACGTCACTTCAACCTCTTCCGTACTGGTTAGAACTGAATTCACACTCCAAAAGGCTGTTCAGAAAGCAGAAGTCCACGTTTGAGAAAAACTCAGCAATTGCTCACAATATAGGACAAAACTCAATTTTTGAATCACATTATGGCACTTGAAGGCATATTCTGAGCAGAGTAACAAATACTATTTAGTAAGCATTACTCAGGAATATGAATAGGTTGTAGTTGATATTTACTGCAACATGCACAAATACAGACGTTAGTCAAACTAGAAAAAAAGATGCAGTGCTCGTGAAAAAAAAGGTGCAAAACTTCACCAACATTCTTTGGCACAAAGATAAAAGGTACTGCAGATGCTGGAGAATCCGAGATAACAAGCATGGGGCTGGATGAACACAGCAGGTCAAGCAACATCATAGGAGCAGGAAAACTTGACGTTTCGGGCCTAAACCCTTCATCAGAAATGGGGGAGGGGAAGAGGGTTCTGAAATAAATAGGGAGAGGGGGAGGCAGACAGAGGATGGAGAGAGAGGAGAGGATAGGTGGAGAGGAGGCAGACAAGTCGAAGAGGCGGGGATGGAGCCAGTAAAGGTGAGTGTAGGTAGGGGGGTAGGGAGGAGATAGGTCAGTTCAGGGAGGACGGACAGGTCAAGGGGGCGGGATGATGTTAGTAGATAGGAGATGGGGGTGTGGCTTGAGGTGAGAAATTTTTTTTCAACATGTGAACCAATACAATTCTTACAAGCATGATAACGGTTGGATTTTCTACACGTGCTTCCAGCCAACATGGCTCTTGGTTCAAAGATAAAGTGATGACACCTGTGCCACTGAAGGACAAGTACAAGGGCAACTGTGTTTAGTTCTGGTTGTCACATTACCAGAAGGATGTGGTGGCTTTGGGAGGGTACAGAAAAGATTTACCAGGATGTGACTTGGCATGGAGGGCATTGGCTATAAGGGGAGGTTGGAGAAACGTGGGTTGTTCTCACTGCAATGACAGAGGTTGAGGGGTGACCTGATAGAGGTCTACAAGATTATGAAGAGCATGGGCAGAGTGGACAGTCAAAAGCTTTTTCCCAGAGTAGAAGGGTCAGTCACCAGGGGCCATTGTTTTGTAGTGTGAGGGGCAAGGTTTAAAAGGTAATGTACAAGGCAAGTTTTTTTTTTAAAAAGCAGAGAGGGTGGTGGGTGCCTGGAACTCGCTGCCAGCGGAGGGAGTGGAAGCAGATACTATAGTGACTTTTAAAGGGCATCTTGACAAATACATGAATAGGATGGGAAGAGACAGATACGGTCGGGTAGGGGATTTTAGTTGTGACGGGCAGCGTGTCGGTGCAGGCTTGGAGGGACGAAGGGCCTGTTCCTGTACTGTAATTTTCTTTGTTCTTTGTACCTTGCAGCACCACTAATGCTCAATTGTTTAGGACTGGCTTACAGAAGGACTGGTCCCCATTCCATGCAAGAATGCTTCAATTTCAGAAGCACTTAGGAATATGATATATAATACGTTAGGAAAACAGATAAAACCTCTATTTAATTTGCATCTTTAACATAAAAACTGTCATCATTTATACAGAAACATGATCAGTGAAAACACAAAATGAACTAAGGTTCTCAAGTAGATTTGTAGCTTGGGGTGAGGATGCTGTTGTTGATTCGCTCGCCAAGCCAACCACAACAAAGAGAACTGCTTGATGAGTGGTCAAAATGCTCCGTGAAATAGATGGGTTAAAAGAAGACAGATGGAAAGCAGGGAGTGGGGTCAGAAGCAGAAGTAAAGATGGTCATAATCTTGGAAAAAAAAATTCAGAAATTATTATTTCCTGGAGGCCAGGGATCAAGGGTTTTATTGGTGATGCAGGAACAACAGAACTTTACACGGAAGGGGAACTTTCTTCTACCAATGTGGATGCAGCAAGTGGAAGATGGTTAGGAGTTTGCAGATCTGGAGGCGTGAAGTTGAATTCTAACAGTTGAGTTAGTCAGTGGTGGAAGACTTTGGGAGGAATTTGGTTCTAGATGGTGAGTTTCAGTGGCTTGCACTAAATGTTAAGGCAGGATTAAACTGTCTAATGTAACAGGTGCTTAGGGAGGGAATGCACTACATTAGGCACTGGATTCAGAGCCATTCTCACTTGTTCCACAGACTGTAGCATGTATTACAACATACAGAGTCAGTTTGTGGGTGGAAATAAATTGTGCGGGGAAGAGGAGAAGTTGGGAGTCCAGGTTCTGGAGAATTTATTTTAAAAATATGATATAAATCAGAGTACTTGGGACAGAATAACATCCCCAGTTTCTGCAGTGTCTTGGGCAACTGATGTTTCCTGATCGAATCGTGGGTGTCATTTATGCAAAAACTTTGACGAATGACCAATTAATGTTGATTTGCATGCAGGATATCTAAGTGGAAATTAATCAGACCATCAATATCCTAAACACGATTGTACATTTCACACCAATGAACACATATCTGTGGTAAATTAACTGCCTATCAATCCATTCGATTAATGATTATTGACAGCCATGAGCCTATAGAGGTTGAAACTTCCCCACAATTTCCATTGTATACCTACGATACTCACCAGCAACAGATTCGGGAGGTGAATAAAACTGTCCATCAGACAGGGGGCCAGGAAGAATAAGAGGTGCATGCTCTGATACATCAGACACTACAAAGAATCCTAGAACAGGAAGAATGATACTTGTAATACAGACACAGGCAGAACAAATTGTACAAGATTTATTACAGTTTATATCCCTAAGACAACAAGTTAGAAGTTTACTGACCTGACATGCATCATACCATCCAAATGTATAAACCAACGTGCTACTGATTTAAATGCTCTTACAACAAGAGTAGAATCCCATGGATTCACGAAGGGGAAATCAGGCCTGACAAATTTACTAGAATTCTTTGAGGGGGGAACAGCAGGATAGATAGAAGGAATGCAGTAGATGTAATAGGTTTGGATTTTCAGAAGGCTTTGATAAGGCACCATACATTAAGCTATCTAATAAGAGCTCAGAGTGTTGGAGGTAGTATAATTAGCCTGGGTAGGGAATTGGCTAACTAATAGAAGACAGAGTTGGGATAAGGAGGCCATTTTCAGGATGGCAGTCTAATTACTGGTGTGCCACAGAGATCAGTGGTGGGGCCACAATTATTACAACATATATTGATTACACGACAAGAATGGTGACTATACTGCAGATGACACAAAAGTAAGTGGGAAGGCAAGTGGTGAAGGTGTCTGTGGAACACGGACACGTTAAATGAATAGGCAAGAGACAGCAAGAACTGCCTATGCTGGTGTCAGAGATAACAGTGTGGAGCTGGATGAACACAGCAGGCCATGCAGCATCAGAGGAACAGGAAAACTGATGTTTCGGATTGGGACCCTTCTCCAGAAATATTCTGAAGAAGGATCCTGACCCGAAACATCAGCTTTCCTGCTCCTCTGATGTTGCCTGGCGTATTAATGATTAGGCAAAACTTGGTAGATGGAATACAATATGGTAAAGTGTGAAGCAATGTACTTTGACAGGAAGAAGAGCTGAATAATTATTTAAAACGGAGAATGACTACAGAAAGCTATGAAACAAAGGAATTGGGAGCCTTCATCCACAAATCACAAAAAGCTAGCATCCAAGTTCAGCAGGTAACAGGGAAGACAAACGGAGAGTTAACCTTAATTACAAAAGGGAATTGAGTGTAAAAAGAGGGAGATTTTGCTAAAACTATACAAAATACTAATCTGATCTCAGCTGTAATACTGTGAACAGTTTTGGTTCTCTCATCTAAGTTAAGATACTCTGGCAGTGCAGAAAAGGTTCACAAAGCTGAAACCAGGTATACAGGGACTGTCTTAGGAGGAGAGATTGAGTAGGTTAGGTTTCTACTCATTGGACTTTAGAAGAATGAGAGGCAACTTTGTTGAAACGTACAGCACTCTTAGGGATTTTTACAGGGTAGATGTGGAAAGGTTGTTTCCCCTATCCAGAACAAGACAGCATAATCTCAGAATAAGGATTCACACATTAAGATATAGATGGGGAGGAATTTCTTCTCTCAGAGGATAGCAAATCTGTGGAATTCTTTACCAAAGAGGGTTATTAAAGCTCAGTTGTCAACTATGTTCAAAGCTGAGACAGACAGAATTTTAAAACAGTAACAGAATCAAGAGTAATGGATTAAAGGCAGGAAAGTGGAGTTAAGGATTTTCGGATCAGCCATGATCTCATTAAATTGTCCATATGTACTCTGTCTTGTGGATAAAATTATAACTTGAACTGATTTCAATGCAAAATTCAGTGTTACAAATCAAATTATTGTGTACCATCTATATCACCTGCCTCTGATTATCCGAGTGCAGCCTGTGGGGAATAGACAGCACAAAAAGCAGTAACTGCACTTACTGTTTTCATCCTTAGCCTCTTGTGGCAACACTTTAAAATCCAGGAACCAAGTCTCAATCCAGGCTAGTATGAAGGAGATGATTGGCAGTAAGTAAGCAAAGGCAGTACCTTGGACCAGGAGCTAAATTAAAATGAAAACCATTGACAAATTAAAGATCATGATGGAACAAAATCACAGTTTTTAAAGAATTTATTCTTTCACAGGATATGGATGTTGCTGGCTAGACTGAATTTATTGCCATCCCACACTGCCCTTGAGAAACTAATTATGAGCTATCTTCTTGAACTGCTACAATCCTTGGGGTGTAGGTACACCTAGTACGATGAGGAAGTGAGTTCCAAGATTCTGATCCAGTGACAGTGAATGAACAGCAATATAGTTCCAAAATCAGGATAGTGGGTGGCTTGGAGAGGAGCCTCTAGATAATGGTGTTCTAAGTACCCTGTCAATATTACAGAAATAGTACTGAAGACCTGTGCTCCAGATTGTGCCATACTGTTCCAGTACAGTTACAACACTAGCATCCACACTACAATGTGAAAAATCAATCAGGTACGTCCTGCCAGTCTACGCTCGCTTATCTGTAAAGCTATGTAAGGGATCTTTCACAGTACTATTAATCTGCACTTGGCAATAAATTGAATGTCAGTGAGTAAGTTAAGTTCCTCTAAGGTTGCTTAGCTCCTGACTTCATTACAGCTTTGATTTAAACGTGGACAAAAGAGCTGAACTCCAGTGGTGAAGTAAGAGTTACACCTCTGACATCAAGACTGTATTTGACAGTGTCCCATCAAGGAGGTCTAGCAAAACTAGAGTCAATGGGAACCTGTGGCAAAACTCTGTGCTGGTTGGAAGCACAGATAGCACAGAGGGAGATGGCTGCAGTTGTTAAGTTTAGACATTTCGGTTCCAGGACATCAATGCTGAAATTTCTCAGAATAGTGTCCAACACTCAAACCATCTCCATTAATGACCTTCCTTAAATCATAAAGAGTCAGAAACGGGAACATTAGCTGATGATTGCACAATATTCAGTAGCATCTGTGACCATTCAGATACCGATGCAGTCTATGTCTAAATGCAGTGAGACCTGGGCGACTCCAGCCTTGGACTGAGAAGTAACAACTAACATTTGCTCCACACAAGTGCCAGGCAATAACCACATCCTTCAAGACAGAATCTATCCATTGCACCATGACATTTGATGGCATTACCACCGCTGAATTCCCCCACTGTTGACATCCTGGTGGTTATAATTCACAAGAAACTGAAGGGTACTAGCCACGAGCAGGTTAGAAGCTAGAAATCCTGCAACAAGTCACTTATCACACAAAGCCTGTCCATCGTCTACAAGGCACAAGTCAGGAATGTGATGTAATACTTCCTTAATGTCTGAATGTGTGCAGTTGCAATAATGTCCAACAAAACTTGACAATATCCATATCAAAGCAACATAAATATTCAATTCCTCCATCACCAACACACACTAACAGCTGTGTGCCATCTGTAAAACGTATTATAGAAATTCACTAAAGCTCCTCAGACAGCACCTGCCAAACCTCTGACCACTACCATCCAGAAGGACATAGGCATCATGCATGGGAATACCAACGTTTGCAAGTTCTGCTCCAAACCAATAACCACTCTAACTTGGGCTATAATCACCACTCTTTCACTGTCACTGGGTCAAAATCCTGAAACTCCTCCCTGATAGCACTGTGGGTGTACCTACAGCAAATGGACCATAACGTTTCATGAAAGCAGCTCACCATCACCTCACAAGGGGGATGGGCAATAAATGCTGGCCCGGTCAGCGAAGCCCACAATCCCTGATGAATAACAGAACAAAATCTAAGGCCCTGTCCTTGTGAGTTTGGAAGGTACTGTCAAAGGAATCTTGGTGAATTAATGCAGTGTGTTTTGTAGATGGTATACATTGCTTGCATTGTGTATTGGTGGTGTTGAGCCAGAGTACTGTTGGAGGCTGCACTCATCCAGGAAAGAGGAAAATAGTCCACTGCACTCTTGAATTCTGCCTTTTAGATAGCGGAGAGACTTCAGGAGTCAAACTGTGAGCTGCTTACTGCAGAATTCCTAGCCTCTAGCCTGATGTTGCAGCCACAACAACCGACTGAACTGGTCAAGTTCAGTTTCTGGTCAATGGTTAGCCCCAGTTTGTTCATAGTGAGAAATTCATGATGGTAACATGAGTTGAATCAAGGGGAGAGACTCAGATCCTTCCAAGTTTGAGACTACCACTGTCTGGCACTTAAGTGATTAGTCACACATCAACCCTGAATGTTACCTGGTTCTTGCTGAAAGACAGACTGCTTTGGTATCTGATATCTGGTGTTGAACACTGTACAATCATCAACGAGCATACCCACTTCTGACTGCAGGATGGGTCATTGATGAGACAGCTGAAGATGGGTGAGTTTAGGACACTACCTAGATTAACCTTGGCAGTGGTGAACTGGGGCTGTGATGACCGGTCACTAAAAATCACAAACATCTTCCTTTGTACTATGTGTAATTCCATCCTGTGAAGAGTTTTGCACCTGATTCCCACTGACTTCACGTTTGCTACTTTTCCTTGATATCATACTCTGTCAAATGCTGCTTTGCTTTCAAGGGCAGTCAGTCCCATCCTAATGAACATTTTATTCAGCATTTTGAAGCACAGTCAGTACATACCTTGGAAACAATTACTTTTACAATTAGAAAGGCACTGGTGACAGCTGTTGTAATCTGTGAAGAGAAGAATAATGAAGAGAAGAAGCATTTACAGTCATAAGAGGAGAAATGACAGATTCAGTAATTCAGTGCTCAGTACTGACGAAAGATTAATCTAACTTTATTTAAACATTAGAACTGGGACCCCACTCATGAAAATGATCACACTTTATCCAAAGTTATTCATTCGATCAGACACACCTAACAGAAATCAGGTAATCACGACCGAACCCTCTATTTGTAATGTCCAGCCCTGACAGGGGTCATGCTCTCTGCATCATTCAGGAGTGTGTGGAACAGTGAAATAACATTTGAAGGAAGAAATAATTGAGTGCACCAGATTAGTTACTCAAATCAAAAGCTCACAGGTCGTTGAAATGTAAATTGCTACATCACCCGACTGTAGGGATTCTATGAAAGGGCACCTCTTCTTAATGTGGAAACAGGCCCTTCGGCCCAACAAGTCCACACCGACCCTCAGAGCATCCCACCCAGACCCGTACCCCTATAACCCACCTAATCTACACATCCTTGAACACCATGGGCAATTTAGCATGGCCAATCCGCCTAGCCTGCACATCTTTGGACTGTGGGAGGAAACCTGAGCACCCGGAGGAAACCCACACAGACACAGGGACAATGTGCAAACTCCACACAGTCGCCCAAGGGTGGAATCAAACCCGGGTCCCTGGTGCTGTGAGGCAGCAGTACTGAGAGAACTCCTACTCCCTGATCTGGAATCGAACCTGGGCCGCTGGGCTGACAGGGCCAAATCCTAACCGCTAGACCACCATTAACTTAAGACTTCAGTTAGAACAAACTGCTGGCCAGTTTACAAAGAGTTTGATTCTACACATTTCCCAAATGAACACGATAATAGCTTCTTTTCACTGCATTGATAGTCCATGTCACCATATATAGACAATTTTAATATAAGCCTCTCATCTGTTTTGAGGAAGGGATTCAAGAAGAGGGCAGTTTCTGGCTGACAGTTGGTAGATTTTCAATGTCTTAAGACACGGAACAACAGCAATATTGTCACCCCACTCACCGCAATCATCCACCAGTGGTTTAACTTAAACACAGCGTACGCAACAACCAGCATAAGGAATCGGAACACTGCCAGTAACTGGGAAGGACAAAGAGGATTAGATAAAAACTGTAAAGTATTTGAAGCCACATTAAATAAGTATTTCAAGAGAAAATCTACTCACGAAGATATCAAAGTAAGATTTATGGAAGTCATAGTGAATGACCTCCCTTTCTAAACTATGAATTATGCCACCATCTACCTAGAAAACAAAAAGACAGGTGGAATTATTTTGCCAGCAATGGTTACTGAAACTGGGGATTAAATAATCAAACTTCCAGATACATATTGGCAGTTATCAGATTTTAAACATGAATCAGATATACCAAACATTACCAATTTGTAAGCACTAAGAAATGTCCTAATTATCATCACCAATTAGTGAAAAGGTCAGGACATTCAAGGAGAGACATTCTGTCTCCTGTTTCCCTAGTTTTTTTTAAAAAGGCTCCAACAAATGTTTGTTTTCACGGAATGGAAGAACAAAGAATTATCAAGCTATTCAAAAATAAACTATTCAGTTTGTGATATGCTGATACATTGCAGTTATTAATCACATTTTCCATGAGATCATTGCCAGCGTAAGCGTGGATTTTCATTTCCAAAACTCAAAATACTGATTTACCATGAAAATCTATATAACTAATAATTCACAATAAATATCCAGAAGAAATGGCCTGCTGTTACTCCAGGTGAATTGGTATGGAGTGAGCTAATATTATGAAAAATAAATAAAAGGGCATATACAGGAAGAGCAGGAAATAGACAGGGTGCAGAACTCTCAGAGAGTGGAACATATTAGGCTAAATGGACTCTTACCACGTTGCAAAATTCGATGAGTCCATAAACAGTGTATCAGAATAATTAAAACAGATCTGAATGATTCAAAGGCCTCAAACAGGGTGGTCAGCTTAAGTCTGAATGAATGTCAACAATCCATTAAATTGACCTTACATTAAACCAAAACGATCAGTTTCAGTTCTGCAAATCCTGGAGCCTTTTTAAAAAAAACTAGGGAAACAGGAGACAGAATGTCTCTCCTTGAATGTCCTGACCTTTTCACCCACTAGCCCAACAAATGGTCCCCGGAAACCCATTCTCTTGATATAGGTTGCTGCAAAGTGTGAAGAGGAAGTGGTAGTGGATCACAATATTGGGGCAATCCTTTCTGGGGTAAACTCAAATGTAACATCTGCAAACTGGGAGTGTGGAAGAAATTACAGATTAACAGTGGCTATTTTGGCAAGAATCAACACTGCAGTCAGTCATTTTGAAAACTAGTTCTCAGCTGAAAGTTCAAGAAATGAGAAACTTAAAGCTTCTAGGGGCCTGTAATATTGCAGTTGCTGAGTAGAGTTTAGGCAGGCCTTCACAAGGTGATGACAGTTAATGACTAAAGGATTACATTTAAGTTAAAGTTGCTGTACAGCAATACTGTGTTGCTTAAATGAAGTTGACACAAGGAAAGCTCTCTATCAGAGGGTTTTTCAAAACATGATATGCATGACAGTGGCAAGGTCAAAGTATTTTGGCCCATCTGAATTTCCCTTGAGTTAGTGGTAATGGGAGACCCTCTTGAACGGAGTGAATTGCTCTGCTATTTCAGAAGGTAGTCAAGGGTCAACCACATTGCTGGGGAACTGGAGTCATGTATGCCAGACCAGGCATACTCCCTTCCCTAAAGAACATTAGCGAACCAGATGATTGCTCTTTACAACAATCAATGATGGTTTCATAGTCACCATTATTGAGGCTAACCATCAACTCCAGAATGTTACTAACTTAGTTAAATTGAAACTCCATAGCTACCAAGGTAGGATTTAAACCAGTGTCTCCAGAACATTAGCGTGGTCCTTTGAATTATTAGCCCAGTGGTATTACAAATATGCCTGTATTCTCAAGAGGAGAGAAGGTATAGCAAATAAACTTATTACAGTGCAAGCAAACAATTCCAACTGTGAGTCAAGAAGAGAGGCAAATAGGATTGTACCCGCATTATCAAGAAAGGAGACAGAGTGGCATAGCGATAATGTCACTGGACTAATAATCCAGACCTCCAGGCTAACGTTCAAGGGGGGGAGGTGCGGAATTGGTTCAAATCCTGCTACGGAGTATGTTGAAATACCTCAACTCTCTAAAACTCAACAAAATTCTGGAATAGAAAGCTTATCTATTGGCAACAATGTAACCACTGCCAACTGCCACAAAACCCATCTGGTTCATTAATGTCCTTTAGGGAAGGAAATCTATCATCCTTACCTGGCCTGGTGTACATGTGACTCCAGAGCTGTTTGCCCATTAATTACCCTCTGGGCAATAAATGCTGTCTTAACCAGAGGCACTCAGATTCCACAAATGTTTAAAGAATATATAGAACGTCCTCCAACTATTGTAGGAGATATAGTCGGATCTCTTCAAGACAGCAGTGCATGCAGCCTGGTCACCCAACCAATCAAAGGTTGCTGATGCCGTAAAAGGAAGGAACGTGAAAATTAAGAGTGGTAAACACAACTTAAAATGTGAGGAAAACTGGACAAAGTGCAAGAAAGAAACAAATCAGCAATTCTCTGCTCGCAGGAGAACAAGATGAACATCGTCACTGTTTACACATACCTGTAATTCCTTATCCCTGAAACCACTGTAATAAATCTCTGAGACACTCTCCAAAATTAGATTTGAATTGAATGCACCGATTGGCATCAAACTAGTATTTGATATAGATCCAGTACAAATTTCCTGACTTTTGTACTCGTAGTCCTTGATTGGGCTTTATAAAGCCCATTACACAAACTATTGTATTAACTGTTTTGTTAAAATGTCATGTTTCCTTCAAAAAAATTGTGCACAAATAACCACAGCTCTGTCTTCTTGCATAGACCAGCAGAGTCAAATAGTAACTTTTGTGCCTTACACTGGTTGAGGGTGTGTGTAAAGTGAGGTGACACTTTGCCTAAACATAGCTAAGTTCTTAAACTTATCACCCACAATGAGCAGAGATACCAGCCAAACTTTAAATTTAGTGATTTAAGAAGAGAGACTCTCACAATGGCAATAAAAATAATCTATTTTAAATTCAAAAAATAATATTTGGTCCTTCGATCTCCAAAAAAAGTCAGTCTCATTGGATGGGGGATTATTATTACTGGCCACATGCTATCCATATTTTATCAGAGCTCTGTCCTCTCTCTGTCCATTCCCAGCAAGTTTGTCTCACCACTTCATCCCAATTCTCTATCTGAGCCTCTCCTCTCACTTCTTCCATCTCCAACAATTTGATCAACTTGACCCAGTCTGCACGTTTGTCAAAGGTATCCGTGGCAACAAGTCATTTGCAGAATATACACTGCTTTGTATACATCCCTATCACTTGACTGCAGAAGCCTACATTAAAAAGGAGTTTTTAATACTTACATTTAATTCTATTATCCACAGCAAACCAACAAACAAAAGGTCAAAAGTAACAAATAAGCAGAAAGTCCTCCTAACGTCAGAAATAGGTTTCCTGTCACTGTATGGCTCTAATCTAGCTGCAAGTTGGGATGTGTGAACGGAATGTGTGGTATTAAGGGAAGTACTGGAATTGAAACGATCAGCTTGAGCTTCCTCCTGGTCATTCGGCAATCTGCTCATCCTGCACGGCTCTACTGTAGCTTCAGCATCACCAGAAGCAGCTGTAGAAGAACAGAAACATGACAGTTCAGCAGAGAAGTGTAGGGGGAGAACATAAAAATAGTAAGCACATGATTTGCTTTCCTCAAATAAGGACCAGGAAACTTATATTAATACAACTACCACTCCCAATTTAACTACAACTGCCCCTGTCAAACTCTCACCGCGTTAAGCCCCCACCACCAGAATCTCAGATGCCCAGAAGGGGGAAGAGTTACTCGGTTCATGGGCATGACAGCTGCTCCTGCAAGCTCCCAGGTTGTCAATGGATAGATGCACTAAACCATGGTATGAAACACTGAATAAACTTCCTTCTGTGTATTTTGATTCTGACTATCGAGTCTGTGTTGGCTCTTTCAAGGAACAAACCGTTAGCCCTACTTTTTTGATATAACTTTCTTTTGAAAATATTTATCCAGTTTCCATTTGAAGTCTTTGCTTCTACCAACCTTTCTAAATTCGAACTGCTGACTGCATATTAAGTTTGTTCCTTCTAATGTCACCTCTGGCTCTTTTACCAATCTTTTCACTTCCTATCCTTAGGATTTTGTCTTTTCAGCCATTACAAAAGAGTTTCTATATTTAGAATAATTAAACCAAAGATTTTGAACATTATCAAATCTACTCTTTGCTGTTAACTGTTCTCTTTCTCTACACAAATGCTGCCAGATGTCCAACACTCTGCTTTTATTTCACAATTCCAGTAATCGCAGCATGTCTTCTCAACTCAAAGGAGAAGAAGGTGAGCTTCTTCAGTCTTTCAAGATATGTGTAACTCTCAGGGATGAGGAAGATCGTAACAATTTCTCTATATCCTCTCCAAAGTATTCATGTCCCTCGTAAATTGGTTTTGGATGTATTACCACCTATTGGAGTCAAACTAGTGTTCTTTATAGATTCAGTACACTTTCTTGACTTTTGTATTCATAGTCCTTCAATGGACTTTATGAAGCCCGTTACACATAATACTGTAATAACTGCTTTGTTAATCAGGCATGACTTCAAAGACTTGTGCACAAACAACCCCACTTCTGTCTTCTTCCATCTCTTTTAGTATCATTTAGTTGTATTGCCACTCATTCTTCCCATCAATAGTAGTTGAGGTGAATAGTATATAGAAGATGCATTTAAGTGAAAACTAGACATATGCATGGAAAAAAGGAAAAGAAGAATATGTGATAGGTTGAGATTGTCAGGCAAGAGGATTCTCATTTTATACTTTAAAAACAATTGCACAGACCAGTAGAATCAAATGGTCATCTTTGTGCCTTACACTGGCTGAGAATAAAGTGAGGGGACTCTTTATCTAAAAGTCTCAGCTCAATAGCTGCCCTGCCCTTTGAGACTCCTGACACACTTGGTTAGGGATAACAAGGTGTAGAGCTGGATGAACACAGCAGGCCAAGCCGCATCAGAGGAGCAGGAAAGCTAACGTTTCGGGCCTAGACCCTTCTTCAGAAAAGGTTTCTGAAAAGATTTTCTGACGAAGGGTCTAGGCCCAAAACATCAGCTTTCCTGCTCCTCTGATGCTGCTTGGCCTGCTGTGTTCATCCAGCTCTACACCTGGTTATCTCAGATTCTCCAGCATCTGCAGTTCCTACTATCTCTTATAAAACATTACATTCATTTTGTCCGTGTCACCTATTACTAAAACTGTTCCAATATGAATTGGGGCAACAAGAGAAAAGTAAACTTGCCCTATCTGATCTTGCAAGTAGACTGGTGACAAGTTCAAGCAAGATGCTACAGCAGCAGAATCAATTTATAAGCCTTTCAGAGCATTTAAACAACTGCTCCGAGACACTGTCAGACTCAGAAGATCATAATATCAAAAGGTAAGTATCTGAATGCCTATTCCAAAGCTAACTGTAAACAAGGGGTGAGCCTGGGAGGACGGGAGCCCAGAGGGTTGGGTGCTCCCCAGGGGAGTGGAGGGCAGCAAGAAATGACCAGGAGGTGAGCTCCCCAGGGGGTGGGGGAGGGGCGTTGGAATGGAGGTTGGGGGTGAGGGTTCGGGGGGAAGAGGGTCGGAGTTGAGGTGGGGCTGAGGGTGGGGGTGGCAACCTCAGAGCCGCTCCAGATCGGGATGACATTTCACTCAATCCCCACCTCCCGCAGCCGCCACAGAAAACCAGCGCGGGACGGCCCAGATCCCGGGACGGCCCGAAAACGCAGCCCCGTGACTGCGGCCCAGGCCTTCCGTCCGCCAGCTCTCCGGGAAACACAGTCACCCACAGGCAGCCGGCAAGTGCCCGGACTTACCTGAGAGTCCACCGCTCGGGACCGGAACGAGCGCCCAGGACCCGCAGCTCCGGGGGCAAGTTAGCGGAGAACACACACGTGACCAGATGAAGCCCCGCCCAGCGGGTGGACGGGGCGGAGTTATATCAGGGTCGGTGCGGGAGGTTTTCTCATTCCTCCAGCGTGTAATTCCACTCCAGGATAACAAGGCGTGGGGCTGGATGAACACAGCAGGTCAAGCAGCATCATAGGAGCAGGAAAACTTGACGTTTCGGGCCTAAACCCTTCATCAGAAATGGGGGAGGGGAAGAGGGTTCTGAAATAAATAGGGAGAGAGGGGGAGGCGGATAGAGGATGGATAGAGGAGAGGATAGGTGGAGAGGAGGCAGACAAGTCGAAGAGGCGGGGATGGAGCCAGTAAAGGTGAGTGTAGGTAGGGGGGTAGGGA
>JAHRHZ010000076.1:15053792-15131872 GCA_024137785.1 Ginglymostoma cirratum | reverse complement strand
GCCTGCTGTGTTCATCCAGCTCTACACCTTGTTATATCACATGATATTTGAGGTCTGGTCTCAGCCGTGTCCTGTACAACTGAAGCACCATTGCCTTACCTTAAGAGAAATCAGACAACTAAAGGAAAGGTCACTGGACTGAAACATTAACTCTGATTTCTCTTAACAGATGCTGACAGACCTGCTGAGCTTTTCCAACAACTACTGTTTTTGTTTCTGATTTACAGCATTCTCAGTTCTCTCAATTTTTATTTTGCTTTACTTTCACATTCATTTCCTCTTATAATGAAAGATAGCATTCCATTAGCCTTCTTAATTATTTGTTACACCTATAAAATAGCTTTTGTGGTTCATGCACAAGAAAATCTAGATCTTGTTACACCTCAGAATTCTGCAGTTGTTCCATGTTTAAGTAATGCTCCGGGTTTTTTTATTCTTCCTGCCAAAGTGAAGAATTTTCACTTTTCCACATTGTACTCTGAAGATGACATTTGTGCGATGACGTTGAGTAGCGTCAACTAACAATAAGATGACCAAGTTGTCAAACAAGTGCTACAGAGAACAATACCAACTTCTTCAGGTGAGTATATAATCAACAGACCAGGATGCATTGTCAAACCTCCAAAGTGTTACACTGACGCTTGAAGTGTTCATCGTGTAACCTTTGTTTTTACTGTTTCTATAATTATTGAATTGACAACGCATGCCTATGTACAATCATGTAGCTTGGTTTTGGATAAATTTTATCTTTGCAAAAAGGTCATGTGGTGTTATGACAATCACTTGAACTTTGCCAGCAAAAACTTATATTAACCCAGACCTGGTCAATCCAATATAACCCCTCACATGTAACTGGAAGGAGAGACTCTGGACTATGTTATGTGCTCTTATCTTGTCATACACCTCTCTCAAAAGGCCATCATGGATGAGGATTCCAAAACTGTATCATCTGTGCCAGCTCGGTCTTCTACAAACTATGGCAGTGTGTATTTGAAAACATAGATCTCTGAAGTCAACAAAAGTTCTAGCGTACACACAAATTGTTATCATCACACACTTATACTCCAGTGAGACTTGCTCTGTGTAACAGTGACACATAAGAATCTGAGAGAAATTCCACTTGCAATGCCTCTGCCTCATCCTTCTGATTCAAGAGTAGGATCATCCTTATTGAAGGACAAGCAGTCAGTAAAATTTGCTGCAAAACCAATTACAATGGACCAGACATTGTATCCAGATGGCCAAAAAGCATTTCTCCTGCCAAATCTTTTTATCTTAACTCTCCAATGAACAGTCTTCGAAGCGGTGGGAGCAAAACAAATGCTGGAAAGATTCTGAGGTTTTCCTCGAAGTATGGTGGCATTGACATTAATAACTGTGAGAAGCTTGCTACCAATCTTTCAAAATGATGACAACTTGTCCATCAGTCTGCATGACACTTTGAGTCATGAATGATGAAGCAGAGTGGTGACAGAGAAAGCAAATGCTGCGTTATAGATCCCACTACAACTCATGATGTCCTGCTGAATATACCTAAAGAGAATCAGCCTGTTCAGTGATGGGATAACTCATGCCAGAAACCCACAATGCTGAGTAGATGTCATGTTCAAATCGATGGACAGCTAATGAGAACTAATTCTTTATAAACGTTAACAATTCAAGTTTCATACTTCTTCAAACATATTCTGCTTTGCTATTTGTCTTGGATCACAGGGTGCATCCAAGCAGTTCTTTTTGGATTCAGTTAAATGTAGTTAAGAGAAGGCTCCACAACAGCAATTTGCTTAAATACGAACATTTATTGAATAATACTAAAAGACGAAAAAGGAAAGGAACATTTATTAAGTAAGTAAAAAGAATGAAAAAAACGAAGAAAGAAACAATAAGCCACACACCTTCTGCCTGTTGAGGACCTCTCGATCGAAGGCTGGTCTGGAGGCTGAGCTTGTTCCTGGCACCGTTCGCAAATCCAGTCCGAGGTGAAGTCCAGTGACTTGGAACGAAACTCTCTCTCGTACTCGGTATAACAAACAGGCAGGCACAGAAAAAAACTACAGAAAAACACATTGATTGTGCTGGCTTTGGCACGTACAGGAATGTTCACAGGACTTAGTCAAGGTCATGCAGCTGGCGAATATCATCAACAATTTTAGCCCTTCAGCCCATCCTATACAATCCACCCCGATGATAATTGACAGCACATGTTACTATTACAGATGCAGGTGCAAATCAGCAACAGCGGCACGAGAACGTAGAATAAGAGTATGTAATCTACACTAGAAGATTAAAACTACAATGAAAATAGCTAGTATCAATATGAATAATATAACAATAGGGTGTATCATCAAATTAACAATCGCAGTGGCCTTTGGGGACCAACCCTCAAATACACATCCCATCCTGATGTATGGTCAAAGCTGTGATAGAACCAGCAAGTCATGCTACCTGACTGAAGTGACCAGAATGTCGTCTACATTTTTTTTCTATTTACATAATTTGCTGCAAAATTCAGTATATTCCAGATTCAGGTGACTTAATTTCTGTTTGACTTTAAATCCTCTAGTTCCCTATCCACAGATCACCTCACCCAATAACAGTAAAATAACATCATACATGGACTCAAAACTCCTCCAGCTCTCTTCAGCTGTATCTGCCTTAAGGATACTTCTTCAATACATTTCCCTCCTTGTCAATTTTATGAAAGATTGTATCAAGTGGTAACTACCTCCAAATGCACATGCCCCCTTTTGAGCTACAATATACATGGAATCAAACAACACAGCTCTAACTCTCAGGTGGCACGGTGGCTCAATGATTCACAGCACCAGGGACCCAGGTTTGATTCCACCCTGAGGTGTTTGTGTGGAGTTTGCACATTCTCCCCGTGTCTGCATGGGTTTCCACTGATTGCTCCGGTTTCCTCCCACAGTCCAAAGGTGTGCAGGTTAGGTGGATTGGCCATGCTAAGTCGCCCATTGTGTTCAGTGATGTGTCAGTTGGGTGTGTTAGCCATCGGAAATGGAGGTTGGGTGTGTTAGCCTTTGGAGTTTAGAAGGATGAGGGGGAATTTTCAGAGTACTGAATGGCCTGGACAGAGTGCATGTTGGGAAGATGCTTCCATTGGTAGGAGAGATTAGGACCCGTGGGCACAGCCTTAGCGTAAAGGGAAGACCTTTTAAAACGGAGATAAGGAAAAACGTCTTCAGCCAGAGAATGGTGAATCTTTGGAACTCACTGCCACAGAAGGCTGTGGAGGCCAGGTCATTGAATACATTTAAGCCTGAGATAGATAGGTTCTTGATTATCAAGGGGATCAAGTGTATGGTGAGAAAGCAGGAGAATGGGGTTGAGGAACTTATCAGCCATGATTGAATGGTAGAGCAGACTCGATGGGCCGAATGGCCTAATTTCTGCTCCTATGTCTTATGGTCTTATGGTCTTAAATGCAGGGTTACAGGGAAAGGGAAGGGCGGTGGCTCTGGGTGGGATGTTCTTCGGAGGGTCATTGTGGACTTGTTGGGCAGAATGGCCTGTTTCCACACTGTAGAGATTCTATGGTTCATCAGGCTTTACCTTCAACTTATGCTTCCCTGGGGTTCCCTTACCACAGACTCCGACACCATCTTAGTTCAACCTTCTTTCACACACACTAAGTGTCCCACCACATTACAATGTCACCCACTGGTTTAAACACTTGAGTACATGTATCACCCAAATGCTCAAGATGGGGGTATCTGTATGTCACTCAGTCCACCACTACTCCTCCCATACTCCATATTCTTTCATTTCTGTAACATTTTGACATAATAACCAATCACACTTTTATTTTGATCATAATTCTTTTTACATCCCTTTCATTAATACTACTTTTATTGTTTTAAAGTCAGTTTCTCTATGGATTTTGTGTCAGTGTCTTATCATTTAAACTACGTTTTTGTGCTCTTCCAAGCCACACAATCCTTTTGTCAAGTAGGTGTACATGTCAGAGACCTGTTCTTCAGTGCATATTTTTTACTGTATCAGATTTGTTACCTCTGAGGTAACATCTACTTTTGATCTTATCAAATGATCAATGAGGTTTCACTATCTGTCCACGTATGGTCCCAATTCCTTGGGTAGTGGTTTGATCTCCAACTCAATTCTCTTAAAAGGAACGACAAGGACAAAAACATCACCAAGAAAAAGATATCAGTTTTGTGCTCTCATCTAAACCTCCTTTTCACTACCGTAACATTTTATCCTGATTTGCCACTTAAACCCATTATTCTAACTTTTTTTGCCTTCTGCCATCAGTTTCCAACCTTAATTACTTCGCCTCATTCAATTTTGTAACTTAACTATTATGACCATATCTAATTCTAGAGATCTGTAGAGATTTGTAGTTCGTGGAACATAATCTTACAATATTTTAAAACAGAATTCAAACATTTCTGTTTGATTCAGGCACAACACACTTTGTTTGCTCCTTTTTACCACTTTTTTTAAAGATACTTCATAACTCATTCTATATATTTGAAATATCTCTATGTAAATTTGTCCAATATCAATATTTTGTTGACTCCCTTAAAGTTGCTAACCGTTTTTGTATGCATTGAAACCACTGAGACTGTGTGCATGCACTTTATCATTTCCCAGAATCCCCTTAAATTTTCAGGTAACTATCCAATTTAAATGTTTTAGAATACCAGGCAATGTGAATCTTAATATGGTTTTTCTCATGAGATGCTTAAGTGTACCCAGGCTCAGAGGTTTTGAGATTCCTGACACTCACTACAATTGATATTTCCACAGTACTTCCCAACACTGAAATGTGTTATTGATGAATGGCTTGATGGGTTGAGGGTGCTTCATCCATCACCGTGTTACGATGTTGAAATTTGTAACCGGGTTCAGCCTTCAGTGTCTCCAACTTCTAAAAAAAGCACAAACAAGTTCTGTCCACTCCATGTTAAGCAGAATGGGTTAATTAGTATTTATCTACTATAGATTCAAAAAGGGGGTGGGGTGTAAACTCTTGTGCATAATTACATCATCCATCTCTCCTTCTCCTTAAGGGAAGGAAAAGCCCACCTCTTTGTTAAGTTTGACTTTCCTAAACGCCTCGCACACAGGGAGTTGCATTTTCAACATTCCAAGTCCCTATCACTTGGATATTAATAATGAGTCAATCTTACCATCCGCAATTAAAGACTCACCCTATATTAAAAAAAGGTTTGGAAGTTCACTCTGGCCAGAAAATGAAATTACAAATGCAGTAATTTCTGGGATTAAAATTTATCCAGTCCAAACCCACACAGAGCCAATTCCAAAAGGTAACTTTTTACCAAGCTTTACAAACCAAATTTTTGAATCCACGTTTTGCCATTTTTTTTGCTTTATACAACCACTGATTGTTCCTTAATAGGGTGTTACATTAACCACCCATGTCCCATACTGATACAAGCACAAAACACTTTCAAATCATCATATATTCCCAAAACGCAAATTAAAACTTCAAAGTATCCCTAGATCTTGAGCTCCAGAGAACGAAAAGACACAAATTGTGCAGGATGACATTTAGCAGCCAACAAACAAAGATGCATTCAAACTAGACCAGAAACAGCTAACACTTCTACAAGGTTCAGTGCATTTGCACAGTGCAGAAACCTGGCCTCCAGTTCTCTCTTTTTCCAGTTATAACTGTCCCCCATCCTTTCAGGGGTTCTAATTATGCAAACATATTAGCTACACACCTGAACCCAGACTCTGCTACATTCCACTCCAGGAAGATCTCTGGAGCATCAGGTTGCTTTTCCCTTCTCTTACACATTTTCCCAAGTTGCATTCTCATTGCCAAAAATGTCTTGGATCACAGGGTGTATCCAAATGGTCCTTTTTGGATTTGGTTAAAGTTAGTTAAGAGAAGACTCAACAACAGTAATTTGCTTTAATATAAGCATTTATTGAGTAAAGATGAGAAAAGAATAGAACATTTATTAAGTAAATAAAAAGAATGAAAAAGCGAGGAAAGAAACAATAAGCCACACACCTTCCGCCTGTTGGGGACCCCTCGATCAAAGGCTGGTCTGGAAGCAGAGCTTGTTCCTGGCACCATTTGCAATCCCAGTCCAAGGTGAAGTCCTGTGACTTGGAACGAAACTCTCTTTCTTATACTGTGTAACAAACAGCCAGGCACAGAAAAAACTGCAGAAAAACACATTGATTGTGCTGGCTTTGGCACATGCAGGAATGTTCACAAGACTCATTCAAAGTCATGCAGCTGTTGAATATCATCAACAAATTCAGTCCTTCAGCCCATCCTATATACTATTCTTATGACCAACGTGAATAATCTCACATTAACCCATTTATACTGTTGCGAAGTTGAGTAGTGTACTTGTGGATTGGGAGGCAGGGAGTTAGAATTTGATGTTTGTAAAATGCTAAGCGGGGAACCCATTGCATGGTCCCTTTAAAAGATCATGTGCTCTTTCTTTGCTTAGAGATATAAATTGGAAGTCTATGAGCAGCAGCTTGAAAGTTTTCAAGTACATAGAGAGTACCCGAATTGGAAAATTTGTATCAAAAAGCCGTACAGTTAGCAGGCCAAGCAGCAGTTTTGTTTTTACCAAGACAATAGGCTGTTGAATTTAGCCAATTAATTTGAACCAGGTACTTAGATACCAAAACCTATTAAATTTAAGTCTGATGGTTTTGACAACACAGAACCAATCCTATTATAAGAAACTGTGTGGAGTTTGCACATTCTCCCCATGTCTGTCTGGGTTTCCTCCAGGTACTCCGGTTTCCTTCCACAGTCCAAAGATGTGCAGGCTAGGTGGATTGGCCATGCTAAATTGCCCATAGTGTTCAGGGATGTTTAGGTTAGGTAGGGAAATTAGGGGAATGGGTCTGGCTGGGATGCTTTTCAGAGGGGCGGTGTGGACCTGTTGGGGTGAATGGCCTGTTTCCATAATGTAGGGATGCTTTGATTCTATGATTCTAAATATTGATATGTCATCAAGGGTATAAAAAAGGGGGGCAGTTAGACAAAGACGCCAGAGCCAGCTGCCATCCGCCAGAACTAATGGCCCTCAGCTCTCAAGAGAGAATCGCTGCCTCTCACAGTCGTCTCCTCTATGTCGTTGAGAAAGCACCATCTAAACAACAGCAGCACAACTATTTAATATTTCTGACAGAAGAATTGATGGCGAAGGCATTTCTGACAGAAGAACTGAGAAAGAGAAGGCACAGAACATTCGGAAGACACATAACCTGTCGGTAATTTCGAGAGACTAAATTCTACTTTTTTATGTATAAGTGGGATTTGTATTTATTGGAACAGCATACCATTAGAATCTTGTTTTATTCAGGAATAGTTAGTAGTTGGAAGGGATTTATTTGGTTTGTTAATAGTTTAGTTAATTTGTTCACTGTTAGAATTATATAAATAAAATTGTTACTTGTTGATTTTAGAGTGTCAGGGATTTATTTTATTTAACCACTAGAAGCTGATGAAAAGCAGGTTATACCATTTTTCACACTCCTTTTATGGATTATGGGGCAAGGTGCACCTCTTTGGGTGTTTCGGTTTTAGTTGTCAGAGGAGGGGTGGGGTCAATCTCTGCTTTGTAACAATATTGTATCTGATAATTTCTTGTGTATGCACTTAACCTTTCTAAACCTTTTCTTGGACTCTGTGTCCTCCTCACAGCTCACATTCCCTTCCAGCTTTGCATATCACCAAATGACTGTTAAATAATCCTCTGCCAATACTAGTATATTACCCACAACTACATGAGCACATATTCTGCGTATTAATCTATTGTGTGGCTTCTAATTGAATTATTTTTGAAATTCAAGCATACTACATCAAGTGGATCCCCTTTATCTACAGTATTAGTTTGATCTTCAAAGAAACCACAGATGAAGTGAAGAGAACTTTGTATCGTCATCTAGGAAAGTGTGCTGTAGTATTTCCAATATCTCAATCAATGTCAGTTGGTGAATTCAGTTTTATTCCTTCTTCTCTGCAGTAGTTTTGTTGCAACTAAGTGCCTTACTAGGCTATTTCGGAATCAACACATACCCAAAGACCACACCTTTTATTGGAAGAAAGGTAAAAGGAGTAGTTGTTCAAAGTGAGGACAAGCTTGGCCAAGCAGAGGAGGATGTTCATCGATGGGGGCAGTTCAGAACTTGTTTCCCAGAAGAAGTAAGAGCTCTAAGACCATCCTGATGGGTGATGGATATGTAAAGGGATTGCATGTCCATGGTGAAGACGAAGCAGCTGGAGCCTTGGAACAGGAAATTCTGAAACTGATGTAAAGCATCAGAAGTGCAGAGGGGAGATAAAATAGAGTTGTTGTAGGAAGAAGTTGTTGGGGTAGTACCAGGCAGAAACAATGGGTCTGCCCAGGCAGTCCTGTTTGTGGATTTTGGGGAGAAGGTAGAAGTAGGCTTTATGGGGTTGGGGTTCTACGAGCTTGGAGGCTTGGGGACTTCACCAGATAAAATGAGATTAGTGACCATTGTAGACACATTGGCCTGATGTTCAATGGTCGGCCAGGGGGAGATAGGAGGAGGTAACTGAGAACTGGCACAGAGTCTCTCGAGGTCAGTCTGCCGCTGTAGAGGTTAGTCCACCAGACAACAACAACACCACCCTTGTCAGCGAGTTTATTTACAAAATCAGGTTTGAATCTGAGAGCATGGTTTGCAGTCAGTTCACAGAAAGATAGTTTTGAATGGGTAAGGGAGGAGTGTGCAGAGAAATTAAGGTGACCAATGTCACATTGACAGTTCTCAATTAACAGGTTGAATTTAGAATTAGAATCCCTACAGTGTGGGAACATGTCCTTCGGCCCAACAAGTCCACACCGACCCTTGGAGCATACCACCCAGACCCATCCCCCTATAACCCACACACCCCTGAACACTATGGGCAATTTAGAATGGCCAATCCACCTAGCCTGCAAATCTTTGGACTGTGGGAGGAAACTGGAGCACCCAGAGGAAACCCACGCAGACACAGGGAGAATGTGCACACCCCGCACAGACAGTCACCTGAGGCTGGAATCGAACTCGGGTCCCTGGCGCTGCGAGGCTGCAGTGCCAACCACTGAGCCATCATGCCACCCCGTGCTGTGCCGATAAAAGGCCAGAGGGAGGGGTCCAGGTGAAGGAAGAGTGTTGGAGATGGATGAAGGGGTCTGTGGGACAGGGAGAGGGATCTTTTCCAAAGAAATGGGCTCAGAAATGAAGGCTATGGAAGACGAGTTCAACATCATTGAGGTAGGGGTGCAGAGGTATAAAGCTAAGACCTTTACTGATTATAGAAAGTACTCAGAAAATGGAAGGTCGGAAAGGATAGTAAATACATGACAGAACCTAGGGATGGGAGAGGGGCTGGAGTCAGAAGGGCAGGGAGAACAGGAATATTCCGATGAGTACATCTAGAATGTTGCTTAATGCCTGAAAGAAAACAAAAAGCCTCTTCTCCCCTCACATACCCCCATCTCCCCCAACTTTGGCTTCAGCATAAACACCATTTTTTCCTAGCTACTAACAATAATGCAACAGCTTCCCAGCTCATAGTCCCCCAACAATGTACAGCGCACTTCTACCTCCTTTCCAAATTCCACAAACAGAACGGCCCAGCAGGCTCATTATTTCTCCCATCTCCTGCCCCACAGAACTTACTTCTTCCTGCCTTGAGTTGATTTTTTCTTCCCTTGTTCAGTCCCTTCCCACTTACATCCACAATGCTTCTAGCATTTTATGTCAGTTTCAGAATTTCCAGTTTGCAGGATCCAGCTGCCTCTTCTTAACCATGGACATACAATCCCTTGCTCTGGCCAATGAAGGCAAGTGTACCAAACATCTTTTTCACTACCGTGTCCACCTGTGACTCCACCTTCAAGACACTATGAACCTGCACCCCTATGTCCCTTTGTTTGGCAACACCCCACAGGACCTTATCGTACAGAATAGAACAGAATAGAATAATAATTCATTGTCACTTGTATTCATGAAAATACAGTGAGATGTGCATAAGCCACCACAATTTGGCACCATTTAATTACCGAAATTATTCAAAAAAATGTTGGGACAAAGTTTGGGCGGCTGGATGACTCAGGGGTTAGCGATGTGGCCTCACAACGCCAGAGTCCTGGAGATTTCATGTTCTCCCCCTGTCTGCTTGGGTTTCCTCCGGGTGCTCCGGTCCAAAGATGCGCAGGTTAGGCGGAGTGGCCATGCTAAATTGCCCCGGAGTGTCCTGGGACATGCAGGCTATGTGGATTAGCCACGGGGAAAGCAGGGTTACAGGGATAGTGTAGGGAGAGTGGGTTTGGGTGGGATGCTCTTCGGAGGGTTGGTGTGTACTTGATGGGTTGACTGACTTGCTTCCACACTGCAGGGATTCTATGATCCTAAGTTCGGTCGTTGTTTGTTCCCTCCAAGGCAATCTGGATTTATGGAGTGGCTACAGAACACTATCGCTGAAGCCCCCACTGAGACCACCAAAGCAAGGATTTCCAGACCAGAACTGCCAGTGCCAAAGCTGACACTGAAGCCACTGCATCATCTCAATAGCAAGGAGAGACAGACCCGACGCAAAGAGAAATGAAGAAATGAAGAATAAAAGCAAAAAAAAAGGCAAAGAAGAATGCGGCCAGCCAAGCGAGCAGGAGTGGGAGTATATGGGCCTGAACACTTCTTACCTACTGCCATCTTGTCATGATGTCATGAAGGGCAAGTATGTAGAAAGATTCAAAAATGAGAATGAGAGCTAAAGCTATAATGGTGGAGTCATAGAGTCATTGAGACCTACAGCGCAGAAAAAGGCTCTTCCACCCATCATTTACATACGATTCTACCTACTTATTCTAATCTCATTTTCCAGCACTTGGCCCATAGACTTCTATGCCTTGACATCACAAATGCATGTCTAAATGCTTCCTAAATGATATGAGGGTTTCTGCCTTGTTGGGTTCCTAAGAAATAAGGAATGAGTCCACAATTGTTTCAAATATCCAGCTTTATTTCTTCTTATATATTGATTACAAAGTTGCCAGTTGAGAACTCTGCAGTAACAGCTTTATTGATGCGTCCTTTACAGTTTTCCTATCCTCCCCGAAACTGCAAATAACGGTCAGTACTTCTGTTAACTTGTTCCGTGATATCTTCCCAAAACAATTTTCAATATACTCCACAGCCTGTACCACCCTTACAGGCAGTAATTTCCAAATTCCCACCACCTTCTGAGTAAAAAAGTTATCCCTCACATCCCGTTTAAACCTCCTGTCCGTTGCCTTAAATTTATAAATAGTAGGAACTGCAGATGCTGGAGAATCTGAGATAACAAGGTGTGGAGCTGGATGAACACAGCAGGCCAAGCAGCATCAGAGGAGCAGGAAAGCTGACGTTTCGGGCCTAGACCCTTCTTCAGAAATTAATGATTTATATTTGACTGTAGGACTGTTGATCAACAAGTTTGCAGATGACACAAAAATGCCCCCTCATAATTTTATACCTCTCAATTAAGCCCACTTTAATCTCCTCTGCTCCAAGGAAAACAACCCCAGTCTGTCCAATACCTCTTCATGATAGAAAGTCTGCAGCCCAGACAGCATCCAGGCACCCTCTCCACCGCTATCACATCAGTCCTATAATGTCCTTCGTTTATGAAGAAGGGTCTAGGCCCGAAACGTCAGCCTTCCTGCTTCTCTGATGCTGCTTGGCCTGCTGTGATCATCCGGTTCTACACCTTGTTATCTCAGTTCTATAATGTGGATTCCAGAACTGCACATAATACTCCGGTCGTGGCCTAACCAACCTTTTAATATAGTTCCAGCACAATGGTTCTGCTCTTACATTCTATACCCTGACTAAAGGCAAATATACCATATGCCTTCTCAATCACTTTATCCACTTGTCCCAGTTCCTTAAGGGACTGGTGAACATGCACACCAAGGTCCCTCTGATCCTCAGTGCTACCCAGGGTCCTACTGCTCATCTTTTATTCCCATGCCTTGTTTGTCCTGCCCAAGTGCATCACTTCACATTTATCTGGATTGAATTCCATTTGCCGCTGATGAGCCCATCTGACCAGCTTGTCTATATCTTCTTGTTACCTAAAGCTATCCTCCTCACTATTTACCACCCCACTAATTTTTGTGTCATCTGCAGACTTGTTCATCAGCGCTCCTACAGTCAAATCTAAATCATTAATCTCAAACAGAACCAGCAACATGACCAACACTGACCCCATGTGACCTACTAGTCACACACATCCAATCAGAAAAGCACTCCTCAAACATCACCCTCTGTTTCCTGCCATTCAGCCAATAGTGGATCCAACTTATCAAATTTCCTTGGATCCTATGGGCTCTTACCTTTGCTGTCAGTCTCCCTTGCGGGATATTTTTATAAGCCTTGCTGAAGTCCAAGTAGACTACATCAAAAACACTGCCTTCACCTACATCCAGGTCATCTGTTAGAAAAATTCAATCATGTTAGTCAGACATGACCTCCCCTTAATAAAACCATGCTAAATGTTTGATTATTCCCTGCATCTCCAAATGCAAATTAATTCTGTCCTTCGGAATTGTTTTCAACTTTAGACTGATTGGCCTGTAGTTTCCTGATTTATCCCTTTCTCCCTTCTTGAACAAAGGACCTTATTGATTTTAGTGAAGAAAGAATCTTTAATGCTAAGTTGTAAGAGAGTGTACTGAATTGACCGAGATAAATCTGTAACACTGCTTGAATCAGTATATTTGTGGACCCAATCTACTGGACAAGATTATCTTGATCTCTGTTTATCAAATGCCAATCAAAGGTAACAATGTCATTTTTTTCTGAGCCATCCTGATGAACCACCAGAGGGCAGCACAGGCTGGTGTCCTGTATGAGAGAGAGGTTCCCACACTGCTTTCTACTGTTCAGTGTAAGAATAGTTCAGTCAAGCACATTGCTTATTGCATTCAAATGTAGGTACCTCTCTGCAGTTCATTTTCCAGCAGTAATAAATTAGTAAACATGGAAAGAATTTTCAGATTGATGATAAGAAGAACAGATTTCATGCAGTGAATTGTAAATATGCATGTTTTACCCATGCAAAATATTCCAGAAGATTTCAGATTAAGACTGTGTTGAAAGTCCCAGAGAATTCTGGCTCATGCTAGATATTCCAAGACATTGTAGATATCCACCTTACCACTCACTGGGAAACTGCTGCCATACGATTTGCATTAACTACTAATATGAAAGGAATATCTCCACACTGGCAAAGAAAGTCAGCACCCGTGACATTGTTAGGATATGCATCTAGTACCAACTCCACCCAAATGTGTCTGTCAAGTGTCATTGATACCCAAGGAATCCTTGTTACCTTCACTCCACTTGCACCTCTGCTTGACATCCCTCTCTCTCGCTTCTTTTGGTATATCTCAGCACCCAGCTCTCTAGCTTCTCCCATTTCCCCACCAACCCCCTTCACATGGCATTCCCCTTTTCTCTATTTAGTACCCTGCCCACTTGGCTATCCCCCCGGCAGCTCTGTTCCGAACCCTCACTGCCTCTCTCCCATTCACCCGCCTTGTGAGGAAACAGGTGGTGAGTGAGAGGGATAATAGGAACTGCAGATGCTGGAGAATCTGAGATAACAAGGTGTGGAGCTGGATGAACACAGCAGGCCAAGCAGCATCATAGGAGCAGGAAAGCTTGATGTTTCGGGCCTAGACCCTTCATTAGAAATGGGGGAGGGGAAGAGGGTTCTGAAATAAATAGGGAGAGAGAGGGAGGCGGATAGAGGATGGATAGAGGAGACGATAGGTGGAGAGGAGGCAGACAAGTCGAAGAGGCGGGGATGGAGCCAGTAAAGGTGAGTGTAGGTAGGAGGGTAGGGAGGAGATAGGTCAGTCCAGGGAGGACGGACAGGTCAAGGGGGCGGGATGAGGTTAGTAGATAGGAGATGGGGGTGGGGCTTGAGGTGGGAGGAGGGGATAGGTGAGAGGAAGAACAGGTTAGTGAGGCGGGTACGAGCTGGGCTGGTTTTTGGGATGCGGTTGGGGGAGGGGAGATTTTGAAGCTTGTGAAATCCATATTGATACCATTGGGCTGCAGGGTTCCCAAGCTGAATATGATTTGCTGTTCCTGCAGCCTTCGGGTGGCATTGAGGGAGGCCCAGGATGGACATGTCGTCTGAGGAATGGGAGGGGGAGTTGAAATGGATCGTGACTGGGAGGTACAATTGTTTGTTGCGAACTGAGCGCAGGTGTTCTGTAAAGTGGTCCCCAAGCCTCCACTTCGTTTCCCTGATGTAGAGAAAGCCACAACGGGTACAGCGGATGCAGTATACCACATTGGCAGATGTGCAGGTGAACATCTGCTTGATGTGGAAAGTCTTCTTGGGGCCTGGGATTGGGGTGAGGGAGGAGGTGTGGGGGCAGGTGAAGCACTTCCTGCAGTTGCAGGGAAAAGTGCCGGGTGTGGTGGGGCTGGAGGGGAGTGTGGAGCGGACAAGGAATACCGGTCACACTTGGACATTGAGCAGTTTTTCCGCCACCTCTGCCTCCACGCTTACTTCTTCAACCGTGAACCTAACCCTCCCTTTACTGACCCCTTCTCCCACCTCCAACACAAGCCCTACTCCTGGACACCACCCCCAGGCCTGCTACCCTCCCTCGACCTCTTCATCTCCAACTGCCATCGAGATATCAATCACCTCAACCTCTCCACCCCTCTCACTGACTCCAACCTCTCCCCCACAGAACGTGCAGCCCTCTGCTCCCTCCGCTCAAATCCCAACCTCACCATAAAACCCGAGGACAAGGGAGGCGCAGTTGTAGTATGGCGCACTGACTTCTACATCGCTGAGGCCAGGCGACGACTCTCCGACACCTCCTCCTACCGCCCCCTGGATCATGACCCCACCCCCGAGCACCAAACCATCATCTCCCAAACCGTCCACAATCTCATCACCTCAGGTGACCTCCCACCCACCACCTCCAACCTCATCGTTCCCCAACCCTGCACTGCCCACTTCTATCTCCTTCCCAAAATCCACAAACCTGAATGCCCTGGTCGACCCATTGTCTCCACCTGCTCCTGCCCCACTGAACTTATCTCCAACTACCTTGACTCCATTTTCTCCCCCTTGGTCCAGGAAAACCCTACCTACGTCCGTGACACCACCCACGCACTCCACCTCCTCCAGAGCTTCCAATTCCCCGGTCCCCAACACCTCATTTTTTACTATGGAAGTCCAGTCCCTATACACCTGTATTCCCCATGCAGATGGCCTAAAGGGCCTCCGCTTCTTCCTGTCCTGCAGACCTGACCAATCCCCCTCCACTGACACCCTCATCCGCTTAGCCGAACTCGTCCTCACCTTCAACAAATTCTCTTTCAATTCCTCCCACTTCCTACAGACAAAGGGGGTGGCCACGGCTACCCGCATGGGGCAGCTATGCCTGCCTCTTTGTAGGTTTCGTTGAACAATCCCTTTTCTGTACCTGCACTGGCCCTAAACCCCACCTCTTCCTCCGTTACATTGATGACTATATTGGCGCCGCCTCGTGCTCCCACGAGGAGCTCAAACAGTTCATCCACTTCACCAACACCTTCCACCCCAACCTGAAGTTCACCTGGACCATCTCTAACACCTCTGTCTCCTTCCTGGACCTGTTTGTCTCCATCTCGGGTAACCACCTAGAAACCGATATCCATTTCAAGACCACCGACTCCCACAGCTACCTAGAATACACCTCCTTCCACCCACCTTCCTGCAAAAATGCCATCCCCTCTTCCCAATTCCTGTGCTTCTGCCGCATCTGCTCCCAGGATGAGGCATTCCACTCCCGCACATCTCAGATGTCCTCATTCTTCAAGGACCGCAACTTTCCCCCCGCAGTGGTCGAGAACGCCCTCGACCGTGTCTCCCGCATTTCCCGCAACTCATCCCTCACACCCCGTCCCTGCAATAACAGCCAAAAAGAATCCCCCTTGTCCTCACGTACCACCCCACCAACCTCCGGATCCAACGCATCATCCTCCGACACTTCTGCCATCTGCAATCTGACCCCACCACCAAAGACATTTTTCCCTCTACACCCTTGTCTGCTTTCCGGGGGGACCACTCTCTCCGTGACTCCTTTGTCCGCTTCACACTCCCCTCCAGCCCCATCACACCCAGCACTTTTCCCTGCAACTACAGGAAGTGCTTCACCTGCCCCCACACCTCCTCCCTCACCCCAATCCCAGGCCCCAAGAAGACTTTCCACATCAAGCAGATGTTCACCTGCACATCTTCCAATGTGGTATACTGCATCCGCTGTACCCGTTGTGGCCTTCTCTACATCGGGGAAACCAAATGGAGGCTTGGGGATCGCTTTGCAGAACACCTGCGCTCAGTTCGCAACAAACAACTGCACCTCCCAGTCGCAAACCATTTCAACTCCCCCTCCCATTCCTCAAACGACATGTCCATCCTGGGCCTCCTGCAGTGCCACAGTGATGCCACCTGAAGGCTGCAGGAACAGCAACTCATATTTAGCCTGGGAACCCTGCAGCCCAATGGTATCAATATGGATTTCACAAGATTCAAAATCTCCCCTCCCCCAACCGCATCCCAAAACCAGCCCAGCTCGTCCCCGCCTCACTAACCTGTTCTTCCTCTCACCTATCCCCTCCTCCCACCTCAAGCTGCACCCCCATCTCCTATCTACTAACCTCATCCCACCCCCTTGACCTGTCCATCCTCCCTGGACTGACCTATCTCCTCCCTACCTCCCCACCTACACTCACCTTTACTGGCTCCATCCCCGCCTCTTTGACTTGTCTGCCTCCTCTCCACCTATCCTCTCCTATATCCATCTTCTATCCACCTCCCCCTCTCTCCCTATTTATTTCAGAACCCTCTTCCCCTCCCCCATTTCTGATGAAGGGTCTAGGCCTGAAATGTCAGCTTTCCTGCTCCTATGATGCTGCTTGGCCTGCTGTGTTCATCCAGCTCCACACCTTGTTATTTCGGTGAGTGAGAGGGATTCAGTGAGGTGGTGCAGTGAAGCAGACAAGTGTTTGAACTGGGCAGTGAGCAAATTGTGATTCCAGGATTTAAATTAACTTAAAGCATTTCTGACACTTTTTTTACGCAGGCACCTCCTCACTGCTACATCATTGGCTGGGACATTACAGCAACTGTATGGATTTTCTGAGTTGCGGTAGAAATAAACACATTCTGATAGAATTCTAAATACAGATAGAACTCATTAAAGAATTCATCGTTTGACTCAAAATAATCAGAGGTATAGATTGAGTGGACAGCCAGAGACATTTTCCTAGAGTGGAGATAGCTGTTACGAGGGGACATAGTTTTAAAGTGAGTGGAGGTAGATACAGGGGAGATGTCAGAGGTACGTTCTTTACTCAGAGAGTGGTAAGGGCGTGGAATGCATTGCCGGAGAGGGGAGTGAAGTCGGCCTCGTTTGGCATTTAAGCAGCTAATAGATAGGCATATGGATAATAGTATAAGGTAGGGGTGGAGGTTTGATAGCCCTTAGGTTTAGGGTAAAAGTTCAGCACAACATCGTGGGCCGAAGGGCCTGTACTGTGCTGTACTGTTCTATGTTCTATGATACAGGTCAAGACATTATTGCAGGAATTTAAAAGGCCAAATGTTTCTGGGGATTCCTAACTGATCTTGCAAAAGTGGTGATGAGCCACCTTCTTCAACCATTGCAGTCCACATGATGTCCACACACAATGCTGTTAGGAAGGGAGTTGCAGGATTTTGTCCCAGCAACAGTGAAGAAGCAGCGATATAGTTTAAAGTCAGGATTGTGTGTGGCTTGGAGGGAAGCTGCATGGTCTTTAATGCTTTTGCTGCCCTATCTTTCTAGGTGTTAGAGCTCACGGGCTTGGAAGGTGCTGTTGAAACACCTGTCCTGAGTTACTGCAGTATACCTTGTAGTTAGTAACGGATATCCCTTTAAGAATCCAAACTTGCAGATAACCCTGTGTTTTTATTTCAAAAATATACTTTATTCATAAAAAACTTTATATCCATAAGTAATCACAAATGCAGCTTAGTTCTGTATCCTAGCATATGAAGGCACAAACAAACATTGCAATCAAAAAAAATTGCTGGAAAAGCTCAGCAGGTCTTGTACAAGTAACAAATGCATTGGGTTTGTTTTTTGGACAGAGTCAAGCTCCAATGTTTGTTTAAAAGCTGAAAGAACTGCAGATGCTGTAAATCAGAATCAAAAACAGAAATTTCTGGAAAAACTCAGCAGGTCTGGTAGCATCTGTGGAGAGAAATCAGAGTTAATGTTTTGGATCCAGTGACCCTTACTCAGAACTGTACAGACCTGCTGAGCTTTTCCAGAAATTTCTGTTTTTGATTCTGATTTACAGCATCCACAGTTCTTTTAGTTTTTAAATAAACATTGGAGCTTGACTCTGTCCAAAAAACAAACAAAGGCATTGGTTACTTGTACAAGACTATACTTACATGAATTTGAGGCATGGGTGTGTCTGATAACTGAACAGGTCACCATTTAACTTCGCTAGAAAGACCTCAGACGGTGGTATTTCCTCACTGCTCCTTGGCGGCAGCCGCCCCAATCTTTAATGCATCCCTCAACATGTATTCCTGGACAAGTGTGCCAGTCAGCAACACTTGATCAAGGTCAACTCCTTGTTCAGGAAGACCAACAAATTTTGTGCAGAGCAAAGAACGTCTTTCACTGAATTGATGGTCCTCCAGGCACAGTCGATGTTTGTCTCAGTGTGCGTCCTGGGGAACAGTTCACATCATGCAGCTGCTCGGGGTGAACTTTGACAAAACCCACAGCATCTTTTTACAGACTTCCTTTGCAAAGGCACATTCCAGAAGAAAGTGTATGACAGTCTCTAAACCTCCACAGCTACTTCAAGGGCATTGTGCAGTGGCAGATGCTCACGAGTCTGTGCACTGACAGCAGATCTGAGTAGAAAATGGTGCTGTCATCCATTTACACAGAGGCCTTGACTTGCTGGCCTCCATTACCTGGCATAGAGACCCCACTCAGGCTCACATTCTTCCTGATGGAATCAGTAAAAGGATCTATACAACACACAAACAAGGCAGGAGAGAGTGGGCAGTACCTGGACACAGACTGTGTCAACAGATCTCTTTTGTACTAGTTTAGCTGCAAATAAACCCACCAGAGATCTTTCAATAAATGGAATCCATGTACCTTATTTATGTTACATTTTGATAGCTCAAAAATATTCATACAGAATATGGACGCACACTGAGACAAACATCGACTGTGCCTGGAGGACCATCAATTCAGTGAAAGACGTTCTTTGCACTGCACAAAATTTGTTGGTCTTCCTGAACAAGGAGTTAAGTTCAGTGTTCACACACAAGAAAAGCTTAAATGCAAACTGTCTGACATAGAATGCAATAGTCATTCATCATGTGGACCACCTCAGAAACTGGGTATTTCATGGGGGGCATCTTTACCACATTATCCCAGATCAAACATCAAGTGAAAAGTTTGTATTGTCAAATCACTCATCCTGAAGTGTGGAACAATGAAACAAGAGTTTCATGTTGCCATAGTACAATTCAGAACTGCATCTCTGGATATGGGGTTACCCATCACCAGCAGAGACCATGTTTAGAGGGCATATGGAAAGTAAAAAGGAATTTTGATTTTGCTTTAAGAGTGATGTCCCTTTAAGAAACTTAAAATGCCGGAATATCTGTACGGGGATGTGATCATGTAATCAAAGGCCATGGGCGCTGTATTGTAGCATTATGGACACAGGCTGAGTCTAGCGATTTTTCTGGAATTTCTGTGTTAACTTAAGCTTACCTCACTGGATTGCTGGATTGAAATGCTGAGTGATGCCAACAGCATATGTTTGTTTCCCATACTGGTGGATATTGCCATGAAGGACTCTCTTTCTCAACCTCTCCTCTTGTCTGAGGCATGGTGACCCTCAGGTTAAACATTACCTTTCGTCTCTCTACCATAAGAAAGCAGCCATGGTCCAGTGGGACTATGGTGACTTTACCTTTTTTCGCTTCAAACAAAGCCCACTAGAGATCTTTGAGTAAGTGGAATCTACATACTTCATTTTCGTTATGTTAGGACAGCACAAGAACCTTATTACATACCGTGCTGCCAATGCATGCTAATGGTGGAGGGAATGAATATTTAAGGTTGTGGACAGGATGCCATTGCAATGAGTTGCTTTGTACTGGGCATGGTGTTAACTCTCTTGAGTGTTGTTAGAACTGCTCATATCCAGGTATGTAGAGAGTATTTCATCACACTCCTGCCTTGTACCTTGAAGATGCTAGACAGAAGGCCAATTACTCACCTCAGGATTCATGATCTACTGTCAGAGCCACAAGACTTATATTTTAAGAAGTTAGCTGCTGAGGTGAGTTAGGTGCAAAAGCTGTAATTTTGGGTATACTTTGACATAAATCTTTTATAGTTATTGGTTATATTTGTGCTTTTTTGTGTAATTGGAAAGCTTCCTGACCTGAAATACTAATTTTGTTTCTTTCTCTATAAATACTGTCAGACATGCTAAGTATTTCCAGCATTTTATGGGTTTTGTTTTACCTGTTCAGAATTCCAGTATTTTACTTTTGTTTTACAGCTAAGTCATGAAGAAACTACAGTTTTACGATCCACTGTAATAAACTAGTTAAATCTGTCAAATCAGAAAGAAAAGGATCTGTTGGTGCCCACTCCAGCATCTGCTTCACCTAATTCACTTTTCCAGTGAGACTGGAACAGTTACACATTACGCACCAGCAATAATCACTGCTCTGTGCAGTTATGCAGTAAATCACAGCCAATGATGTCAGACCTACTGTCAATAATCCTTCAGCAACTATTGAGATTTCTGCATATGACACCATCAGCATGATTTAAATGCAGGGTGAAGGGACCTCAACCACATTGATGTTGAGGATAGGAGATTGAGTTGTTATTTTTCAATGAGCCACACCTTTTTGGAAATTACACGTTCTCCCAGCTTTAGGGTAAGAAAAACACTAGCAATAACTGCAAATGTTTTCTTCAATATCAAGTAATTTTACACCTACCTCTACTGAGCCACGTATACTTTGTTCTCGCTCTAACAGCAAAGCAGAAATCTGCTAGACCAGGGTTGCTGGTTTTAAAGGAGAAACCTTAACTGTATTTACCCATTTATCGTTTGTCAGTGAATACATAAATATTGTGCATAGAAAAAGACAGAGGTTGGGGGTAATTTTCACCTCCTCCCCTCAGGTATTCAAAGAGCAAAGCACATCGCTTACTAAATGAAATACCTAGGCATTAACAATCATATGGGTTGTGGAATGAGCAAGTTCCACTCTACCCTTTGCAATAGGAGTACAACAAACCTGCGAATCATTCCCCAACACTTTCATCTAGGTCATTGAAGTATCCTGCAAGGAGCAAAGACCCTAAACACGGCTCACCAGCCCCAGGCACATCCATAGCATTGATAACATTTTTCAGCTTCCATTAATTTATATAATTATGCCTTGTGGAAAACTCTATGTTAAAGGGCCTTAGCCAGGTTTTCTAAATATGCAGGCAAACAATGTCTTTGGAGAAACTTCCATCCACTAACACAATAGCTTTTTCAAACAAATTCAATCATGTTAGTAAGACATGACATGTGGACGTTCATTTGTTGTCGATGAGTTACATGGTTCTATATTCCAAAAAGCTTTTGTTAATTACATATTCCCCAGCTTTAGGGTAAGAAAAACACTACTTATAAAAGGTTAGAACAGGAGCCAATCGTTACGTTTTTTTAAAAATATTTATTGACAGAGGTATCCTTTGCACCTCCTATCTAAGCCCACATGATTTCAGTCTGTTCCTGTTCAGAGGGTCACAAGTGAATTCCTAGGTGATTCCCACCATTGCATACTATTAAAAACAATTAATAAACAATTAATCTAACGCAACTTTAACGATCCCTTTTACAAGTTTTCCGTATTACTGAGGTAAAACTAATTGCCTATTTCTATTTGGGACACTTCTTCAGAAACGGGGGAGGGGGAAGGTAGCTCCAAAATAAATAGAGAGGAGGGGTGGGGCTGGGGAACGTAAGTAGGTGGGATGGTGATAGGTGAGTGCAGGTAAGCAGTGGTGAGGATTGGTCAGTGAGGGGGGACAGAAGGTGGACAGGTTGTGTCAGGTCAAGGAAGTACGGATGAGAGGGAGGGTTGGTCATGTGATGAGGCTGGGGGTGGGGAAATTTCAAAACTGGTAAAGCCCACATTGAGACCATTGGGTTGTAGGCTCCCAAGGTGGAATATGAGGTGTTGCTCCTCCAGTTTCTGGGTGGTGGTGGCGGTGGTGACACTGGAGGAGGCCCAGGATGGACATGTTGCCCAGAGATTGGGAGGGGGAGTTGAAATGGTTTGCAACTGGAAGGTGTTGTCGTTTGTCGCGTACAGAGTGCAGGTGCTCTACAAAGCAGTCTCTGAGCCTCCACTTGGTCTCCCTGATGTAGAGGAGGCCACATCTGTAGCAGCGGATGCAATAGACCACATTGACAGATGTGCAGGTGAACCTTTGTCTGATGCCTTGGATGGAGGTGAGGGTGGGGGAAGTATAAGGGCAAGTATAGCACTTCCTGCGGTTGCAGGGAAAGCTACCACCCCAAGCTTTCAGCATTGCAATTGATGCATTGTTCAGTGATGATTTGGGGATTGTAACAATGGCCTTATTTCCTTTAATTGTACACAATGTATATCTTTGATTGTCTTAGAACTATGTTCTTTTAATCAATTGAAACATTGCTGTTTAAATGTAAATGAACAGTAACTTTTGGATCTTGTTTGTCTATATTCTGTGTTGCTACATTAGTGTGCACAGTCAGAAATAGACACAAGTTAGTAATAGGTGGCTTATACCCAGTATGCACACACTTGTGAATTGCAACATATTGGTGACGGCTAAGATTAAAATGTGTAATTGGGAACAGTTTGTTCTGAGCACAAGGGTCTAAGTGTGCCAGTAAATTACAGTCAATTTGAGATTCACTGAGGTTTTCAAAACACCATCTTGGCTATTAAAGTTGGAATTTTATTGATATATATTTGACCCCAGCATTAATTATTTTTGTTAAATCTAAAACTGAATAGGACATGGGGCAGGATTGAGCGACAATATCCTTACTCAGAGTTTAGAGTGTGGCTTGATAAAATTGATTCTGTGTAAGGACTGAGAAAATGTCAACTTCCAAATTACATGTTAAATTTTGGGTGTTACAATTTCTTTCGTTGCTAAGTTTAGTGAGCATTGTATTTGTTATTATTTGTGCTTATCCCTTACTGTGGATTAAGTTAAAGAAAATCAACAAAAAGGAAACAGCTAATTGCTTTCAGATGCGATGTTACCCTAAGGACCCATTTGCTCTATCAGATGGAGGTTAAAAATCCTATGACATTATTAAAAAAACAAAGGGGTAATTCTCATGATGTGCTGGCCAATAGTTGTTGCTCCTTACAAACCTCAGTTTCATTATGAAATTGTAGAGATTGATGTATGGAATGGATCCTCTTCGATGTAATTTTACAAGCACTGATGTTCAGATTGGGCTTATTAGCCTCAGAAATACAGGAAATAAATGTAAGTGTTGATACATCAAGGGAGTACACCAGAGTGATGTCTTCAGGATCATTGGTTGCAGAACTGAGAACTGAAGCATCTGATTTACCAGCTTGTTAAATAAAACGTCAGAAAATTTATTGGTCGACATCTCACATGATAAACTGAACATATGGTGCACTTAACAAATAATTGGTATCAAAACTATTTCCATATTTGTAAAATTTTGCTTATGTTGGATGCCAAACAAATATGAAATTATCTTTCAAGCTCTATATTGTGTTAAAAGCAGGATGGGGTGGCTAGTTGGTACAGTAAATGGGTTGGTGGAGTTTAGGATTGGGATCTGAGTTGAGGTGTGGGCTTTCTGAGATTAAGTATGTATTTGAGAATATTGGACCATGATCTCAGAAATGATTCAATGCACAGTTGCTGAGATGGCCCAACTGCAGGTGGGGTAAACAGGAACTTGCTAGATCTCATTGGACAATTTGAGAAGTTGAGTGAGTGGGTAAATGCATGTTGCAGGAAAAATAACGTGGATAAATACGAGATTATCTACTTTGATAACAAAAGCAGGAAGAAAAATTATTATCTGAATTACAATAAATTGGGAACATGAAAGACCTGTTGTTCTTGTATAGCAGTCCACTGAAAGTTGGTATGCAGGGGTGCAGCTGTCGGCGAAGATGGCAAATGTTATGTTGGCTTCCAGGGTGAAAGGATTCCAGTACAGGAACAGGGATATTTTGCTGCAATTGTACAGAGCCTTGGTGAGATCACAGTTGGAGTGTTGTGTGCAGTTTTGGTCTCAATATCTGAGTATGTTCTAGCTATTGACAGAGAGTAACAAAGATTCTGGGATGGTGGGACTGACTTGTGAAGAGAAACTAGATTAGCTGGGTTTATAGTCACTGGAGTTTAGAAGAATGAGATTGGACCTCATAGAAGTCTATGAATCTCTAACAGAATTAGACGGGGTAAATGCATAAAAGGATTGGGGAGTCCAGAGCTAGCGGTTATAGTCTAAGGATATTGGGTAGGCTATTTAGGGCTGAAATGAGAAAGTGGAGACAGACTGTGGAATTCTCTGCTGCAGAACACAGTTGCCAAAACATCGCTTTCAAAAAGATGTTAATTATAGTTCTGAGGACTGAGGGGATCAAAGGGTACAGGAAGAAAGCAGGAACAGGGTACTGAGTTGGATGATCAGTTATAATCATATTGAATAGTGCAGCAGACTCAAAGTACTGGACACTGACTCCTATTCCTATATTCAATATTTGTATGTTTTTCCTTCTGTGAATGAAAAGTATAATTTCATATCTTAATATGCCCACCAACTTGACAATATGACTCATTGAGACTTTTCAGTTCCACCAAGTTGTTTTCAAGCAGAGTTAAAGCAGGTATCCTCATCAAATTAAATTTTAGAGTATGAAATCATTGACTTAACAAATAGTGATTGTGCATGCTTTTATGTGATTGTCAACAGAATAGGTTGTAGTACATTTACTGTTCAGCCTCTGCCTTTTTTCAGATCCTAAGCAGCCTATTAAATCAACATTATAGTACATAGGAACTGTACATACCTTATTAACAAAGAATTGCTGTGCAGTGTACCTGGTGAAATCGATTTAAGCCTTTCATGTATGGTACTGACAGGCCAAACATACCTATGAGGTCTTTGGTGGCACTTAGTAAAACTAATCCAAATGTTGTCTATTTAAGTGGCCTTAAAGAAACTACCCAATCACTTCTGATTGTACCCAGCTCATTACAATCCTCAAAACACCACCCATTCTCCGTCCTGATTCCCTCTGATTGCTTCCTCCCATGTCATCAACCATTGTCCCTCCATCACAGCTCCAACTTGTTTCCCTAGGCTGTTTCTAAAATAAATCTGGGCTTTGTTTAAATGCTGAAGATGCAGCACATTCCAAAATGAGAACCTGTCTCCAATCATGCCACAAGAATAATTTAGAACAACTGTTAAATCTATCACAGCTCATCAGCACAAAATGAATCAGTAACTCCAAGTGTCAGGGATTCATTTTGCTATATATAATCTGTCCAGACAGACTCATTACAGCTTTATGGTAATGCCTGGGAATTCTAAGCACTCATGTACCTGTCCCAGTGGCCCAGTAGATTTGGTCAATTGTGAATCTGACCCTTTTGAGGAACAGCATCCAGCACTAACTGAGTTCTATTGAGGAGTCCCTGTGTCCTTGGTGAGTTGTTATTTGTTGCACATAATTCTGTCTGCACATTGAATGATTATCACTAATTGCAAAACTAGATATAAATCCAGTGCAGTCCAATTGCTGCTATAGAATGAGTGATATATTCATTACCACAGGTCTCCAGTAATCAACCTCACCCCAAAAAAGGGAAAATCAATTTTCTCCAAGATACTGTCACCATAACTCACACAGCTTTATATTTTTCAATTATGCTAGGTAGTTGCTATTCAGGATATGCATTGGATGAAGGCTGCTGCCAATTTTGGATCAATACAGCATGTTTGTAAAAGACCCAAATCAATTAGGGAAGTTCAATGACATGCTGGGATATCATGGATTTTGTTACTGATTTGCTAATTCTTGTCTTTCTTGGTCTGAAACTAAAACAAGTTGCAGCTTCACTTCTACAAAGTTGAGTGAAGTATGAAAGTATAATTATAGAATTTTAGAATATAACAGCACAAATGGAGTCATGAAGTTTGTGGTAATAAAAAGCTTTGTCTTATTCCTCTACTCTTCCATTGCCTTATTTCACTATCCTCTCCCTACACCTTAATATTTTAATTTTAATGTATTCATCCACTTCCTATAATCTTCTACGTTACATCTTACATCCAGATAGGAGTACGGACAGAAGTATAAGCATTGTACTCTGCAAATCTGAGAAATGCACCTCCTGCCCTCAATACCTGGACCAAATATCATCTATTTCATAGAAAGAATCATAGAATCCCTACAGTGTGGAAATAGGCCATTTGGCCCAACAAGTCCACACCACCCTTCCAAAGAACATCCCACCCAGACCCATTCCCCCTACCCCTGCATTTCCCATGTCTAACCCACCTAACCTAAACATCCCTGGGCACTATGGGCAATGTAGCATGGCCAATCCACCTAGCTTGCACATCTTTGGACTGTGTGAGGAAACTGGAGCACCCGGAGGAAAGCCAGGCAGACACTGGAAGAATGTGCAAACTCCACACAGACAGTCGCCTGAAGGTGGGATTGAACCCGGGTTGCTGGCGCTGTGAGGCAGCAGTGCTAACCACTGAGCCACCGTGCTGCCCACAGAATATATTTCTACCAGAATACGGTGTGCCACTTTTGTTTAATCTTGGGCTGCAGAAAGTGCAAGGTGTTTGTGGACTGTCAGATAGAGCCTTTGGTCAGTGGAACCATCTTCTCTAGTTATTGATGCCTGCAAAGAATCAGCTGTAACTAAAGCAGCGCAAATGGGCTGCATGAACACTTTGCCTTATCGCAACCTAGCATTTGACAGGCTGGCTCAATGCTGTGCTTGATCTGTTACTGCAAGAGTCAATATGATAAAAACAACTTTGCTGTCATGTAACTGCTGGAGGATACTGTTTCTTAAAAGTCTGTGGTACATAGTAATTGTCGATTCAGGTGCAAGACTGTCTGCAGAACCTCTGCCTCATCTGTTTGCCATTTGTATCAGAGATATTTTCCTGCTCCTATGATGCTGCTTGACCTGCTGTGTTCATCCAGCCCCATGCTTGTTTGCCATTTGTGTCCTGTTTGGAAGAGGCTGTCCTCTAAAAGTCTTCCCCCAATGTCTTCATGGCAGAAGCATAATCAGTGAGAGCTGTGACAAACCTGGTGCTGATTCATAGGTCTGTGAGCTGGGTATCTGAAATATCTAAAGGTAACCAGACAGAAAACTCTCCATTGATTGGAGTCATACCTAGCTCAAGGGAACACATTTGTGATTTTCGGAGGCCAATCATTTTGTCCAGAGATGTCACTTTATAGGTTCCTCAGGGTAGAGTCCTGTGCCCAAACACCTTCAGCTGATTCATCAATGACCTTCCCTTTTTCATAAAATCAGAATTGGGGATGTTTGCTGATGACTGCACAATGTTCAACACCATTTATAACTCCTCAAATACAAAAAGCCATTTGTGCCTAAATGCAGCAAAATCTGCATCATCTGCAGACTTGGACTTTTAAATAGTAAGTAACATTCCCAACAGGCAAGTGTCGGACAATGACCTTCCTGAACAAGAGAAAATCTAGCCATCTCCCCTTGACATTCAATGGCATATCATCACTATCAACATCCTGGGGCTACAACTGACCTGAGGTTTAATTGGGCTCCCATATAAATACTCTCTATATAAAGAGAAAACCAGAGACTGGAAATTCTGCTAAAAATCATTTCATGACTTTCCAAACACTTTCCACCACCTACAAGGCGCAGGTCAGGTGAATGATGGAATCATCCCCACTTATTTGAGTGCCTGCAGCTCCAACAAAAGTCTCTGTTGAGGGAGAGCAGACATTTGATGAGCACCTCACCCAGAGATTATTCACTTATGGGACAGAGGTGCAGTTGGCTGGGCCTGCATTATTGCTCATCCCTAGCTGATTACTAGTCCAGTGACATTACTATACACAACTATCAGGCTGAAGTGGTCTTTAGTTATTTATTCAAGTATTTTATTTTGGTACCTGTCCAACCTCACAGTATAGGGTTGAGGTCAGTATGAGTGAGGTAGTGGTGGCTTTGCCATATGACCTATTTTATGTATTGACATCCACTAAAACATGTCAGATGGAATCACATTATGTGCCCCTGTGATAAGAGGGCTTTCTCCTCCAAGGGGATCAGAGCCCTGATATTGACCAAGATTTGGTCCTTGCTTCTCCTCCTTCAGGCTGTCTCCTGAAAGAAAATGGAAGTATGTGGGGGTTTGAGTGATTTACCCTGCTGCCCAGTGTGTGTGAATAGAGATTAAAGGTTGTGGCTGTCTCTAAACGTGGGAAATTCCACAAGCATCCAGGTAAGGCCATAAGAGAATGACTATCCTTAAGATTTGGAGCCAAGACAAGTCAACGATTACAGGGAAAGTTGATGGGTTATCATGAGTTAGAATATTGGCCACACCATTTTCCAATTGATACCAGTCTTATACTATGATATACAACAAATAAAAACATTGTGATAAAAATGGAATCCTGGCACAGACAATCAGCAATCAAATTAAAGGGCTTCAATAGACACTATAAACTGCAAAATTCAAGCATAGTGTGGTACAGTAGAGAGCACTAAAAATCATATGCAAAAACAAAGTTCCTCAATACACAGAATAATAACCTTTGTATCATCACTGGGGCTTACATGGTGTGCTGTTGAACACAGAATGTTTATACTACAGGCACAGGATTTCTTGGAGCTTTTGTGAAACTTGACAATGTTCAGCTTCTGATACAACATGCCTGGTGAGATAAAATCACATTTGTGAAACAAATTTAGCCACAAGTAGCACATTTCCAGGATTTAAGAACAAGTAAGAAAGCAGAGTAATGTGTGTTTGATTTACTAATTAACTTTGGTCACAGCTATTTGTCCATTGCTGTCAGGACATCACCCAGGGTTGTAAACGAACTTAAAACATTCATCATTCAATAAGTAATTTATGGTTTGAAGCCGGTGATGCATTCCAATTAGAATTAGATAGGGGTCTAGTATTTTCTGCAATGGGTTGTACCTGTTTGTAAATAGTTATTTTGCTCAAATTGAAGACTATAGTTATTCATTTATGAAAGAGAACTAAAGTTAGAATCCTTCGCAGGCTTAGCGCCCTGAAACACATTCTATGAGCTCAGGTAACTCTCATTTAGAAAGGCAGCAGAATAATCAACAAACATCCTTAAGCAGAGGTAATGAATGGGTATGTGGGAAACAAAACATTAAGCTTTCTCCACTATTCTACTGATTCATGTCAGATGTGCTCTTCACATACTTACCTTAGTTCCATATCCCTTGATACTATTGTCAGGATGATGTACATTGGTAATGAAAGGATTGAATGTTTAAGATGGTGGAACGCTTGTTAAGCAAATAGGCTGCTCTGAAAATATTTAAAAATGAGTTGGAGAGATTTTTGAAACATCAGGGGGTTGATGGCTCTGCTAAACTGGCACAAAAGTGGAGTTGATACCAACTGCAGATTAATCATGATCCTGTTGAATGGCAGGGAAGGCTTGAGGGGCCAAATGTCCTACTCCTGTTCCTATTTCTAATGTTCTTGTGTAAATCTTCCTGTGAGGATATCAATCACAGTCCTGATAAGGTGCAACCTGTCCAGTTAGCATAACTTCTACCTGCTCCAGAGCTGGTTCCATTTCTAATTACAAGGGAATACAAATTTTGTTTATGCAACCTGGCCCCGTAACTGACTCCTCCAAAACCCAGTATAAACCTGGTGAATCTGTACTGACTCTTCGCACCTGCCCCAAAGCCAATTTATCTTTCTTCTCATGCAGTGTCAAAAATTTGGTGCAGTGCTTATGAAGAGACGCTGTGGGCAGGAAATTATGGTTGGAGGAATAGGGGTGGACCATGGCATTTTCTCTGGAAGAAAAGTTGGTGGTCAGCAGGCAGGCCAGTTAAAAGCCCACTGTGCGGTTATAAAGAATTGAGGGTGGGCTAAATGAAATCCTAGTAAGACTTCTACCCCCAAATGCAAGGAGGCCCTGTCCTCAGGAGCTACCTGAAGATTTGGCCAGCACCAAATCTCTATAGTGGGCACTTCTAGCATTGGCGTCAGGCCAGCAGGAAGGCCTCATAGAACCCAGAAGCAAGAAAGGCTGGGGACTTTAGATAGGGGGCTTTCAGCACCTTAGTTAGAGAGTGAAGATTATGGGAAATAGGTTTCGCACCATGGGTGAGTAGGAAGGATGGGAAAAACTGTCTTCTCAGTGGTTTCTCCAATGGGCAAGACGCACCTTCCAGTGGAGGCAGTCCACTTCCTTCCTTCCCACCACTTTAAACATTTTGAAATACATGATGTTCCTTTTCCTCCTCAAATGCCTAAGCAAGTCTATGACATGGGGTCATTTTAGCTTTAACCAGTTTGAATGATCTTTAATTATTTATTTAAATCACATGGCGGGGTTGCTAATTTCAGTGCCTTCTCACCTTCTGTATTTTGTAGGTGATCATGGGAATTGGTAAGAAGATGATGGTCTAGGTACACAACCTATATTAGATGGTATTGTCTCACACATTGTCCCTCCTATAAAAAGCATCACACCTCAGCAGGGATAAAGGGTTTAGGCCCGAAACGTCAAGTTTTCCTGCTCCTATGATGCTGCTTGACCTGCTGTGTTCATCCAGCCCCATGCTTGACACCTCAGCAGGGCATGTAATATCCAGCCCAATGTGATCGGGGAACTTCTCAGAGACATCCAATATTATGACGCACTAATACAGCATCAGGTTTCCTGCTAAAGAACAACCAGTTTCTATGTGCATGAATTCCCTATCAAAATAGGGGATATGCAAACCTTTCTGTAGATAGGGGAAACAACAGTTGGGTTACAGAGTGTGATCTACCTCCCATCCCTCTATTGGTCCTCCTTATTTTTCAAAAAATGGGCAGGGAAATTCCCATTGGGACATTAAGCAATCTACTATTGGGATTGGAACAACAAAGAATAATTACTATGATTGACAGGTTGAGAAAAAAAGTGTGAAAAATGATTAGAGATGCAAAAAAATGCATTACGTCCCTAATCCTCGGTTTTGTATACCATATTGTATAGCACCTTACTTGAGAAGAACATAAATAACAGTCGCATACACAAATGCCAGAAAATGTCATGCAAAACATTGCACCTACGTTTGTGAATTTGAATGAGGCTTCTGTCAGAACAGACCGGAGCAACTTGTGTGTATTGGCAGAAATGAATATCAAATATAAATGGTCTCTGACTCTGTCATTTTGCACTGCTCCATTAGCAAGACCTGGTTCCTTCTCAAATGCATGGCATTTCCAGGACAGATTTGTCATGATGACAATGTCAGGCATAACTGGGTGTGGCTCCTGAAAGACTGTACAATCTTAGAAAGGAATAGTAGTGGGCTCGTGAGAGTATTTTGAAATGTGTCTGTGGATACCATCAAATAGTAAGTGTTTAACAGTGAAAACAACTCAAGTTTTCTATCAGATGGCATTTCATTACACATCTTTCTTTTGCTTCTACATGTGGATATTGGAAAGGTTTCTTCTGTCACCTTGTATATATGAGGTAATGATATATGGAGTTACTGACATTCAGGAAGGAATTATATGACGGTAATTCAATGAAGGGAGGTCTGATCTTGCTGCTATAGTTATTACAAAGTTCTTTCCAAATTGAATTTCAATTTTATAGCCCTCCTAGAATGAAAAAGCAAATACTTCACCTTCAGTACCATACTTAATATGCTTGGCAATAAGAGGAAGGTATTTTACATTTTACTACGATTAAAGGGCACTAAAAGTAGCACTTCATTTTAACATCAATGCATTAATAGTTAGCAAGTTCTAATTAGTGTATAATGATGAATGAGAAAGAGTTTAATCAACTGGGGTGACTGAACAAAATACGTTTTTATCATGAAGAGGCGAGGGCAGTACCTTATGGTGTAACCTACTTTCTCAGACATTCTAATAGATTTGAATAGCTCATATCATTCTCTGGATTTACTGTGTCATCAGAAGCTCTGAACTCTGGCACTTACACCCAAGGTTAGACAATTTGTTTGTCCCAAACAGATCTATTTGTTTTGAAGGTCCTGAACAGATCAGCTCCAAAAGTTGATCGTGAGCAGGCTGTTTTCATTGGACTTTGCATTTAACCACTGATGTTCCTGGTGCTCTACCACTCTCCCTACCTCATTCTCACTTTTGATGGTTTGCATTGTCCTTAACAGGCTCTTTGCATCACAAATTATTTAACTGGAAAAGATGGGTGATTTACTTTTGGTGATTAATAAATGCAAAAGAAACATCACAGGTGAGTTGATGGTGGGGAAAAGAAAACATTTGGTCCTGCTTAAGAACACTTACGAATATAGAAAAGTAAACAAAAACAGGTTTGAGGTTCTACCTCCTCCTGGGCTTGGATAAAGTAGCCATCAACAGGTAGTGAGCCATGTTGGGGGTTATAGATTCTGATTATCTGCCTGTCCTCTTTGGCTATGTTCATGGTTGGGTGGCCTTAGAAAGTGAGCATGTGCTGTTCACCAACACTCGAGCAATTAAGAGAAAGGTACGTACCATGGAGACTAGAGTACATTGTCTCCCTGTCCAACTCCATTTTAAATTCATACCCTCCCTCTCTTCCTACCCGTCCCCAATATTTTGCACTCACCTTGGCGGGTAGTGTTTGTTATTTGTTAATTATTTATTTGGTCAAATGGGTGATTTGGTGGTGGGTATAAAATATAAGAACTGAGGTAATCACCAACACCCTTGAGGGATTTAGAAAGAAGTGGGCACCACAGGGCTGGAGTGCATTATTTCCCTCCCCAACTCGGTGTCCCCTCCCCATCTTCGTACCCTCCCTATTTTGTTACTATTGTGCTGCGTCTGGTTGGCAGGGTTTGTTACTTGTTTATTTGGGTGATTTGGTAGTGGTTTAATTAGAAAAGAAACAGTTGAAGTGCCCATTGCCCTTTCAGGCAGTGGGAATTCCAGATTTAGAAAAAGCTGAGTTAATGGAATGCTTGTGGTACAGTGGTGGTTTCCCGAACTCTAGACCAGAAGGCCTGGACACAAGCCCCATCATGCTCCAGGGGAAACTTTGGTATTCTCTCTGCCCATGTACCGACACTACAAGGGCTAAAACCTAGAACACTAACAGTGTTTGATGACAAGGGTGCATAGATGAAATATGTTCTGTTTTGTGACATGAATGCAGACTCATCGGTTCTTGGCTGAATTAGACATAACTGCTGCAAAGGCTAACCAGAGTGTTGAATTATCATCTGCATTCGGTGAGATAGAATGGGCAGAGGCCTTAGTTAGTACCTGATGAAGCAATTATAACAGCACTGAAAGGACTTAGCTATTGGGATAAAATGTTTCATGAAACTGATTTTTCGACCTTCATTTGGAAGAAGACAACACTCTAAGGTAAAATGGATTGAATTTATAGAAATAAATAATCACACAAATAAATTTATTGAAACATCCAAAAAAAAAGTTGAGTTTTTCCTGAGAGGGGCGTTGACTTCTGGACAAGGAAAGACTGAAAGGTGGAAACCGATGTTTGTACTAGCCACAGATTTACAATAAAATCTTTGTAAATCTCCGAAAGTCTTTTGCTGCCTAATTCAACATATGAATACTGGTGTGTGAAATACAGGAGGAGACAATACCATTGAAAATAAAGTTTTTTTGCATATTGAGAAAGTTCTGCATGATTTTTAAAATATATTGCTGAATGCCATGACTTCAAAATAGTTTGGTGCGTTACCATTGATCCTCATCAGTCAATCAGGTCAGTGATAACACCGTTGATGATAATCCTGTGGACTTTGAAGAAAATGGTCATGTTTCAGCAACAGTGAATTAAAAGCAGAAAAGGTTTTTGGTAAGTAACTACACTGAACAAATAGGTATATAATATAAATTTAGCCACTCATGCTGTTAATATGTTGGAATTTATCTGTGCATTGGACTCAATTTTTACTAGTGTAATGTTTTTAATCTTCTGCAAATGGGTGTTCAGTGGTTAGCACTGCTGCTTCACAGCACCAGGGTTTCACACAGAGATAGTAGGAACTGCCGATGCTGGAGTCTGAGATAACAAGGTGTGGAGCTGGATGAACACAGCAGGCCAGGCAGCATCAGAGGAGCAGCCTGTGTGGACTTTGCACATTCTCCCCATGTCTGCGTGAGTTCCCACCAAGTGCTCCAGTTTCCTCCTACAGCCCAAAGATGTGCAGGTTAGGTAGGTTGGCCATGCTAAATTGCCCATGGTGCTCAGGGATGTGCAGGCTAGGTGGATTAGCCAGGGGAAATAGGTTAGGGGAATGAGTCTGGGTTGGGATGCTCTTCAGAGGGTCCATGTGGACTCGATGGGTTGAATGGCCTGCTTCCACACTGTCGGGATTCTATGATAAGATCCATGTTGAAAAATGTTCCACGTATCTGTTCAAACAAGATTGTGTAATTATATCATGTTTATATTGGATATCTCTAGTGGAGACTTCAATAATGGACCGAGTTCAGCCAATGTCAGGTGTTTAAATTATGGACTGGGTAGTTAGACATTAACCTTAAAATACAATTTTTTGCAGATTAATTAATAATTGGATCTGCTTCCTAACTAAAGATTTCAGTATCCTTTTATCATCCTGATAGTAAATATATTCAGGTTCTACAGGATTTGAAAATTTAATAGCATTTGCTGTTTCACTTGAAAATCTGTTAGAGCTTGCATTACAAACTGCAAAGGCTATTTTAGAACTCATGTTTTTTATATGGACATGGCCCCTGGTGACGGATAGCGCAGGTGCACTGTAGGCTAGCTGCAATATCTTTATCAATGTGGAATTGTATGCTGCTAATCAGGCGTCACAGCTCATTAGACAGTGGTCAGATAATATGTTCCAGTAAAAATATCCAAACCCCATGCTTTGAATGTGAAATAATAAAGTTTAATACATATATGGAGCCTGGTCAAGGTTTTTCCTTTTGGAGAAGTGGCAACTTGTTCAGCACCATGCTGAGCTCAGAGTAAAACATTTAACTTAATAAGAGGAAACTAAAACATTAGCATTTTGATGCTTGTCTTCTTTACTCAGGAATCATATCATAGAATTCCTACATTATGGAAGCAAGCCATTCAGTCCACACTGACCCTCTGAAGATCATCCCATCAGATCCACTGCCTACCCTATCTCTATAAACCTGCATTTCCCATGGCTAATCCACTGAGCATATACACCGCTGGACACTATGGGCAATTTAGCATAGCCAATCCACTTAACTTGCACATCTCCATACTGTGTGAGGAAACTAGAGCGCCCAGAGGAAACCTATGCAGACACTAAGAGAATGTGCAAACTCTGTACAGACAGTCACCTGACAGTGGAATTGAACCCAAGTCCCTGGCACTGTGAAGCGGCACTGCTAACCACTGAGGGACCAGCCCTAGCTTCTCCCAAAATAACACAAGTGAAGAGCTCAGTTTTTAATTACTCTTCTACTCCACTCAAGATGAGGTTTGTCTATGCTCCTTCTTGCTTCTTGTTAGTAACATGTTCAGCTCAGAATTAATGTATGACAATTTCATTAATACAGATGGGTTTAAAAATATTGATTATTTTAAAGGAAGCTTGCAATAGCACTGAATATCTTGCTAACTGGTGCAGAAAGATCTCATTTGTTCCATTACACCTTTTTTTCACTTTAATGTCATATTGACTGAGGATTAAAATGACCATAGGTTAACCAAACTCCTGCTCCTATGATGCTGCTTGACCTGCTGTGCTCATCCAGCCCCATGCTTGTTATCTCGGATTCTCCACCATTCTGCAGTACCTTTTATCTCTAAACATTTATCCTGCTGAATGATTACCAAAATGGATCAAGAATTGGTTATTTAATCTCATATACATTCTACTTTTTTGATGTATGTTTTACTGATTCAATAATACCCAGAGGAATCTTTTTTAAAAGGGCAGAAAGAAATATTAGGACGATGTCACCATTACAGACTATACCCTAGCCAACTAGAAGTTGATCAGAGATAACCAAACCAAATATTTTCTTAAACACAAGTTTTCTCCTTTTATTCAACAACACCTGCTTACAGGCTGACTATTAAATTTCCAAATATCTGGAGCAAGAGACTGAGTTGCTTCCATAAAGAGGAGCTATCAAGGGTGCTGTTGACCTCAAATACACCTTATTTTCAATAATTTCAAGTAAGCGCAGGACTTGAATCTTACAGGAGTAAAGAATGATGAAATATCTATGAAAACTATTTTTTTACAATGCTTTGAGCATTCCTGTTTAACACAGAACACAACACAGAACACAGAACACGCCCTTCGGCCCTCGATGTTGCACCGACCTGTGAAACCAATCTGAAGCCCATCTAACCTACATTATTCCATTATCATCCATATGTTTATCCAGCGACCATTTAAATGCCCTTAAAGTTAGCGAGTCTACAACTGCTGCAGGCAAGGCATTCCATGCCCTTACTACTCTCCGAGTAAAGAATCTACCTCTGACGTCTGTCCTATATCTATCACCCTCAATTTAAAGCTATGTCCCCTCGTGCTAGCCGTCAGCATCCGAGGAAAAAGGCTCTCACAGTCCACCCTATCTAATCCTCTGATCATCTTGTATGTCTCTATTAAGTCACCTCTTAACCTTCTTCTCTCTAATGAAAACAGCCTCAAGTCCCTCAGCCTTTCCTCATAAGACCTTCCCTCCATACCAGGCAACTTCCTGGTAAATCTCCTCTGTACCCTTTCCAATGCTTCCACATCCTTTCTATAATGCGGTGACCAGAACTGTACGCAGTACTCCAAGTGCGGCCATACCAGAGTTTTGTACAGCTGCAACATGACCTCACGGCTCCGAAACTCAATCCCTCTACCAATAAAACCTAACACACCGTACACCTTCTTAGCAACCCTATCAACCTGGGTGGCAACTTTCAGGGATCTATGCACATCTCTCTGCTCGTCCACACTACCAAGAATCTTACCATTAGCCCAGTACTCTGTATTCCTGTTACCCCTTCCAAAGTGAATCACCTCACACTTTTCCACATTAAACTCCGTTTCCCACCTCTCAGCCCAGCTCTGCAGCTTATCTATGTCCCTCTGTAAACTGCAACATTCTTCCTCACTATCCACAACTCCACCGACTTCAGTGTCATCCGCAAATTTACTAACCCATCCTTCTATGCCCTCATCCAGGTCTTTTATAAAAATGACAAACAGCAGTGGCCCCAAAACAGATCCTTGCGGTACACCACTAGTAACTGAACTCCAGGATGAACATTTCCCATCAACCACCACCCTCTGTCTTCTTCCAGCTAGCCAATTTCTGATCCAAACCGCTAAATCACCCTCAATCCCATGCCTCCGAATTTTCTGTAATAGCCTACTGTGGGGAACCTTATCAAATGCTTTACTGAAATCCATATACACCACATCAACCGCTTTACCCTCATCCACCTGTTTTGTCACCTTCTCAAAGAACTCCAGGTTTGTGAGGCACGATCTACCCTTCACAAAACCATGTTGACTATCCTTAATCAAATTATTCCTTTCTAGATGATTATAAATCTTATCTCTCATAATCCTTTCCAACACTTTACCCACAACCAAAGTAAGGCTCACTGGTCTATAATTACCAGGGTTGTCTCTACTCCCCTTCTTGAACAAGGGGACAACATTTGCTATCCTCCAGTCTTCTGGCACTATTCCTGTAGACAATGACGACATAAAGATCAAAGCCAAAGGCTCTGAAATCTCCTCCCTAGCTTCCCAGAGAATCCCAGGATAGATCCCATCTGGCCCAGGGGATTTATCTATTCTCACACTCTCCAGAATTGCTAACACCCCCTCCTTATGAACCTCAATCCCGTCTAGTCTAATAGCCCATATCTCAGTATTCTCCTTGATAACATTGTCTTTTTCCTTTGTGAATACTGACGAAAGATATTCATTTAGCACCTCTCCTATCTCTTTGGACTCCACGCACAACTTCCCACTACTGTCCTTGACTGGCCCTAATCTTACTCTAGTCATTCTTTTATCCCTGACATACCTATAGGAAGCTTTAGGGTTTTCCTTGATCCTACCTGCCAAAGACTTCTCATGTCCTCTCCTGGCTCTTCTTAGCTCTCTGTTTAGGTCCTTCCTGGCTAACTTGTAACTCTCAAGCGCCCTAACTGAGCCTTCACGCCTCATGTTTACATAAGCCTCCTTCTTCCTCTTGACAAGTGATTCAACTTCTTCAGTAAACCACGGTTCCCTTGCTCGACCACTTCCTCCCTGCCTGACAGGAACATACTTATCAAGGACACACCGTAGCTGTTCCTTGAACAAGCTCCACATTTCAATTGTGCCCAGCCCCTGCAGTTTCCTTCCCCATCTTATGCATCCTAAATCTTGCCTAATCGCCTCATAATTGCCTTTCCTCCAGCTATAACTCTTGCCCTGCGGTATATACCTATCGCTTTCCATCGCTAAAGTAAACGTGACCAAATTGTGGTCACTATCACCAAAGTGCTCACCTACCTCCAAATCTAACGCCTGGCCTGGTTCATTACCCAGTACCAAATCCAATGTGGCATCGCCTCTTGTTGGCCTATCTACATACTGTGTCAGGAAACCCACCCGCACACATTGGACAAAAACTGACCCATCTAAAGTACTCGAACTATAGCGTTTCCAGTCAATATTTGGAAAATTAAAGTCCCCCATTACAACTACCCTGTTACTTTCGCTCCTATCCAGAATCATCTTTGCTATCCTTTCCTCTACATCTCTGGAACTATTCGAAGGCCTATAGAAAACTCCCAACAGGGTGACCTCTCCTTTCCTGTTTCTAAACTCAGCCCATACTACCTCAGTAGACGAGTCCTCATCAAACGTCATTTCTACTACCATAATACTGTCCTTGACTAACAATGCCACACCGCCCCCTCTTTTACCACCTTCCCTTATCTTACTGAAACATCTAAACCCCAGAACCTGCAACAACCATTCCTGTCTCTGCTCTATCAATGTCTCCGAAATGGCCACAACTATCTAAATAGATAAGAAACAACATTGAAAAGTTAGCGAGAAAAAAAACCCATTGTACTGTATATAATGGGAAAGTGAGGAGATTCACCTGGCACACTTCTCTTGGTCTTTCCTTAATTCTATGAATCTATCAAGTGGGATATTGGACTGTCTGAATTGCTTTTATAAAGGGTCAGCACAAGTTGACAGGTTGAATGGCCTCTTTCTGTGCTTTTCTTTCTATGGACTCTGAAAAGTAATGAAGATTTGAGGGACTTTGATGCATATATTCACAGATCCCTGAAGGTAGCAGGGCAGGTAGATGAGATTGTTAAGAAGTCATCTAACATAGTTGCTTTTATTAGCTGAAACAGAATCCATGAGAAGGGAGGTAATGCTGGGACTGTTTAAATGCTGGTCAGGCCACAATTGGACTACTGTGTGCAGTTACAGGAAAGATGTGCAGTTACAGGAAAGGTGGAGTTTGCACATTCTCCCCATGTCTGCGTGGGTGTCCTCCGGGTGCTCCGGTTTTATCCCACAGTCCAAAGATAATGCAGGTTAGGTGGACTGGCCATGCTAAATTGCCCGTAGTGTCTAGGGGCGTGTAAATTGGGTGGATTAGACATGAGAAATGCTGGATTATAGGGAAAGGGGCGGGGAATGAATCTGGATAGGATGCTCGTCGGAGGGGCAGTGTGGACTTGTTGGGCTGAATGGCCTGTTTCCACACTGTAGGGCTTCGATGATTCTATGTGACTGTATTAGGAAGGACGTAAAAAAAGATTTATCAAGATGCTGCCAATGTTAGAGAATCTGGCCTGTGAGGAGAAAAAAAATGGATAGGCTGGGGTTGCTTTCATTCACCTGTGAGTCAGTGGGTCTGTAGTCACATGTAGATTTCTTTCCTGAAAGGACATTAGTGAACCAGATGATATTTTTAATTGACAAAGGCTTCATGGTCACTATTGCTAAAATTAGCTTGTTTACTCTAGGTGTATTAATTGAATTTACTTTTTAACAATTGCCATACCAAAACCCATATCCCCAGAGCACCGGGGCTCTGACACATGTCTATGACGTATGTCTGGGGCAAGTAGGATTTGGACACAGACATTCTGGTCCAGAGGGAGGGATTATGCCACAAGACCCTTAAAAAGTACACAATAGATGTGAACTGTCCACCATCTGCAAGGTATAAGTCAGGAGTGTGATAGAATAATCTATGCTTGCCTGGATGGGTGTAGTTCCAACAACACTCAAGAAGGTGAACACCATCCAAGAAAAAAGCCGTCCACTTGATTGGCACCCACCCACCACCTTAGACATGCTCCACCACCAACGCACAATGCTAACAGTGTGTACTATCTATAGGTTGCACTGCAGTAACTCTCAAAGGCTCTTTCGACAGCATCTTCTAAACCCATATCCTGTGGAAGTAGATGTATGGGAACACCAGCAGCTGCAAGTTCTGCCCTAAGTCACGTATCATTCTGACTTGTAACAGTAATTTCATTCCTTCACCATCGCTCGGTCATGATCCTGGACTTCCCTTCCTAACAGCATGCTAATTGTATCTACGCCTCTAGGAGTGCAGCAGTTTAAGAAAATAGCTCAACACCAGCTTTCCAAGGGCAATTGAAGATGGCCAATAAGTGCAGGCCCGCCAGTAACCCCCAAAACTCATCAATAAACTAAAATAACAATAATTTAGCTTGTGATCAGAATCCTCTTGCGCTACCAGGTTAGTGTTACCATTGCTAACACAATAATGTACTTTCCATAAGAAGTGTCAAATGTAGTGCTGCCAATCTGAATTAAGGAGAAGGGGATGAAGGGTAGAGTGTGGAAATGCTATCTTTCATCTATAGTAAACAAAGAAATCTCATCAGTTAAAATAAAATACACAATTCTGAAAAAGATTGTTTGAGATTGTGTACAGCAGGTTATTAGTTCACATTCTGATTGTAGAACCCATTTCATCCACCTATGTTAACGATTCAATTGTTATGTGCAAAGGTACTAATATCATACAGTCATGTCCTAACTTGTAAGTGATTATATTAAAACAATCTGTGATATGTTTGATGTGTTAAATATTTATTCCAAATATGCAATATTTGTCTGTTTTTATTGTGTAGTAATAAAAAATGAATGGAGGTAGATGAGAAATCTTTCAGTTTGGTCCCATCAGAGTACATGAAATATATTTTAAAAATTTGCCTCAATATAACCATGCAAGTCTTAATCATATGACTAAAGTATATCTATAAATCTATTCTTCTCTCTGCGACTAACTTTTATGAATAACATGGCACAACATGAAGGCAGGTTCTCCCTTAACACAAGCAGGTTAAAAGTGAACAGAACCATTTCAACTCCCCCTCCCATTCCTCAGATGACATGTCCATCCTTGGCCTCCTGCAATGCCACAGTGATGCCACCTGAAGGCTGCAGGAACAGCAAATCATATTCAGCCTGGGAACCCTGCAGCCCAATGGCATCAATGTGGATTTCACAAGCTTCAAAACCTCCCCTCCCCCAACCGCATCCCAAAACCAGCCCAGCTCATCTCCACCTCCCTAACCTGTTTTTCCTCTCACCTCAAGCCACACCCCCATCTCCTATCTACTAACATCATCCCGCCCCCTTGACCTGTCCGTCCTCCCTGGACTGACCTATCTCCTCCCTACCCCCCTACCTACACTCACCTTTACTGGCTCCATCCCCACCTCTTCGACTTGTCTGTCTCCTCTCCACCTATCCTCTCCTCTATCCATCCTCTATCCGCCTCCCCCTCTCTCCCTATTTATTTCAGAACCCTCTTCCCCTCCCGCATTTCTGATGAAGGGTTTAGGCCCGAAACGTCAAGTTTTCCTGCTCCTATGATGCTGCTTGACCTGCTGTGTTCATCCAGCCCCATGCTTGTTATCTCGGATTCTCCAGCATCTGCAGTACCTTTTATCCCAGAGCAATATTCACTGTCTTTCCCTAGGCAACTACACACACCTTTCTGGCACAGATCCTAGTGCTTTTCTAGATGTAACCTTTGGACCATTATTATAGGAACTTGTCATCGACACTTGTGTTACTAAAGGGTTAAAGGCTGAGTAATAGCTGGTGTGCGGTGGTGGTGATTAAGGGTGGGGGGAGGGATGGTTGGAATGCAGTGACACAATGCTGCGTATATCTCTTAAGCATCTTGCTGGATACCCTACTGTTGTACCTGACATGTTACTAATAAGGTACACTCATTGTACAGCATTTTGGGAGATCTTGAGGAAGCTAAAATACATAAATGCACGTGTTTCTTTCTTTCATATTTGATAACCATTCTGTATTGAGTTAGTTAGAATTTTCTTAAATTAATATTCAGAACATTTTTCAAAAAATTATGAACACGACAATCTAAGTAAAAGATATCATAATAAAGAAACTTTTTTTTATTTTAATCTTCACAATTAGCAGGAAAATTGCACTGTAGGATATGAAGGCATTGAAAGCTTTCATTTCCTTTCAACCTCTTGTCGATACAATATTGTATCCTCAATAGTACCAGGTGACAGGACTCTGTCATAGCATGTATTTTTAAAGTTGTCATTTATGGTATAAAATTATCATGATATCAACTCCCATAAGAGTGAAAATATGGATTTATGAATTACAAGTCACATCACTTTAAAAATTAACATTTTGGATCCAGTGACCCTTCTTCATGTTCTGACCTGAAACATTAACTATGATTTTTCCTCACAGATGCCGCCAGACCTGCTGAGGTTTTCCAGCAACTTCTGTTTTTGTTCCTGATTTATAGCATCCATGGTTCTTTTGGTTTTTGGTTGTTTTGAACTTGTAGATGTAAGAAAAATGTGTTACTCTGAGTTAATCCACCTAGCCTGGTGAATACAAGTTATAGAGTTTATGATATAGCTGACTAATTTTGTTGTTAATCTTTGGAATCCTTCACTCCCAATTATAATTCAGGCTCAGTATTTGAGTATGTGAGCACATTCAGGGTTGATAAATTTTAGTATACTAAAGAAATCAAGGGCTATTGGATTGCTGAGCTTCTTGAGTACTCATCCAGGTAAGTGAAGAGTATTCTGACACAATCCTCACTTGCGCCTTGGAGATGATGGACAGGCTTTGGGGAGACAGATGGTGTTACTCACAGAATTCCTAGCCTATGACCTGCTCTTGCGGCTACAGTGGTTAGTTCATGGTTAGAGTGGTTAAATGGTTAGTTCAATTTAGTTTAGGATCAATAATAGTCCCTAGAATATTAATAGTTGGGGATTCTGCAATGGCAATGCCATGAAATGTTAAAGTTAGATTCTGTCTTGTTGGAGATGGTCATTGCCAGGCACTTGTATGGCACAAATGTTTCTTGAAATTTTTAAGCCCAAGTCTGGATATTGTCCAGATCTTGCTGCATATGAACAAAGACTGCTTCAGTAGCTGAGGAGTCATAAGTGGTGCTGAATATTATGCAGCCACCAGTGAATATTCTGACTTTTGACCATATGCTGGAAGGAAGGCCATTGATGAATCAACTGAACACAGTTGGGCCTAGGACACAATCCTGAGGAACATACTTCCAAAACCACAACCGCCTTCCTTTTTCATGGAAACATATAGTACAGAAGAGGCCCTTTGGCCCATCTAGTCTATAGTGCCAAAAATATGCAACTACTTACACTGGTCCCACTTTCCTGCACTAGGCCCTTTGCATTGAATGTTATGATACTTAAAGTGTTTATCCAAGTTCACTTTAAAGGTTGTGAGGTTACCTGTCTCAATGACTCTCCCGGGCAATGCATTCCAGATCCCCACCATCTCTGGTGGTTAATAAATGTTTTCCTCAAATTGCCTCTAAACTTCCTGCCTCTCACTTTAAAGTGTCCCCTTGTTCTTGACCCTTTGACTAAGGGAACAGCTGCTTTCTAAAAGTAGAGTCAAACCCACAATCTTCTGATCCATAATCAGACACACTATCCATTCTGCCACTGGCCTCATTTAACTCCTTACACTTCTGTTTCCATTCGGTGATGGTCAAACTGTCAATGAAAAATAGAATAGTTCTTATGTACCATCATTTTGCACTTGAAAAAGGACTGCTCTTGGTCCTGAGGAAAATGCATATGTGGCTATTTTAGTGAGTAAACTTGGACTGTATTGTGCCATAACTTTCTTAGGGGTTTGACTGAGAATGGCTAGGTTGAGGTTAAACCTTTCCATTTGATTCACTGTGCCTAAGAAATGTTGTACACTAATTTATGCACTCCATCTTCAGAAATTCACTGACTCTTGACTCTCTTGGATACACTCAGATGCCTCATTCTTGGTTAATTTGTTCTACAAATATAATCTTCATGTAAGAGAATTGGCATTTCTCACTTTGCGTAAAGCCTGCATTCTCGTAATGCCTTTAACATGTCCCTGGCCATATGGTTGTGTTTATTGTTTGTTTTAACATGCACTAGAATATTTTCCATATGGCAAATGGTTTCCAGTTTCCCTTCTAGGATCCTAGACATCGCCCTTTGGAAAATCTGTGGTGCAGATGAGATCCCAAATAGTGACGAGTTGAAGCAATAACACCTAGATGGAGTCAGCAATCTTGATCATTAGTTTAAAGGTATCTGTCAGAACCTACTATTGGCATCTATTATTGTGAAAAATTAGCTTGTTGCTAATTTTGCCAAATTTCCTATGTAATGCCTGTGTTTAATTAAGTAAGATCCACACACAATCTTAGTTTTCCATTTATCTTAGGAACAGTTAGTAGCTTGCAGCACTGCTGTGTTAGTTCGGACATTGATATGAACTGTGTTCAATCATGCTGCCTAATTGTGATTTTACCTTTCCCAACAGAGGATGAAGAATTTTACTTGGAATATACAAGTAGATAGGTTTATATCTTCTTGCAGAGTAATGTGATCCTTCTGCTTTCACTTGCCGAAATCTTTTAATAGACTTGAAAATTCTCTCTCATATTCATTTCACTCTAACAGACTTAGATGAGCACGTGAATTTCTGCTCAACTCTGAGGCATTCTGATTCTTCCATATATACAATGTTTCACTGATGTTTTGTCCTCTGTAACAAAGCTTTGTACTAATTTGACTATGCACCCAAAAATCTGTGCCTCCTGGATCTTGGAGATTCATATTAACTAATTTGATTCTCACAAACTTCAACCATGGCAAGCTATCTGCCGGTATTGAAACTGCTTCTCTTGTATTAAGTTTAACTTCTGTTTCAAAGCCCTCTATCTTCAAACTGATGGTCCAGAATCAGTGATAACAAGGTGTAGAGCTGGATGAACACAGCAGGCCAAGCAGCATCAGAGGAGCAGGAAAGCTGACGTTTCGGTCCAGAATCAGTGTTCACTCTGTTTGATCTCGCCGAGGAATGTTGTCTTCATCTTTTGTTCTGTATCTTTAACTTCTTGACCTTCTTCCTTGTTGCATGATTTCACTTTCAGTGGGCACATTCCTTTTACAGGACCATTTCTCTGTTCTTGAGGAGATAAAGGCACTGTTATCTTACAATATTCTCTAAAATATACCAGCTGACCATACTTAAAGACTCGGCTCCTTCACTGGACATATGTCACACTTGTGATTCTGTTTGGAACCACATTATCTCCCCACAGCATTCTAAAAGAAGTGTTCCCCCTGTGACAATGCAGCCTGCATTTTCTGTTCATTGCTTACCTGTCCACCATCATTCCAGACTGGATATGGCAGGACTGCAGAGCTTAGATCTGATCTGATACTTGTGAGACACTCATTAATCCCTGTCAATTCCACCATTTGGCATGTAAGTGGTCCTGTGTTGTAGCTTTACCAGGCTGACACCCCATTTTTGGGTATTTCTGGTGATGGTCTTAGCATATCTTCCTGCACTTTTTATTGTACCAGGACTGATCTCCTAATGTGATAGTAATTGTAGTGTAGGAGCTATACCAGGCCATGACTGTAGTTAAATACAATTCTGCTGCTGCTGATGGGCCACAGTCCTCATGATTCTCAGTTTTGAGTTGCTAGATCTGTTCAAAGCCTGTCCCATTTAGCATGATAGTAGTATCGTGCCGCAAAACAATGGTATCCATAATGTGCAGATTGGACTTTATCTCCAGAAAGGACTATGTGGTAGTCATTAGTAATTAGGACAAGATGAGAAGATACTTCTCTAACCAGAGGGTATGAGTTTTTGAAGTTTTTTTCCCTAGAATAGAAGGCTTTGTATGTTCAGTCAATGAGCATTTTACTGAGAATCAAGGGATACTGAGAATTAGGAAAGCGGAGTTGATGCAGATGATTATCCATGATCTTACTGACTGCTGGAACATATTCTAGGGGCTGTATGGTCTAGCACCATTTCTTATGTCCTTATGATAGAAACATTATCAGTCAGATGGGTTTAATTTTGCCAGCAATTTGAAGGTCCGCACAATTTTTCAGAAAAGTACAATGGCTTCAAAAAGCATGCATGTATGTCCAGATACTGCATACATTCAATTGAAGTGCTCCATGCAAATAGTGGTTTCAATTTTTAGGTATGTTTTAGGTCTACAGTCTGAAACTTATATTGACACCACCTCACATCTTTGTTGTTAAGCCTCATCTGTTATTGAGGAGCAGACCTGGGGAATTGTGAGTTTTCACTTCCTATGCCACTTTCAGTCACAGGATCCTGATTGTTGTACCAGCAGCCCTCAATTACCCATTCCCACACTTCCATATTCCCCCCCCCTTGTGCTTATTTATAGTACTCTTTGAGAACGATCTCTTCTTGGTTACATTCTTTATCCATCTTTTCAAATTGCTATATCTTAGTTCTGCTTCAAGAGATACTGAGGCTTAATTCCTGAAGCAGACTGCCATTAGGCTCTACATCTGTTTTGCCTTCCTCAATATATTTTGCGTTTCCTGGTTGAACTACCTGATTGCTGATGGGATTCATATCTTTACATTGATATGGGGATCCTAGGCACTTGAAATTCCTGCTCCAGCATGCTTACACCAGTAGACAGAATACACAGTTTCCAGGTCGCTCTTATATGAAGAATTCTAAGATGGGAATTGTCCTACAGGTCAGGTTTTATTTTCTACTTCAGGCTCAAATGCCTTGTTTCAAATTTTGGTTCTTTTACATGATCATTTTCTTGCTAAAATAAATCTGGACTAAAAGAAGTTGTTGGCACAAGAAAGTATGACACTCCCCATCTGTTGATGAAATTTATTTCTATTTCAGTATTTCTTTGAAATGAATTCTGGAACAGTAATCAGAAAGTGTAATAGTCATCATCCTTATAAACACCCAGTTTAATGGCTCTGGTAATAGAAGACTTTTTATTTGAACTAGTGTTATCACAGCAGGAGTCTTCCTTGGTTAAACACTTTGCCTATTCCCATGGAGAAGGCTCTACAGATGGTGTGAGCTCATTCTTTTTCACGCTAAGGTTTTGCCCTGTTTCCACAGGATATAGAGTATGAGCTGATGCAAAGAAATAAGTGTAAATTAAACTATTCCCTAATTACAAACTTGAAGACTGCTGCCAACTTAGAGTAATTTTCATAGAACTAATTTCAACACGATCACATATTAAATTCACCAATTAATCAATATACAAGCTATAACTTGATATAGAGTTAATTCAACTCTCTCAATATTCCATTATTAATTTCTTCTAGGGAACAAAAAACATCTTTCTATTAAATGATTTAGTTTTTTGTATCCAAACTCTGATTGTCCTCATGACACATTTTGTTAAAACTATAGCACAATATTTTGCTAACAGTTTTGCTGTAATAATAAAAATCTAAACACTTAACCGTACTTTCAGATTGGCTCATAACACCGCAACACGTTTCTGGTCAACAAGTTACATGTTGCACATATTATGAGAAAAGAACGTCTTTGTAAGTTCATGTAGTGTTGCTGTTGAATCTTGCATTTGAAATCAACTTCATAGTCATTTGAGCTGTTCTGTCAAATTGACTCCAAGATTCATTTAATTTATGCCCTCAGTACTTACTGCGAATCGTTTATTATTCTATTTACAAACTCCACAAGTCATTTATTTGTTTAAGAAAAGTCAGGCAAAATAACATTAAGCTCTATATTGTGGTTTTTTTTTTTGAAGAAGGGTACTTTCCAACTGATTATTTTTGCTTTCATGTAGGTTTCCCTCACCTAATGGAATAGTGCCATAGATTATTTTACTTAATATGTTTTAAGAATATGGTATAAGCCAGCAATATCTCTGGGAAGTATGTGTGATTATGCCATTGTTTTGCTGTACAGGTATGTAACTGATCAGTACTAATAGCTGGTTGAATTCAATCAGACCTAATCATCATATTCATTGAGAAATTACTATCCCATTATTTCCTCCAGTACTAATTGGATTATGCACAGTACAGTTAATTATTATATCCACAGTTCTACTCCTGAATAAGTTTGGGATTTAACTATTCCATTAATTTCAGTTCCCACTGTAAAATGTGTATCCTCACCTCTCATATATTTTCTCAGCTGCTTGGGTGCGCAATGGCTGGAACATATTGCACAGAGGCAACCTTCCTTAAATGGTACGACACAGGCAGACCATGCACAGAAAAAAAGACATTAGAGGATATATTGCTTAATACTATTTCCATGCAACATCTCAGGTGAAAATCAGACTGCCATATTTCAGCATCCTATTCCTGCCCAACCTGAGTTTTCAACTCAATAACAATTCCAGTACAAAGACTATACTTCCACCAATGTAACAGCACCCACTTCAATCCCTGTGTTGTTTGAACTCTCACTCAAATCTTCATTGGCTTCAAACTCAACTATTCCAGTGCTCTCTTGTTCAGTCAGCCATGTTTTGTAAACTTCAACTCATCCAAACCTCGATAAACTTGCATCCTATTCTACAACAAGCACCCTGTCCTAGCTAACTAACATTCACAGCCAATCCCCCAAATGTAAGACTCTTGTCCTTCTATTTAAATTCCTCCTTTATCTCACCCCATTTGGCCTTAGAAGCCTCTCTGTTCTTTGGACACTGGCCCCAAATATACTCTCGCACACTTCTCCCTTTCACCCCACCATTAGCCACTGCACATTGAACCATCTCTGGAATTTTCTTGTGGACCTCATGCTTTTGCTTTTTCAGTAAATCCCTGAATGAAGGGCTACTCCTTTCATTTAGTTTCTAGTTTTGTCCGAGTATGCCTCAGCAGAGCATCTTACGTAAAATCTATAATTTTAATAAAATGTTGTAACTGCAAGCTGCTGCTTGATTGTACTCCTTTTGGCATCTCGTTTTCCTTTTACATATTACACATTAGTAAATAAAAACAACAACCTTCAATAAATACCTTTATTGTCTGGCGCTGTGCAAGTCTTCTCCTTCAAACAAGACACTATTATGGACATCCAACACATTGATAGTTTTTCTGCAGTTAATCTTAATTGAAGCCAAGGAATCTAATGCACCTAATTGAATAAGGGCCTAGGTTTCAGTTCATTGTGGCTCCAAGTATGTTTCTGGAAGCTAAAGTCACTGAAGTGCAAGATGGAAGAAAGAAGAATAGAAGAGATAACCAGCTCTTTCCACTTAAAACACTGACGGTATTGTGAAATTAGATGTTAGAAATATATTCCAGCAGGATGGCAGTATCTGTGGAGGAAGAAACAGGGCTAATATCTCATGTCTGACTTTTCATCAGAACTGGGAGAAGCTAAAGGGGAAACGTCACGGGAATGATGGAAGGAAAGTCTGTGATAGGATGATGGGCAGGTGAAATTAAATGATAAATCATTTCAGAATGCAAGGCCAAAAGGTATGGTAAAGAGATGAGAAACAAGACATCTATCAGGAGGAGACAGGAATATGGACAGAGGTTACAATCTAAAAGTGTTAAACTCAAACGTTGACCCTAGTAATGGAGATCAGAAATCACACAACACCAGGTCATAGTCCAACAGGTTTATTTGAAAACACAAGCTTTCAGAGCTTCAGTCCTTCTTCAGGTGTTAGTGGGAGAGGTGGTGTCAGACACAGAATTCATAAGTAAAAGATCAAAGAGTCACACCACTGATGAGGATGTATTAAACAAACCCAAGATGCTCTTAAATGTTTAATCTGTTAAGTGGTTTTAATTGATTAATATGTATATGTAAATCCCCAAATTCCTTTTAAGGCACTGCCCTGAGAGAACTAAAGGTTTTATCAATGTAGAGAAGAGGTGACATTTTAGGTCAGACAATGCATGTTAGGTGTGTGGCCTTGCTTAGAATCTGTTTGTGTTTTAGCTTGGAGTCAGACTGGTTTCATTTCTAAAGTAGGAATTTATAAATCACAACATTGACTGACTCTCTATAATTTGTGGGCTTTGTGGACAGAACAATGTATCTGTAAATACAAATTCACCCCATAGATGTATGAGGGAGGGCAACAGCAGGGCAGCAAGAGCACGTGCATGTGACTGCAGGACATCCAGTCAAAACATAAGATGTGGTTACTTAAGCTTGGATTCATTTTCAATGAAACACTGGAGCATCTGGAGTACAGAAAAATCAGAGGGGGAGCAAAGTAGAGAATTAAAATTACAAGTGACTAGAAGCTTGGGGTTTGGTTTGTGAAATGAACGTGTTCAGCAAAGCAAAGCTGTCATTTATTTGCGTTTGGTTTCCCACTATAGAAGATAAAATTATGAGCAGCAAGTCATGTCATGTGTTGTCTGCCTGTATATAGGTCCTTCTCTTATTGTCTGATGATGCTTCATTCTGAATTGCATATATGGGAGTTTTTGAAGATGATGGTTTGTAACAAATACATTAAACTGAACATGCAAGTAAAGTGCTGTTTGACCCAGGTGGTGCGTTCAGGGCCTTGGATAAAAAGGAAGGTGATAAAGGTTGCTTCATATACTGCACTTTCACGGAAACAGGTGGTGTCAACATGACTCAGGATTTGAGTGCTGCAGACAGAATGGTTCAATTGGAATGCTGAAAGGTATAAGAGACTATGATTTTCTTTTTGGGACCTTAAAATGAAATTGAAGTTTGACAGCTAAAGAGCTAGAATACCAAGAGGAGCTCTTTTTTTTTCCTATTTCATTCATGGGATGTGGGCATCACTGGCTGGACCAACATTTATTGCCCATCCCTAATTGCACAGAGGGCAATTAAGAGTCAACCATATTGCTGTGGGTCTGGAGTCACATGTAGGCCAGACCAGGTAAGAATGGCAGATTTCCTTCCCTAAAGGACATTAATGAATCAGATGGGTTTTTCCCTAACAATGGTCATCATTAGACTCTTAATTCCAGATATTTATTGAATTCAAATTGCATCTGCCATGGCAGGATTTGAACCTAGGTCCTCAGAACATTACCTAGGTCTCTGGATTAATAGTCCAGCGACAGTACCATTAGGCCATCGCCTCCCCTACTCTACAACTGGGGGGGCAGCAGCGGCGGGTAGGGGCATGGGCACGGGTGACATCCACATTTTGTTTTAGCGGTGAAGAACATTGAAACAGAGTGCACGGACAGATTTGAGTTGATGAAATTCTGTTTGAAGATTGTAACAAACTGAAAGTTTGACCGAAGTTGGAAGTGCAAGGGTAGCCAGACATCTGGAGCAACCCTCGCCGTCCATGGAGGAGAAAACACAGTAAAAAGGGATTCAACAACACCTAGGTCCACGGAAACAACAACCATCATTTTACTGATAATAGCAAATCAATGCGACAAATCAAAAGGAGAATAAAACCTAACCATAAAATCTTGAAGCATTGGAATTTTGCACACCCTATCTATATTCTTTTCCCATCCACATTGTATCAGACCAACTGTATTGTGACTGCATATATATTTGGGGGTTTTGAACTGGTACTGTTTAAGTTGCACAGTAAGTTGGAAATCCTCTCTTTTCCCTGCCATCTGTTAAAGTCGTACATTACAATAAATAGAGCTATTTTCTATTAATGACAAAACTTGGCATGAATAACTTTTGACCTGAAATAGTAATCAGGCAAATTGGTCATCTTGGTAGCCTAATTGGGATTTTATGCATTCTTTGGATGGCTTGTGTAAATGTGCACTATTACTGACATTTCCCAGTTAAGTCATGACAAAGGTGGGGGATTGGGGAAAGAGACGATGAGTTTTGTGGTAGCATCACAATACAGGTGGTGAAAATAGCACAGAATTATCCAATGAACATGGAAGATGGTGGGATGGACAGTGCAGACAAGTTAAATCCCATTATTGCTCTGGGAAGGAGGACAAGTGCTGACAGAGAAGTGCATGAAATAGCCCAGACATGGTAGACTGCTGTGACAACCATGGCGCAGGAAGGGGAGTCCAGAGTCACTTTAGATGGTTGGGGAGAAATACATAATCAGAAACACTTGTATGGGTAATTTGATAAAATAAATAAAGCCACCCCTAATGTAGCTTACATAGTATATTCATCTCATCAGCAGTAATTACTTGCTGAATTAGAAAACAAAATATAGTCAAAACACTTCAATCAGATTGGAGTGATTGGAAGAGCAATGAGCAGTGGAAGAAAAAGGAAGTGGCAGCAATAAGGACTAGTCCCTATGACTGTGGCCATTTGACCAGAGTTGGGAAGGGTGGGAGGAGGAGCCTGGAAGGATGGGGAGTGTGTGAAGAGGATGGACAGGAGGGGGAAAAAGAGGGACACACTAATTTTAAATCTGTCACCAAAAGTATACACTGCTAACCAGCAGCCAGGAAAATGAGATTACCAATTCCTCGCAAATTAATGAAATCTGAAATCAAGGAATCTTGATAAACAAGTCAAGAGCTATTCTTGGAGGAAACGAAAAGAATGCTGTCAAAATCAACACCGTTAAGTTTTCAACGTAGATCCGTAAAGCAATTTAAAAAAAAAGGGTTGATTTACCTCAGTTGGCCGGACAGTTGGTTTGTGATGCAGAATGATGCAATAGCATGGGTTTAATTCCCACACCAGCTGAGGTTACCATAAAGGACATTCCCCTCACCCTCAGGTCAAACCACCACCAGTCATCCACTGCTCTCTAATTAGCATGCACCCCTATGGTCCAGCAAAACTCTGGTGACTTAATTGTTATCTGATGAAAAGGCAAATATATTTCAGCTTTGTATGTTTGTGATGAAAACACATTAGCTGTGATCTTGCCAGCTTAGTGAAGAACATGGAGATGGCTGCGTGTTTAGAAGTGTCAGTTATTCTGAAAACAAAATTAAAATTTGTTGTTAATTTATGCAAGTCTTGTGCCAATGTAAATACTGTGGTGTCTAGGAAATTAATGTTTTCCTTAAGTTGTAGCTGCAAGTTTAAATGAAGGTTTATAACGGGATATTGATAACTTTTTCTAATTCTGCTTCTGACAGTTCGAATACTCCATTGTAATAATACCTTCTGTTGACAATGTGACTAAATTATCTAATAAATCAGTTAACAAAAATCACAAAGAAGTACCTGAAAACAAAACTGGCCCACTTAATAAATGCTGAATCATTGTTTACAGCATTAGTTAAATTCTAGACATTTGTTTATATTGCAAGTAGAAGATTAAAAGTAAGTGTCTGCACAGACAAATCAAATGGTATTGAGGAAAACTTTAATTTTAATTTTATTAGTCATAATTAAAAAAACATTAAATATGGCAAGAACTGACCGCACAAATAACACAATTTACAAATACATCTTTAAGAGAATTACTCATTTAAAATGTGCAATAGTAATCAATAGTTCTTCCATGTAGCTCATTAAATCACAACTTCAAAACAATAAACTGGATAGTTTTTCTTAACTGTCTGCTTTGCTGTCCGAAGTACTGTTCAGACTCCCATCTTTCGTGAACATCCCAGCTGTTCTGGAGAAACAGATAATGTCTACTCAAGATGCCCAAGTTAAACTCATCATGAAGAAATTTGTTCTCAACATCAATTTCAGATGATACTCTGCAGAACTATCTGCATCTTACAGAAACTGAAATAAGCCTGCATAGCACCTCTTGAAGTGGTATTAAGCAAATTTCCCCCCTTTTTAACTGCACCATTGCAAAAGCAATTTGATACTGAAAAACAACGCAACTAATGTGTTCTTCCTCAAGCACAACAAAGGTGAAATAAAAAAATTCTCTGTTTCTTGAGGCAAAAAGGATACTGTTGCTCAAACCAAAGCATTAACCTTTCTAAATATTTTTAAATGGTGCTTATAATACACACAAACACTATAATAAAATTTCAATCACTTTCATTGTTGAGTACCTATATAGGACTATATCTAGCCTATTACTTGGGTTTAACAATTGTAGTTCTCATGTGTTGATTTAATTACTTGTATATGTTTGTAGCAATACTATTACTAGGTGGCAGCTAGTTTACAGGTAGGTTCAGCTATGCAGATCACCCATATGCAAGGCTACTCTGAAGCATGTTTATCTCCAAACAGGGAAGCTACAAGCAAAACATCCAAGTTTTTCTTGGTAACACCACAGTCAACGATTGAATTGTGTATAGAACAGTTCTACTCCCACACAGTGAATTGAACAGACACCTTTACACACCAGCTGCCAAAAGGAGTTGACAACTGATGAGATTTACAGAAAGAGTTGAAACTGACAGATGCACTTGATAAATGGTACTGTGTTGTCTAAGCTAATACCAATAATGAACAGTCATTGCTCATCTCTTCCATGCTGGCTGCTTGGCAGGTGCTTGGTGGGGTGAAGACAGATGGGTCACTGATCCCTAGCTGCAGATCAAAAAAGCGAGTGGATGTTGTTACATTGTAGCTCTTGGTGTATGTCTCTTGCACTGGATAGCAATCCTTAACCGTGTATACCCCAATCCATTTTTCAACTGTGGGAAGGAAAAAAAAAAAATCAGCAGAGAAATAAACATTTAAGTATGTTCCCATGATCTGCAAAGTCTACTGAATTTGCCCACTAAAAATTAAAGTGGATTCTAACATAACATTAATTCATGCTAGAATGCCATTTGCCATGCTTTTAAAAAATACATAAAAAGCTGATGGCAAAGTACTGAGCCTGCTCTGCTAGCAGGAGTTTATCAACAAAGATGAGGTGCTGAAAGAAGGTGCCAAAAGGAGTTGGGGATGGGGTGTGTGTGTAAAGAGACCAAGTTTAGATATTGGTGATAAGAGTCACAGTTTGAAACTGGTTGGTTGGGGCTGATGGCATCTACATTGCATATAAACTTGAGTAGTGGGCATGGTATCACCAATTGCATCATTGGCAGGACAAGGACAAGTCAGGGGAGTGAGATCAACACACAGCAAGTGCAAGGCTGCAAGGCTAGTGAGAAATGCTCTTGCCTGTAAGAAGCCAGTGACAACTACTTCAATAGATGCTACAGGGGAATGTTGAAAAGCAGAGGGAAACCAGGCTTATCCAGAATAACTTAAACATGGATTAGCAGCACATAGTTGATAGAAGATGAGTAGTGAAGAATTGAGAAGGGCAGGTTGGGGGTACAAAACAACAAGGAAGGAAGGAAGGAAAAAAATGCAGCAAATAGAGTGGCAAGGAAGAATGGCTTAGATATCGCTAGGATTGTCAATGGAAAGTAGCATACTGAAGTATTAGGCCACAATAACAGCACAAACACTGAAGCAAGGCTTGAGCCCAGAAATCTGACTCAAGACAAATCTTAGCAATGGTAACACACTGAGGATGACAGATGGAAATTTTTCAGATACATACAAAGTCAAAACTTTAAACTGCTCAAAATCAGTTGGTTCCATGATCACTTGGTGTTGTGCACTCTAAACAGCACACAAATTAGAAAAGTCAGCATAATTCTTAATTATTTACATGGGTACCAGATGATGCCAACCATTCAGTGTAAACGTGACACTTCTGAATCAAACATTGGTTCTGATTTAATGAACAAGATTCTATTAGATACCTACAATTTTAAAATTAACTAGAGATGGAAGTATAGTTATAAGACTAGAGCTGAATATATTCTGAGTACAAATGGGGGAAAGAGTTCTGCTGTCAACCCACACATTGATTTTAGATGGTGGCACGGTGGCTCAGTAGTTAGCACTGTTGCCTCACAGCACCAGAGACCTGGGTTCAATTCCACTCCCAGGCAATTGTTTGTGTGGGGTGTGCATGTTCTCCCGGTGTCTGCACGGGGCCGCCACGCCAAAGATGTGGAGGTTGGATGGATTGACCATGCTATACTACCCGGTGTTCAGAGATGTGTGGGTTAGGTGCGTTTGCCATTGGAAATGCTGGGTTATAGGGATAGGTTAGGGGGGTGGGTCCGAGAGGGATGCTCTTCAGAGGGTCAATGTGTACTTGTTGGGCTTAGTGGCCTGTTTCAACACTGCAGGGATTCTATGATTCAGATGCAAGTGACTATGTTTCATGCACTCTGGTGAGGCTGGGCAAACCTGGATTATACTTTAAATGAAAATTTTCTTTGGAAGCAGAATTCTGCTTTGAACATTTGTGACATTTAGGATGTATCAAATTAATCTGACCTACAAATTAGAAGATGAGAAAAAGAATTTATCTCCACATTTTTCTGTGGTTTTAACAGGATACCTCCACTTCATGCCAATTCCTAAATAAGCTCTCCTAATCCCACATTACTTAAAATACGTTGAAACAATTTGCTAGTTAGTACCATCAAAATATTCATTTAATTACCTGCAATTGAGATGATAAATAGCAGATTAATGTAGTGAGAAACAAGTGATATTCCAGCAACTACTTGAAAATATAGCTAAAAAACATTTGAAAAGCACCTTAAGCACTATATCAGGAGACTTCCTGCCAGTTGAACCAGGGTTTGGTTTGGCAACCAGTCAATTCAAAGGAGGTACCTGGAGTTAGTCATAAATGTGTCATGACATGCTGCACTGATCACACATTTTTTCTACAGCTTAATAATAGAACTATTTCTCATTTCATCATTTACTCCAAATATAGGTATTTCTCTTTGGGGAGTTCCCATTTCCAACATTGGTTCTACAGCTGGCTTATGTTACTCCCAATGTCTTAATGCATGACATGGTTAAGGTTTTAAATGACAAAACAAGAAAAATAATGTAATATTTTCAAGAAAAAGATATCAAAATATTTGTATCGCTTTGAGCATTTAGAGGCTGAAGCTTTTCCATTCAGTTACTATTTTTAAAAGCTAAATGAGCTTTGACATGTCTAGGCTCTTGTCAACAACTAAAAGAAGACATTTTATTACACTTTGAATCAAATTATGTTCTAATGCACTTTTTCAGGTCAGCTTATAGTTGGAGGGAGATAGACAGGATGCCGAGAAATAGAAAATCTACGTTCAAACATAATAAAATGGAGATCCAGTTTTTATTTAAATTTTGGTGCTTCAGTCAATCTACACATGCACATTATGAAGCAGTTACATTTTATCTATAAACCTCTACCATTTAAAGTAATTGATGGAAGTACTGAATTGCTACAACACCATTAAGCGGCTATTTAGCCCGCCAGTCTAAGCTGGCTCTGAAACCGCTATTTGACTTTCTAATACCAAAGATTATGTTGCAGTACTTCATGTAAATATCAGTATCACTGGATATGTGAAGACACATTGCAGCAAAGCATCTACATTTACGGATTTTTCTATATTAGTCAAAACACTTTCATTTGTATTATTTTAAAGTTCTTTTTCTTCACCGACAGTCATCTCTTCCGAATTTTCATCCCTGTTCAAGGAAGCCTAGTTTCTCAGCTCATGAATGGAACAGAAGTAAGCAATATAGCCTCTCAAGTCAGCAGAGCCATTCAATAAGTTCACAGCTGAGCCTATTTTGCAGAACTTTCGACTTCCCTATTGTTCAATAATCTCACCGACAAATATATCCAATGACAGCCACCGTAATTCTCCAGGAATAGAGAGAATTTGAAAGTTGCATAATCTTTTGAGGTAAACTCAGACATTACATTGCCCCAGTACATTTTGTGATGTACCACTTCACCCCAGTAATCAACCTTAAGACAGTGATAAAGTTTTAAATTATACAACGCAAAATAATGCATGTTCAAGGCTTGAAAACCTATGGTCTGATTATACAATGAGGTTGTCTCAACTAATATTTAACCTTTACGGAACATGTAAGAGATCATCTTCAAAATAGCTTTAATAGCTCACCTATTTGCTAACTTCTACATGTCACAATGCAACAGCAAGTTACTACTATAGATAACTGGACATCTAGTTAACTATGTATCAGAGATAATAGGAACTGCAGATGCTGGAGAATCCAGGATAACAAGGCGTAGAGCTGGATGAACACAGCAGGCCAGGCAGCATCAAAGGAGCAGGAAATCTTGACGTTTTGGGCCTAGCCAATCACTCTGAATTGCAGTTATTTGTTTTTGTTTTAAAAATCTACTGTATTTACACCAGGTGGTATACACTGAACTCCAAAGTGACTGCTACAGTTTCTCCAGGAGCTTGAGCATATGTGATGTAAAAAAGGCTCATATAAAGCCATCAGCACAATCAAATTTCTACAATTTGGAAGTTGAAGTAGCATACTTTTGCCACTATCAATTGCCTTAGCGGAAAGAAACAGACTAAGTTTACATCTAAATGATCAGATTTTGCTCTGAATAAAAATTGCTCTATAACCATCTATGTCTTTTCTTTTACATTAATATATGTACCGTTTGTTGAAACATACTTTTGTAGAGCGTCCTCAATGAGACATGAATATTTTCAGAGAAATTTTCACAACTTTCTAACATTAAGACTGATAATAGCATCCCCGTGAGGGGTTGTGACTGACAATGGTAATGTGTTAAGCCAATACAATCAGATCGTACTACTAGCTGCAATGCATTTCATCAAACAAGAAATCAAGAATGCAACAATTTAAACTGTCATTCATGGATGTGTGCATCATTGGTAAGTTAGCATTTGTGCCCATCTTTTATCTTTCAGAAAAAGATGGTGAGCTGCATTTTTGAACACAATTGAGTGTCTTACTGTGATATTTCAGAGGGCAGTAAGAGTAAGAATGTTGTTGCAGGTCCATAGTCACATGTCAGAGCAGGTTATGGACAGCGGGTTTCTTTTTTTAAAAAGGACAGTGAATGAGATGAAACTTTACAACAATCCGGTCACATGGATTACTGATACTTGGTTTTTAGTGCATAATTATTCAACTAACTGAACAAACTCCTCAGCTGCTACAGTGAGACCTGGACTCATGACTCTGGGTCATTATTCCACACCTCTATTACTTGTAACATTTCCACTATACTAACATAACTCTGTGCCTCTCATACTGCAGTGTCTCAAAGAGACTGAATCATGACACTTTACTGAACTGTAGGAAAGGAATGCTACTTACATTTACGAGCAGGTTTTCTGTCTGACCATTCTTGGACCTTAATCTGGTCTCCTGGCCCACCAATATTGTATTCATCTTCATAAGTGGAGTTCTCAGGGATATCGTACGGATCCCATGGCTGAGTGAGAGGTAGCTTGGAGCACTGCTTTGTCACTTGCTCAATCTTGAAAAGGACTGGATTTTTAAACAGATAAATGTATTCATAAAATCTAGAAGGAAGAAAATAAAAATTGTGGAAGATAATATCATTAGATCTTTGATACAAAGAAAGATTTCATTTATGCAGTGCCAATTTTACCAATTCAGAGCTTCCCTTTTGTTCTTCCACCTGCACCCGCCAGCTTAAAACTTCTGCACTTTTAATCTTTAGTTCTGATGAAATGTTGATTGACTCTGCTTTTCTCCAATATACTGCCTGATTAAAGATTTTCCAGCATATTTATCACAATTTCAAATTTGATTTTGCTTTTGTACATGTGTCCTGCTTCTCCATCCTTAAAATCCTCCTGGACAAAGATCGACTCTCCTCCGAGATCACAGTAAATACATTTTACAGAGGGGTAGTTGTAGAATCATAGAAGAATCAGTGCGGAAAGAGGCCAATTGGCCCATCGAGTCTATACTAATCCTCTAAAGAGCATTCCACCTAGACTCAGCACCCCTCCCTATCCCCTTAGTCTCTTTGCCATGGCCAAACTACCTAACCTGCACACCTTTGGACTGTGGGAGGAAACCAGGAGGCACAGGTAGAATGTGTAAACTCCACACAGCCCAACTGCATTTGATAATAATACACAGGGGTCACAAAATGGAGTAATACTGGCATGGATAGAAGAATGTTTAGTGAACAGAAGGGTCCCAGCCCGAAATGTCAACTTCCCTGTTCCTCTGATGCTACTTGGCCTGCTGTGTTCTTCCAGCTCCACACTGTTATCTCAGACTCCAGCATCAGCAGTTCTTACTAAGTATAAAGTAGGATTGGATTGTAGAATGGCTGAAGTACATTGAAGCCATTCAATCCATCATTCTGTGCCATTTCTCTAAAGGAACAACACACCTAAATCAAACTCCAGGGCTTAGCACAATACTCCAAGTGAGACAGGAACCATTACTGTACACTGACTTAATATAACGTGAAGAATGTGGGATCCTGGGCTTTACAAGTATTTTTGCCACCCGTCCTGCCGTTTTCATTAATTCTATACATATAGATCCAAGTCCAGTGCTTTAGTTTGGCAGGCAGTAGCTAACGGAATGCTGGAAGTATCAATGTCGGGACTTCACCTATTTCAAATGAGCTGACGATACAATCTATACAAAGTAAGAGCAGAAGCTAGTCATTTAGCCCATTAAGGCTGCTCAGGCATTCAATAAAATCATGACTGCTGCTTTGAATTCCATATTCTGATTTATCCCCAATTACCTTTAAGTCATTGCCCTACAAGATCTAGTTTTGTCAAAAAATATTCAATGGTCCCACTCTTCTTGTCTCTCAAAGCCTCAACCTTAAGAAACAAGATTTCCATTCTCTGACATAAAAGGAGGACCTGTAGTCTGGACTCACCAAGTGGAAATATCTTTTCCCTGTAAACAACTTGTCAAAATCTTTCAGAATCTTGTATAGTTCAATCAAATCACCCCTCATGTTTCTGAACTCAAGCCCGCCCAAACCATCATCAGAAGGCAACTTCCGCTTTTCAGGAAATCTCCTCTGAACATCCTCCCTTAAATAAGGAGACCAAAACTGCACACAATGAGATCTGATCTCACCAATGCCCTGTACAACTGAAGTTTAACATTCTTATTTTTGTGTTCAATTTCTCAGGACAGCACCCAATTAGCTTTCTTGATTACATGCTGTATCTGCATCTGCATAATATTTGTGACTCACACTAGAACACACAGATCCCTCTACATTTTCAAATTCCATAGTCATTCACCATGCAAGTAATATTCTGTTTATTCCCTTCCTGCCAAAGTGAAGAACTTCACATTTTCCCATATTGTACTCCATCTCCCAGATTTTTGCCCACTCAACCTAGTAAAGGAGTGTTTTGGGATTAATGGAATTATACAGTCACTATTCAAAACACTTTGGTTTACTTTATTTTGATTTATTTTACAAAAAAAAAACTTTTGTTAAAATAAAATCTGCAACACTGCATGATGATCTCAGGAAGCTTCCTTGTTAAAGCCAAAATAAAACATGAACTGTCAAGCCAGATTTCAAACTTGACTGGCATCATAACAGAAGGCAAATATCATTTTTTAAAAAATCACAAGGGGATTAGAGACTTTGTCTCAGATACACGTGCACAGTTTTAGTATATATATTTTTTAAGAAGACTAAGGCAGAACAACAAAGGTTCTGACATCTTACAATGAGAGGCTGAGGAAATTGGACCTATACACTCGCACTGGAACAATGAGAAACAAACAAACAAACAAAATCTCCCTGAAACATAAAAAATTTTGAAGACACTTGACAGGCTCGACACAAAGGCTGTTCTCCCATTTTTGTGTTTCCTCACTCAACCTATGTCCAATCATAGGGACCGGAGAGTTTGACCTAGAGGGTGAACTTTAACATCCTGGGGCTATTTTCCATGGTGCTGAGGCTGAGGGGTGACCTTATAGAGGTTTATAATATCGTGAGGGGCATGGATAGGATGAATAGCCAAGGTCCTTTCCCCCACGGTAGGGGTGTCCAAAACTCGAGAGCATAGGTGTAAGGTGAGGGGGCAAGATTCAAAAGGACCTGAGGGGGCAACTTTTTCCACACAGAGGGTGGGTGTCTATATGGAATGCATTGCCAGAGGAAGAGGAGGAGGCTGGTACAATTACAACTTTTAAAAGGTATCTGGATGGGTATATGAATAGGAAGGGTTTAGAGGGATATTCGCCAAATGGGACTAGATTAATTTAGCGTATCTGGTCAGCATGGATAAGTTGGGCTGAAGGGTCCGTTTCCACGCGATACAAATCTTCAGCCACCTTAGTCTATTGTTCTGATTTCTCCATAAAACACTGTTCCTCTATTATTTTAGGCCCTGTTTAAAAACCTTTTTAGTCAAGAACTTCTTTGAGTCAGCTTCTATTTGTCTGATTATGCTCTAAGGTGCTTTGAAGGAAAATTGTCTCAAAGCAGCTAGATAAATGCAAACTGTTGTTTGATATGAAGCTGCTAGGACATTACTCTATTCATACCAAATCTTTTTAGCCATTAGAGACAAAATTCTCCAGAACGTTGGTTCTTTCATACAAACATCCACTATATTTGCCTATTTCACGGAAGTTTTTTTGTTAAATAAGCTTTAAACTGTTTGTGACTGACACGGGCAATGCTTTTTTATCTTCTCTTTCAAGGACAAGTTGCAAAACAGTACCAAGAAGGGCACAACTTAAAATATTGCTACAAAAATATAACATTGTCCCTGTTGAGAATTTTCCATTGCAAAGGAAAAAAGGTCACTGCATTTTTAGATTACCCCATGCTGCTAGAAGTACGACAAAAATAAAGTATAGCATTTGTTGTTGATATGAATCAGTCAAAAGTTTTTAAACCAACAGGTAAGAAACGAAAAGGATATTTTTAATCACAACCCTTTTGTGAATGGCCTCTCCCATTCAAATTATAACCTTTGGTGTCTACAATATATAAACAAATCTTGGTCATGCAATTTTGTGTCGGCGATAGGCAATTTAATTATTTGCAATCAATATTAATCCAGTTAGAAGCTTCCAAAAAAGTACTATATACCTTGAACCAAGTCAGCCCATCCAAAAGATATAAGAATTCAGGGAATTATTAAAGTATATCCCTGACCTCGCAAATGCCATCTCAAGTGGCACAGTAATTCATTACATAGAAACAGAGGTGATTATGTATAAGCATCTTTGAAGAACATGCGGTCATTTTGGCAATGTTGTTAAATAATGCTCAAGCCAACGATAATGTATCTAGTTGCTGGGCAATAATCTACTCAATTCAGTAAACAGCAGCATGACAAATGCTGTTTCAAGAGATTCTGTAAGGGTAAGTGAAGTCACATAATGCAAAAAGTAGATTTTTGAAAGCTTGAAAATTGTGTCGCAGCCTTTTTGGACTGGGTTGCTGTCACCAAATGTCAAACAGTAACAGCTTAGAGTTGCTTTGGTGCAGAACAAAGGTGAAGGATATAAACCGAGCCAATACTTTCATATTTAGCCGTATATGAGAGCAAGGCCAGATATCCAAATAAATTTAATTTTGGCAAAAGTGAGCAGAAGGAAATTGTGAATTAAAAACCAAATTAGAAATAGGAAGCAAGACAGAAGGGAAAGACAAATTGGATGGAGACCAATGTTCCCACTAAATTATGCAGAGTGAGGCTGCAAAGCAGCCTGGAGAGGACAGAGGAGACCTTTGCCCTGATAAATAACATGTATGCACAGTTAGAAAAATTTAAGAGGAACCATGTACTGAAAGAAAAACGGTCACACAACACCTAGATCTCAAAGGAATATTGACTAAATACCAAGTGAAAAAGAAAAAAAAAAAAATGTGCAAAATTAAAAACCTCAAAGGGCACTTTGCTATGTGGAGAGTTGAGACACCAGTTTCATTATTTCGTCTCTACACCTCCAAAGTTGAATTGCATGCAAGGATCACAGATCATAATTTATGGAGTACTTACAAGGAGATATCAGCCTTAAATGTCTGTGACAAAATTCATTTGTATCTATTATGCAAACCCAGCAATTTTGTTTTAACCATGAGGATGGACTGCAAGCTCCTAATGTGCTGTCACAGAATGCATTTCACTCAATTTGTGTAAACTCAATTCGTGGTGTATTTCTTCATTGCCGATTACTGTTTCTCTTCGTGCATTCATATAAAAAGGTATACTGTGAAACTGCCATCACTTGAGATTATTCCAAACAATTAAAGTGCAATTTTATCCAAGTCTTATTGCATTAAGAGTTGCAAATTTACCTAATAGGTTTAGATTGAATTCCAATGAATAGCTCAAGCTATTTGATTGCTGAAAAGACAAATAAATACATAGTGCATCTTTTAGAGTTACCATAACAGCTACATTAATTTTGATTTTTCTTTTGTCAAAAATATTTAATTATTGTTAGGTTGTATAGTTGTAGGACCTAGCTGAACTGTCAGAGAAGATGGAAGTCCAAAACAGATGGGCAAGGGAATTCTAAATATGAAAAACACAGACTAAACAAAGACTGGTGGAAAACAGATGGATAAGATTAATGGATGAAACCCGAGTAGATTGTCTTGTAACCTGTGGTCACTTCAAAATATCATGTAGTGCTTTATTTAAGTGTGGGTGCTGTGTTCACAAACAGAAAGGAACAATTAATCGCAACTAATGGAGACATTAGTTTTTTTTTTAAGTATATTTATATTTTATACAATAAAATTTTGCAGATTTCAAAGACGAACAAATGCCCATTGTAAATTCAAGTATTTTCTGCAACATTAAGACAAGATGCAGTATAGGGCCATGTTTTTTTTAAAAATGGTGAAAGATTTTTAAAAACAAATTTAACAAGATGTTTTTATAGATTACCCTACACAATTAAAAATCTATTAAATTTAATTTTTAAATTGCCTAAACACTTGCATAATGTTAGCATCTTCAATTTAGTCATAGTACTTGAAACTGTTTTGGTCCTTTATGTATAGATTCTTGTACCACCTTCACAGTGTTGGAGAATTCCCATCTATATTTAAAGGATTGTGGAAATGTAGAAGAAACAGAACCGTTTAAATACTTTGCAAAAATTGGGTAGGGTTGTACAACTGATTTCTTGGGAAATCAAGTCAACAGTTTAATGTGTTCTGTGGTCTACCTGAAAGAAAAGTGACTTGAGAGAAGAAAGAAGTTTTGTGATACAAGAGATGGCATTTATGGCCTTTAATTTCTGGAAAATCTGGTTTTGAAAAGACCATGGGGGTCTGTCTACTGGTTACTGCCCAACAATTCTTTCAGGAGTTAAATTTCTGGTCTTCTCAGATACACAAGGTCTGTAAAGAAGGAAACCTCAGGAGCACGTCCCATTCTCCAAGAACCTGATAACGATTTCAAATATCAGTATTTCTGACAACCTTAAAAAGGTGACAGTAGCCACTTCGCAAAGACTTGGATCCAGCTCGACTTCAATCTGAACTGAAGATCTTCCATCAATCCACTACTGTTGGCAATTCAACTTTGTCTACAAGAAAGCTGATGGAATTCCCACCTCTGGACGTGGAGGCCTGGGCTCAAGTCCCACCTGCTCCAGAATGTGCGATCGCATTGCTGGCTAAGTTGATTAGAAATTTAAATTAAAACTAGTGGGCTGAGAAATCAAATTCTATCCTTTGTTTTCAGTCATTTGGCACACAAGTGTTTTGTATTTTTTTAAAAAAGGGCAAAGGACACTACACAGAGTGTAGTGATTTTCTGATGAAGGGTTTAGGCCCGAAACGTCAAGTTTTCCTGCTCCTATGATGCTGCTTGACCTGCTGTGTTCATCCAGCCCCATGCTTGTTATCTCACTACACAGAGTGTCTTGTGTTTAATGTATCAGTTTTTATTATGAAACAGATGCAGTTATCTTTCCAGATTATAGATTAGATCTTAACCAGTGTTTTCCCCTTGTTTTTCAGAATATGTTTTAGGTTTTAACAAACAGATTCTTTGGAATTCATTAAAGAAACCTGATGAAAGCCTCCTTCTTTCTGGATAGAAATTCACGAGGGGATCAACTGGTAATTCTGGTGTTTGAATCAAGAAATGACACAAATGGCAAGACAGGAGTGCTTTTGATTATCATTTATATCACAACCATTATTTCAACAATTAGTGAGTTTCAGAGATCTTTTAATATCCGACTGGCAGCAATTTGCATTGGACCTTCTGAAATAGACAACTTTTTTTAAAAAAAAAAACTTATTTTGTGCCCAGTTAACTATTTTTCCAGGCATTTTCCTATCCTTTTGTTAAAAGGATTATTGACCCTTCACTTATTTGGTACATGCATAGAAATTGCCAAATTAGGACAATGGCAAATTTTGATATTTGTAAAAATGTGCCAGGCTAATAGGAAAGTGAAACAAAAGGGATATAGAATAGATGCATGTGATAGTAAAATGGCAGAAATAGGTACCTTGTTCCACTTTTCAGCTGAAGAGACTAACAAAGCGGAAAGGATGACAGAATTCAAGAAAGATATTACAACAGATAAAAAATGGCATACTCAAGAAAAAGCCAAACTTGAGACAAGCACCCAGGACCAGATGGGCTGCACAATAAAAATTCAAAAGGAACCAAGAAAGCAATAGAAGTACAAACAAAGACAGAAATTGCCAGGGAAATTCAGGAGGTCTGGCACTCTGTACAGAAAAAGTAGCGTTGACCTTTTGGGTCCAGAGACCCTTCTTCAGAACTTTTTGCTTTAGATTTTCAGTATTCACAGTTCTTTGTTTTATAATAGATGTAGTTTTACTATCCATTATTGATATTAGGATAAAAGTGCTAAAGGATTGGAAAACAACAGATTTAAACACCCACCTTTGTAAGAGGAGACAAAACTAAAACAATAGTCTACATACCCCAGTGGTGAAAAAAAAAAGCAATAAAAATAGTCAACATGATTTTCAAATAGGAATGTTTGTTTAACCAAACTTATTAGGTCTTCTTCCAGGGAGCAGATAAATGCAATACTGTGGGCACAATAGTGATGGACTTTCAGAAGACCCATAGTAAAAGGTGCCACATATGAGAGTCAGGACAAAGATCAGCAAGCAAGTAGTCATGGGTAGTTCAACGGTTTGAAAGGAGGCAGGAAAAAGGATTTAAAAGCTTTCTCAATAGGTATAAGGATGTGTGCTGCCACCAAAGTGGGTTACACAGGAACAAGAGTAGAACACGAGGACCTTTCAAGCATACTCTGCCATTCAGTAAGATTTTGGCTTATCTGATTTTAGCTCAGTTCTATATTCCTGCAGATCCCAAGAATCTTTCATTCCCTTGTTAATCAAAAATCTATCTACCTCTGCCTCAAACATAGTTACATGGATTTTGCATCTTCTTGTGTTTATGAAGAAGGGAATTCTAAAGACACAACCCTCAGTGAAAGAAAAAAGACCATGAGAATAAATTATTTTAAATCTGGTACTGCACAGAGTGCGGAATTTGGAGAACAAAAGGACGAAACTGAAATACAGCAAAATGCAAATAACTCAAACAATAGATGGTTTAAATGGCAAACAGAATATAATTAAGTGTGACATGGTTCCTTTTGATTAGGAGAAAAAGGAGTCACTTGAGCCTTAGAATTTAAGAAACTAAACAGTTTAGAGCAGAAGGGTAGGAATATAGCAGATATGCATATCCCTAAAAGTTTCCTTTTTAATTTAGTATAATCACTTGGAATATTTTGTTACAGGCACTAAATTAATTGAAAAGTCCTTCCTCTCGTCTGGATATCTGGCTTCTGGAATACATACTCTATAGTTAAACTTCACTGGTGAAATCAATTTATTAAAAACGGAAGGAACCTGGAAGTGCGCAATTAAATGCTGCTTGGGACATCAGACAGAGATTCACAAGTTATTATTGTGTAGGTTGAGATGTTATTTGGCTGATGAACAGAAAATCTAGATTCTTTTGTCTTATGTTATCATTCCAAACTTTGGCAACAGTACATTGTTTGAAAAGAAATACTAAATGCTTCCTTCTTTCAAAGACGGCATCCTTCAATAGTATATACCCATCAGGTCTCTCAAAGGAGGGCCACTTTTGTACTCAGGTCTCTGCTATGCTAATATAACTTGGGGCATAGGATAGTCGCACACGTTGAGACAATAAGTTAAGGAAATTCACGGAAAACATTTCCAGGTTGAAGAGATACTCCTTGTCAATCTTCACAGAAAGCATGTTAAGGGAATGGACATGGTAAATCCAGAATATTACTTTACAACTGTGAGAAAAGGACAAGGGATCAGAAACTCATGGAACCATTTGTATAGCATGGAAGATAGCTATTTGGTCCGGAGTCTGAACAAGCTCTTTCAAATGGCAAACCAGTTAGTCCCATTTGTTCACACTTTTCTCTACAACCCGGCAATGTTTCTTAAGTTTATCCAATTTCCATTTGAAGACTACTCAATCTGTTTACTCCACTCTTGCAGGCAGTACTTTCCAAAATAAAAACCAAGAGAACTGCAGGGTCACTGGACCTGAAACATTAACTCTGATTTCTCTTCACAGATGCTGGACCTGCTGAGTTTTTCCAGCAATTTCTGTTCTTACTTTCCAAATCCTAAGCACTTTAATAAATTTTTTTTTTTCCTGCATGTTGTCTCTGGTTCTTTTGTCAAATGCTTTAAATCTCTGTCCTTTGAATCTTGGCTCTTCAGCTATTGTAAATACACTTTCTTTAATCTTCTAAGAAATTCATGATTTTCGACATTGTTATCAAACCTATTGCTGGACATGGGGTTGGTTAACTCATGGCTCAGTTGGCTAAACAGCTGGTTTGCAATGCAGAATAACACTAAAAGCCTGAGTTCAATTTCTGCACTGGCTGAGGCTGCAATGAGGGACTCTCCTCCTCAAACTCCACTCTTGCCTGAGGCATGGTGATTTTCAGGTTAAACCACCACAAGTGAGAGAGGGGGGACTATGGTCTGGCAAGACTGTGGCAATTTTACCTTTTACTCTTACATTTCTCTGCTCCAAGGAGAAAAAGACTAGCTTCTCCATCTCTCAAAGCCTTCATGGTCCTTCTAAATTGAAGTTAAAAAACTAGTATTGTATACAGAATTAGGAAACTTTCCTGACTTTTGTACTCTGTACCTCTGCTTTAGGTGAAGGATTCCATGTGTTATTCACTACTTTGATAAACTGTCCTGATACTTTCAAAACAATAGACAAAGGTCCTCAGATTTTTTCTTGTAATCTTTTGAAAATTAAATAATTTAGCATGACTTGTCTAAAATCAATCGTCACAACCAATGGGGTCACTTCATACTAACATCTGATCTGAAATGGCCATTTAAATAGTTTTCTTTTTCACACATCAGTGATCAATATATGGAATAACTCACTGGGGGCAAAAATCCAAGATTTAGTTAATAAAGTATTGGATGATGCAATGTGAAGACTACAAGATTTACTGAGGGTATTGGTACACAGCAACAGGAATAGGTCATGAGGCCTCAGGAGCCCATTCTGCTGTTCAGTGAATTGATTTCCAACCCTAGTTCATACGACCTCACCTTTGCCTCAGACTGCTAACTAATTGCATTGATCTGTTTAAAAATTAACAAAGGATCTAGCTTCAATTGTCATTTGAAGAGGGGCAAACTTCTAATATCTCTTCAACGAAGAAGTGTTTACTAATTTCTCTAGCAGCTCATTCCATACGCACACCATCCTCTGTAGAAAGAGATGCCCCTCAGGACCCTTTTAAATCTTTAGCCTCTCACCTTAAACCCATGCCCTCTAGTTTTGGACTTCCCTACCATGGGGAAAAGACCTTGGCTATTCACCCTATCTATATACCTTGTGATTTTGTAAACTTCTACAAGCTCACCCGTGTCCCTGCTACGCTACAGATAGAAAGGTCCCATCCTACCCTTCCTGCCTCTCCATATAACTCAAACCTTCCAGTTTCAGTAACATCCTTTTTATCTTTTTTTGCACTCTTTCTAGTTTAATAACAAACTTCCTATAGCGGGCGACCAGAATTGTACAAATGACTCCGACTTAGGTAACTCCCCAAAGGTTTGTCAGTTTTTTGTGATTATGCCCCTTCCCCAATCCTAGACTTGGCAGTCTATCAAAATAGTTTATCTAGCCCCTTAATATCTAAACTACACTCAAAGCACCTCTGACTTCAAGTCCTTATTGTGTAAACTTAATTTAACCCCTTAGAAGCCTAGGTAACATTCTGTTAACATCCTCCAAGCCATAATACCCTTTTTAAAAATGTGGTGGTCAGAACTGCTCACAGTAGTCCAGGCAAAGTTTAACAAAGACGAAGTGTAACAGAAGTATGACTCAGACCTCCATCAATTCTGATCCTCTGGTTAAAACAGCCAGTTTGCTAACTTTGTTTTCTATATCTGTTCATGACATTTTAATGATCTCAATACCTGCACACCTGTCACAGACTTTTTTGGATCAGTTTTTCCACCATTCTAACAGCATTGTATTTTATCCATTTTTAGTCACAAGTGAATGAAGCCACACTGAACTCCATAACTTTACCCATTCAAGTAATCTTTTAGTATCTCTGTAATATTATGCCTTAAACTACATCTCATTGTACAACGACTAAAGTACGATGCATAGCTCTCCATCCCTCGAGTTATTCAGGGAGTGACTTGTTGAGGCTGTGACGAGGTGAAGCAGCAAACAACCAACAACCTCAACGGGCAGTAAACCAACGAACTGCAGATGTTGGAAACAGAAACGGCTGGAAAAAGTCAGCAGATCTAACAGCATCTGTGGAGAGAAAGCGGAGTTAATGTTTCGGGCCCAGTGATCTTTTTTCAGGAACTATGAGTTTTTGCTCCATGGTCCTGTAGAGGAGGTGGGGAGGGGGGTGGATATCCTTAATAAATTCACCAGGGGGAAATCACATTTAAGCTTTTCTGCTCCTATGATGCTGCCTGGCCTGCTGTGTTCATCCAGCTCCACAACTTGTTATCTCGGATTCTCCAGCATCTGCAGTACCTACTATCTCTGATACAATTTATACCCGACAGTATTAGCAAGTTGGAAGGCACTAAAGGGCTAAAGTGAATAAGCACATGAGGGAAAAAGAAAAGGAAAGGGAGATCGAGTGAGATCAGTAAACTCTTATGAAGCAGAGATGTCAACTTGGAGCAGTTATTGTGGCCTACATGGACTGGGAAAATGCGGTTCTCTAAGCAGTCTCTCAATCGCTCCGGGCTTTCCGAAGCTCGGGTGGGCTGGTTTAGGAACACAGGGAAGGGTGGGCGGCTATGGACGTAGTTCAGGACAAGCGAAACGTATATAAAAAAAAGAGAAACCTGACAACCAAAAAAAACGGGCGCGGATGGTGTAAGCGATAACCTACTTTTTGCAGGGGATGTGGCCTTTCCTTTCCTCCAGAACGCGGACGCGCTGGTTTTTGCCATCGTATGAAAGAAGTACCCGACTGTTCCTGCCCGTGTTGTGGTCGTAAACAACGGCCCTGCCTTCCCATTGCTCCGGGGCCTGGCACGGCTTGGGCTGCACGTCAGCTCGGGGGATACAGAGGGCCAGGCCGAGGCAGCAGAGCAGCAGCACGAACCGCTCCATCACCACGCTTGCGCGTGCCAACACCGAACTCGGACGTTCTCCACAATTTGGAGCCTAACGGCCGCCTCGCGTGACCTCACGTCACCGTCCGCGTGACCAGCACCACGCGCGGGCCAGGTGGTCACTGAAATGGTCCGGTGCTCAACGAGCCTCTTCTGCTCATTGCTGCTTGCTCGTCAAGTTAAGTGCTGCCCGTCTCCTGCTTTATTTCTCACCCTCCATACCCTTGACCTTTTTGCCCCAAATCATCGTCTCCTGCCTCAATCGAATCTGCCTCCACCACATTTCCAAGTGTTTTTCTCACTTTACCCTTGCTTCTACTGCACGTCATTTCAAATCTATGCCCTCTAGTTCTTGATAACAAGGTGTGGAGCTGGATACCTTGTTATCTCAGACTCCAGCATCGGCAGTTCCTACGCCCTCTAGTCCTTCTTCCTTTTACGGTAGGAAAGTTTCTCCCCGTCTACTCAATCCAGCCCACGTATGACTTTGAAAATCTTCGTCAGAGCTCCTCTTAGTCTTCTCTCTCTCCAAGTAGAACAGTCCCAACTTCTTCAATCAGTCTTCATAACACGTTCTTACCATTTGAATCATTCTTGTAAACCACTGCTGCAATCTCTGGGATGCGTTTACATGCTTCCTATAATGTCGCACCGAGAAGTGTACACAGTACTCCATCTGAGATCTAACACGTGTTTAAGTTGGACATCACTTTCTTGCTGTTGTAAACTGTGCCCCTGTTAAGATAGCCAAGGAGTATGCTTTATCTATTTCTCTTCCCACCTGCCCTGACACTTGCAAATTATCTGTGCATATATACGTCCAACTTCCTGATCATGGACCTCCTTCCTTAGAATCGTACCCCCTGTTTTACATTGTCTTTCAGTGTTGGTTTTACCAAAATGCATCACCTCATGCATCTTTGAATTGCAATTCACCTGCTACCTATCCACTCACTCTACCAACTTTCTATGCCCTCCTGAAGTTCTGCATTGTCCTCCTCGCTGTTTAAAATTCTTCCAAGTTTTGTGTTATCTGCAAACTTTGAAATTGCCCCTTCCACACCAAGATCTAGATCATTATTATATATCAGGAAAAGTAAGGGTCCCAATATCAACTACAAACATTTGTCACACACCCAAGCACAGAGATTGATCCAATTCGCAAAGTACTGGACCACCTTCAAATGATGGGCTGTTATTCTCTCCCTACTGTTTTAATTCAAAGTAATATTTTATTTTTAAAAATTCTTCCCCCCCCATCCACCAACAGTCTCAAATAATACTTTTTTTTGCATTCTGTGTGACTGGGTGTCAATGACAAAACTGCCATTTATCACCCATCCCTTGTTGCCGTTCAGAAAGTTATGCTGAGCTCCCATTTTGGATCTTTGCAGTTCATTGGTGAAGGTTTTGAATACAAATTGGGCTGACAATTTGCATAGTATATTGAATGTCTGTTAGATAAGGAGTTCCAAATTTGACCGAGCAACAGTGAAGCAATGGTCAAACGTGCCCCAAGTTGAGATGGTGTTAAATTTGAGCTTGTGCTATCACCAAGTATCTGTTGCTAATGTTCTTCAAGGTAGTGGAAATTTTTGGTTTGGTGGTTTTGTGAAAGAAGCTTCTAAAAATTTCTCTATTGTGACCTATACTGTGCATTGCAATGGAGGAGGGAGGCGGATACTTAGGCTAACAGATGAAGTGCTGATCAAGCTAGTTGCTTTGCTTGGGTGGTGTCAGGCTCCTTGAGTGTTGTTGGAAGCTGCATTCATTCTTACAATCGGAGAGTATTTCATCATGATCCTTACATATAATGTTGGAGAGTCTTCAGGGAATCAAGTGAGTCTTCTTGTCACATATTACCAAACTGGCCTTATTAACTACCTACCAATATTTCCTCTAAACTGAGATAAAACGTTGTGGAGCTGGATGAACACAGCAGGCCAAGCAGCATCAGAGCAGCAGGAAAGCTGACGTTTCGGGTCGAGACCCTTCTTTTCCTCTAACCTGTGTGGCTATGCCGCTTCAAGGTTCTGCACACATCAGTAAGCGTCAAAACACAATGGCATCATTGACTTGTGGTTCTGGAGGCACTGTCGCACATGCACCTTGGAGGGCTGCACAGCCAGAGTGAAAATGAGAGGGAATGCTGCTTCCTACGCATCCCACGAGCTCGGATGATGCCACCTTCCAAAACACTGCTGCTGACCAGGCTTCCTTCTTCCATAACCATGGTTTCCTGCCCACTGTGGTTGACAGGGCCATCAACCGCATCTGATCCATCACCTGTGCTTCTGCCCTTGCCCCTTCCCATCACTCACAACAATGTGATCACTTTTCATCCCACCAGCCTCCGCATTCAATGGATCAATCTCCGCCAATTCAGACAACTCCAGCAGAAAGCCACCACCAAATACATCTTAACCTCACTCCCTTTGGCTGCATTTCGCAGGGGTTTTTCCCTCTGGGACACCCTAGTCCACTCCTTGACCACCATCACCACCCCACCTTCCCATGGCATCTTCCCATGTAACCGCAGAACCCTTCACCTCCTCCCTGCTCACTATCTAAGGGCCTGAAAGTCTTTCCAGGCAAAGCAGCATTTTACCTAAACCTCCTCTTGTATTTGCTGCACCTAATGTGGACTACTTTACATTGGAGAAACTAAACTCAGACCGGGTGACTGTTTCGCAGAATACCTCTGGTCAGTGCGCAAGCATGACTCGACCTTCTCATAGCTGGACTTTTTAACAGTGTCCTGCTCACATGCCCACATGTCTGTCCTCAACATGCTGCAATGCTCCAGCGAATCACAGTGCAAACTGCAGGAACAACATCTCACCTTCAGACTAGGCACTTTACAACCTTCTGGCCTTATTATTAGAGTTCAACACCTTCAAATTGTGAACCCACTCCCATTCCTTACCTTTTTTTTAGCTTACTTGTTACATTCTCTGTCACCATGTCCTCTCTCCCTTCCCCCCACCTCAGTGGGATTGTCTGATCTTTCCAATCTGGCAGTTAGACACAACATTGTTCTGCCATTGTCACATTCCAGTCAGTTCATCTGAACTATCAACATCCTTTCTCCCCCAGCACTCCACCCTCCCCCCTCCACACTTCACATCAGCTCTGATGAAGAGTCATCTACACTCAAAATGTTAGCTTGATTTTTCTCCGTGGATGCTGCCTGACCCACTGTGACCGCCAACATTTTTTGTTTTCAGTACAAATTCCAGCATCTGCAGTAATTTGTTCCCCCATGATGTCTTACATTCGATTCAAACCCCATCTTACCACACAGCATTCCCAGAACAACCCACCTCTGGAATTAATGGGGATCCCTTGTCAGTTTGGTGCTACCCTGCACAGCTTCTGACATTTGCCCAACACATAGTGAATGGGGAAGTCAGTGCCCCACTTTGCCGGCAGGGACCTGGAGGTCCTCCTGGACCTGGTGGTGGAGAGGGGGGAGGTTCCTCTTCCATCAACATCAACAGTAGGGGGCACAACAACAGACCATCCTGGCCTAGTCAGAGCAGTCTCACCCACCTGGTGAAATGCCCAGCACTGTAGGAAGAAAGTCAATGTCCTTCTCCAGTCTGCCAGAGTGCATGCCACTATCTTCTCTCTGACCTAACACTCACCTTATCTCTGCTACTTCTGTCCTCCTCTCACCAAGGATCATGACCTACCATTGTCACGCACCCCAAACCCCAATGCCAGTAAACCTGCATGCCTTCTGTGCTGCCTGCTCGCTCAGAATATAACAGCTGTGCCACCACTTCCATCTCCTGTAATATCCACCTTCTCTCATTCAAGAAGAAATCAACCTTTAGTAGTGCAGTAAGTGGTGGGCTGCCTGACATTTGGCTCCTCACCTCTTGTATGGGAAGCATTCTGATTCTGACCACCTTGAGTCCCAGACCCTGGACTGGTGTCAGAGGCTACCCTTGACATACAGTGCCAGGACCCCCTTATTTTACTGCGACCTATTGACAACCATGACAAGCTTCCTGCTAAATGGCAGGCAAAACAAAAGTAATATGAAGAAGCACCATTATCGACAGGGTCCTTATCTGGGTCTGACCCATCTCCTGCACTTCTGTCCCCACCCCTTCTCTTCCCTTCTGCAACAGTGATAGGGTTTCTGTCATCCTTACCTACCATCCCACCAGTATCCACATCCAGAAGATCATCAGACACTATTTCTGCCACCTCCAGCAAGATGCCACCACCAGACACATATTCCTCTCCCCTCCCTTGTCTGCCTTCTGCAGGGATTGTTCACTCCGGGACATCCTAGTCCACTATTTCATCACTCCCAACACCCCCCGCAGCCCCACGGCACCTTCCCCTGCAAGCGGCGAAGGTGTAACACCTGCCCATTTATCTCCTTCATCTCCGGTAGTCAAGGGCCCAAACATAACTGCTAGGTGAAGCAACATTTCACCTGCACTCCCAGAATCCAGTCTACTGCTTTCGCTGCTTACAGTGTGGTCTCCTGTACATTGGAGAAATGATGCGTAGACTGGGTGACCACTTTGCAGAACATCTGCGCTGTCCTCTCAAAAAAGACCCTGAGCTTCCAGTTTCCTGCCGCTTTAACGCACCACCCTGTTCCCTGGCCAACATCTCTGTCTCAGGCTTGCTGCAGTGTTCTAGTGAAGCCCAGCGCAAGCTGGAAGAACGACACCTCATTTTCCGCGTGGGGACCCTGCAGCCCCCCAGACTCAATATTGAGTTCAATAATCTTAGGGCCTGAACTCTCCCATGTTCTGGCCCCCTACCCCACGAGCCAGGACTTGTTATCACATAACCCGCCATTACACACTACCTATTGTTAGTCACTAACAATCCCCATTATCAGCTATTCACCATCATAGCTCTCTCTCATTCACTCTGTCTTTGGGCTCTAATCTTTATCCTATCGTTTACTCCCTGCCCGATCCCCCTCCCTATTTTCTGCTTATAATGCAACAGTTCCCTACTGCCATCAGTTCTGATGAATGGTCACCGGATCTGAAACGTTAACGCTAATATTTTCTCCACAGATGCTGCCAGACATGCTGAGGTTTTCCAGCAACTGCTGTTTTTTGTTCCAGAAGTCATATGAGCCTGGTAGCTCTGGCTGAGAATCAAAACACACAAAGTCAGTGCAAAGCAGGAATGTTGTGAGCATCCAAAGTAAGACTCAGAGTGAGTGAGTGCAATGACAGTACACAAAGAGTCTAGAGATGCAGTCTGATCCAGTCCATGAACTGGGAGCATGGGTAATTTGCCCACTGCATCGTGAGAAACCCACCATACTGCTTGTCAAAACTTAAAAGATGGTGCAAGATGCCATGTTTGAGATAGGTCTTGCCAGACCTTTTGTACTATTCTGCGCAAATTTTGCCACATCCAATGTTTCTCAGACCCATATAAGATTCCACCCCATTTAGCTGATGAGGTTAGAGGTGCTTCTGAAGAAATAACACCCGCATTTCAGTTACACAAATGTCCCAAATTCAAATTTTGTGTCAGAATGAATTCAAATAATTTTTTGCGTTGGATGTTGAAAGCAATGAATTTGACAGCTTTAAAATACTTTTTCATTGTAATTAAAGGCATCTTTGTACAATTAATTTATTTAATAAACTGAGATATATTAAAAATATTAATTTCAGTTTTTTTAAGGTATAATGGCAGCCACCTAAACCAGCTATTCATTTTTATACTCAGTGTATATGTCAAACCCCCAAATTTTGGAACAATTTTTAGAGGCTTCAAAGGTCATCTAAGTTAATTCTACAGTATGGGCCTGGTCCTGTTTCTTTCACTTCTATAAAATTGATTCAGGCACCTCATTTCTATGTAGGGTATAATGCCACTGGAATGGTAATCCAGTTGCCTAGGCTAATGCTCTAGGGCACTGC